>JAUESE010000057.1:11348066-11392955 GCA_032274725.1 Malacoctenus triangulatus | reverse complement strand
ATGGGATTTGGCTTGTTTACTGCCATCACAGCCCCCCTGGGTTGAAACATGACCACCTTGCGTGGCCCCTCGAAGCCTCCCGCTGCCGCGTCTCCATCAGAAGACAATGAACTGATGCCGGAGGAGTTGGCTGCACATTCTCTCCTAATGTTATTTCCCCCTCCCGCCCTCCGCGTCCCTCTGTCACCGTCTTCAAAGGCAGATGATTTCAGTCGATCTCAAACTAAGCGCGAGGCGCCTTTTTATCGGCGTCTGGGGTGTGTGGTGATTGCGGCAGTAAATGGCTGTTAAACCAGCCATTGTACTGGGCGCCGTCTGGAGATCTCCAGATAGACAGGTGCTCACAGAATACCCTGATAATCAGCAGCCTCTCACTTATCCGTCTCCTAATTAGGGAAGCAAACGCATTCAGCACTTTTTTCCCCCAATGGGCTGCAGTTTAGATGGGCGGGACTTGGTCGTCAGCATCACTCCTGAGGAGGAGGAAAACAATACGTATCAATAAACTCGACTTCGCTTAATTATCAATACCAATACAATGATAGGGTTCCTCCTGGTCGCTGTCTCTCTCTCTATTTCTCTCTCTCTGATATTGTCTTATTTCCGGAGGAAGTAAAGATTTCTAGTAGTTGAGACCTCAAGCTGAAAGCTGGTGATAAACAGTGAGCGAGTGGTAAAAAAAAAAAAAAGAAGAAAGAAAGAAGCCAACTGTGTTCAGTGAATGCGAGAGCATCATTTGTCAGGGGTAATGAAAGCTCTCTGGTATCTGGGTCACTAGCTTTTGATAGCGCAGTGTGGAAATCCAGAAGATTCCCGGCAGAACTGGATTAAGACGTCTTTTATTGATTAGAGTTGAATAAGCTCTGCAGGAAGGAGTATTTATTCATGGCCAGCGATGGCGGACAGAAGTAGAATGAATGATGCGATGCTCGCAAGCAGACACTTTATGTCCTCAGCATATTATGTTTGATTTTTATTTTGTTTACGATGCTTCAGTATTTTTTTTCACCCTTGCAAACATACGAGAGTGTTTTTCAGAATAAAGCTCCTCAGGATGGATTTCTGTGACTTTGCATCGCACAATGGAGAAAAATCATCCTTCTTCTTCACCACTTTCTAAACTTCTGATGAAAAATTTTTGAAGTGCCTATGTACTCTTTTGTCATATCACGTTTATACAAGATATGATTCATTTTTGCTGTGAAAATCAAGAGTTGACGCTTTGATTTGGTCTCTCAGATACAGGCAGTTTTTTTTATAGAGCTGGAGAAGGAGTGTGAGCGAAGGCTGCTGCAATTTCCCGTCCTTTTTTCTGTAAGAGTGTTGAGGTTGTGTACACGGGTCGTCTTCCTGCTCGGGAAATCACTCTGTGACTGTTCCCCATGTGGGGCCATGTGGCCCCGGTGTGTGACAGGTTGTATCAAAACCACTGACAATCACTTGTTTTGCCGAAGGCAAGGCCACCCAGCTGACCTGCTCTGGAAGCTCCTCCAAATGAACCCTGGAGTTTATCTCCACCTCTGTGGTGGCCACGCTGGGCGCTTTCCATATGCACTGCTTCGAGCCGGAGAGAACTATTCCCACTGGGGCATGAAATCCCACCTCAAAATCCCCACGCGCCTCGTCCTGCCATCCTTTGGAGAGGTGCGCGGGAGTGGATTTGGCCGGGGGTCGCCGGGAAACTAAGGGGAAAAAAACACGACTGGGTCCTCCTAAAAGCCACCTGGCAGAGTCTCAAATTTGGGCTGCGGACCTCAGTAATATTTTATGCTACGTGGACAGCAACGGGAGCCGAAGCGCCATCAGTCGACTCAGGCGCTCAGAATAGATCAAGAAATCAGGAGGGCCGGATGTGCTCGGTTGGGCCATTTCTTACACTCTCAGTAATTGTCATGTAACCTTCAAATCTCACGGAAGCCCGAGGTGAAATTTGAATAATTCTGACAGACGTTTGTAATGATTTCTATCATGAAATATCTATTACTTTCCTCATGTTCCTAGAAGGAGTTTTCAGAGTTAATGAAGCCTAGTGGGAATATGTCAGTGGGGGCAGTGAGCATCATGTGTGGCTCACCTTTTGCTGTGATTGTAATTTGAGTGTTGGATTGGAAGAGGAGCGTGCAGGTACAGATTCCTTGAAGACGTGCATGAAATGGTTATCGGGGGGGGATTTTTGCCAGTTCAATTAAACAGCTTCAGAATCACCCTGGACAAATGCCACATGACAAACAATCGCTGCTCCCAGTGGGTGCGTGTGTGTGTTGTTTCGCAGTGCTGCTTCAGTAAAATCATGCGCCGCGGTGTTCCCTTTATCCAAAGGCGATCATCGGGAGTGCCACCACACAGGAAAACCACACGTGCGGGAACCTTAAGACAGCGGCAGCGGAAATTTGTTCTTGTCCTTCTGATTTCCTGCGCTCGTCAGTGCGCTTTCCGCCTCCGTTGTTCCTCATATTGCTCCCCCATCCCCCCCTCCCTCGCTGAGAAAAGACGTTTCACACCGCATCACAACGGTTTGAAGTCATACGAGATCTTTTTGCCTTTATGAACTCACTGTGTTTGAGAGGCAGCGACTGATAAAAAATTGCTGATGAGGTGTGAATAAACTTTCTATGTTCAGAAGGGTTAAAAGTTAAAAGTATCCAGACCTTTTTCTAAAATCTGACCACTGGTGAGAGGATGGAAATGAGTCTGTTTAGCTGAATGTGGATCCACAGTGTGTCTCGGCCTGCAGTCACTTGTTGCCTTTATTTTCTATTCGGATGAAAGTAAATGTTTGAAAAGGTCGACCAAGCGCCAACGTCAGCACAGTTTTTTCCAGAGCACTGAATCTACGTCACTCGAAAACAGATACTAAAATTGAATTTCAAACACTTTCATGTGAACACAAAGCACAAGCATCACTCTTGTACACTTGAGTGGAATTCTAAGCCTATTCAACGGGCTGGCATGAATCGATGGTGTACAAGAGGCAGGTTACCGGCGTCAAATCCATCGCCCAGGGTTACTGCGCTAAAGTCCCATTGGAACACGACTTCAAAGTATCAGGCAAATTTCCCACCCATCAAAGCAGAGACAGAGGAGCCGTTCCAGACAGCAGAACCTTTGATTCACAGGTGTTGCTCTCATTATGGGGGATCAACAGGCTCACCCACCGCCACAGATGGCTTTGTCTTGGTGTGGAAGTGCTGCAGGAACACCACACTGTACCACCGCTGCTCTATCCCAGGTGCTTTATCTTGCTTCTCATTGATTTTTTTTTCTTTTTTTTTTGTAAAAAGTGTCTAAACATTACGAAAACGAGTCCATTTTGCAGCTAAACCACAGACTGGGACTCAGGCTAAGACACAAAGTCGGTGTCCACATTCGTTCTGAAATGTGCTTAATCAAATTCAAAATGACACTCAATTAAAAAAAGGAAAAAAACACACTCTAACTTTTAATTCCTCAGCAAATTGAACAGATTGTGCAGACACGATTGGAGAGCAGCGCCAACACCTTTGGGGGATGTCTTGGCAAGCCAGCAACCTCATTTTTGACTTATCTGCTCCATAAAGTGCGAGAACAAGCACAACAATGCCAATAAACGCGGGCTTATCCGGCAGAATTGAGGGGAGGCAATTTAATTAAATGGAATGTTTCAGGTAAGACACGACCCCCTCTATGTCCATACCAAACAATATTACTCTGCTGGCTGGGTGCCTGGGCAACCCTGTCATGGTAGGGGCGACGCCGGGAGCCCCGCCACGCCGGCCAATCCTCATTCATTAAGAGGATGGATATAGGATCTGCAACGCGGCCCTGCTAATTCTGCGAAAATCAGTTTTTACGTTGAGTGTTGGGACCAGACAATCCCCCCCTCTCGCCCCCCCCAATGCACTGATTTTGACGCCCAGCCTAATTTCCTGTCCGGCAGTCAACAGACAATAGGAGCTCTTCCTTTGTTTCCAATCACTGTGGCCACATTCCCATGAGCACAAAAGCCCCTGGAAGTCATTTTCGAGTCCGACTTGGTTTCACAGTCAGCCATCGTGGCCTCAATTATAGCCTTTCTCAGTCACGCATAATCTCATAGCTGTGCTTTGTCTGAGTAAAATAGCGTAAAGACAGTAAAAAAAAAAAAAAATCTAATTTTATTCTTCAAGGAAATAGCCTAAGGTTTGGTTTAGTGCTGCGCCGCCGTGCCGGGATCCTAATTTAGCGACAATCTTTGAGAGGAAATTAATTACTGTCCTAAATTTTTCTCAGGATCAATCACTTAGCTTCAGATGGCTGTTGTTGACAACAGGATATGATTAAATTGGCCCATTTCTGCAAGTTGAACAGAAACGCAACTGTCAGATTTAATTCGGGCGAGCTGCTCGGTTCAACGAGCTGAACGTCGTCCAAGCGGATGACGCTTTCATCAGTTTCAGCAGCAGAGTGAGGCAAGGTGCTACCTGCCAATCAATGTCCAACACCGTTAGCTGTCGGTTTGCTTTTTTTCCCCCTTAAATTAGTGCAATTAAAGAGCACCCTTTAATTTGTCACCTACTAAAACGGGAAGCGCGTTGTGAAACAACATCGTGAAGATGAAAACGAGTTGAAGAGACGGTGTCAGCAGTATTTTTGGTACTTGTTTATGGCAGTTTAGATGAAATGTCACCGAGTCAGACAAGCAGATACTCTTTATAAATAAGTGATAATACACATAGTCTTGACAGGTGATTGGCAGTACAAACGGATGCAAACAATTTTTTTTGATTAGCATTACTGACATGAAAAAAAAAGCCGTCTCAGATAATGAGAACTCTTCAAAACAGTCCTTGTACAGAAGAAGAAGCGCTAAAATGCTAATGATCCCGGCTTTTGCAGATGTTGCCCTTCACTTATTCACAGTAAACAAATCAGCCTCCAAAGTCCTGCGTGATTTGCATGCGGCGGTGTTAAGAGGTGAGAATAAAAAGGATGGGGGGGAGGAAAAAGACAACAACGGAGCGATTGAACTGTGTGAAGGAAAACAATCAGAGTCACAAAGCATTTGTATTCTCTGAACATTAAAGGCTACTTTGTTGTGGGTGCCAGCGAGGCCGCGCGCGATAGTGAGGGCCAATCAGTCGGAGACGTTTTTCTGACGGCTGTCTGGATTGTGATCCGACGCAGCTGGGAGGCTGCATTTGAAGGACACCTTATGACTCGGGGTGAAAGATCTAATTCCTTATTACCATACCTCGTCTGCATTGGGCCCTAAATGAGGCGCGGTGAGAGGAGCCACCGCCGGCCCAAAGTCCCACGAGAAATCTGACACGGCCTCCTCTCATCCTTCACCGTTTCACCGAGGACGCCGGGAAGAACAGATCCCATGCGCACAACATGTCGTGGTTGGAGGTGCGACAAATAATGAATTACATTTTCTGCAAATATATTACAATCAAGTGCATTTCATTATGACCAAGCTCATGCAACAGTAAGCACTGAATGTAATTCCATTACACCTTCATTTTTCATTCGCTATATAAAGAAAACGCCTACGAGCTTGATTCGTCGCTGGTTTTATACCCTCCTTCGTCTGACGCTTGGGATTTTACAGCAAACCTGCAAGGCTTTCTCTCTGAAAGAGCATTTCCCAACTGAACGAGAGAAAATGACACAGTGATGCTTTTGTAAAGATGTTGTCGTGCTTTCGGAGCGACACCAGCTTCGAGCCCTCGTTTGGCCTCCTGTGTCTAAAGACGCTTTTGCAGACATCCGGTTCTCCTGGTGTTGATGTTGGCCTCTTCGAGAAGTCTCTATAATTGCATTACGGGAGAGGAGGAAAGGTCAACGGATCAATGCGTTTTTATAGCAGAGAGAAGGTAAAAGTCTGGCTGGAATTGGCTGCTTTGTTTATAAGCCACAAATGTGATGACACGGTAAAGGCCGGCAGGCTGAGCAAGTGGACGCCACGCGCTGCCGCGTCATTTGGGCTTTCGCCTTCGTTCCCGAATAACTGTGTGAAACTGGCGCATAGTCGAGCCTTTCTCGGATAGAGTCTGAGCAGAGATTGTGGAGCTGTTCAACAAAAAAGACACTCACACACACTCCCCCTGAAACCCAGGACCTTTGCAGTGTGCGGATGACTGTGCGGATTTGGTAAATCAATAAACACAATGAGATGGAAGAAAATTGCTCAAAGTTTCGATGCCTTAATCGCTGTGTAGAGTCAGGAAAGGCTTGGAACTGATGACTGCCAGTGACTCCACTGCTTCAGAAACAGACTTGCTGTGATCCTGACCAGTGGTGGGATCGTCTGTTTGGTCCGCTCACAAACAGGATCACTTACCGGGCTCCATAAAGACCAACACTTAATTTCCTATTGAAAGGGACGACGTTTAAATGTTCGGTGTCTAGCCAGCACAGCCATTACTGCCTTCATCCCCCCCCCTTCTTATTGTACGCGCTCATTACTGGGCTTTGTTTGAGACCGCTGAATGGCTTGTAAATCGCGCCCACAGGAACGGCCAATAAAAGCGGCTGTTCCCACCACTTCTTACATCCTCTGGAAAAAAAAAAAGAATCCCTTCTGAAGGGGAACCTTCACCCACCGCTCTGCGTTACACAACGGAGGGGATCACAGCCTGAGCACGTACTGTACCGAGGCAGCAGCTCAAAAAAAAAAAAAAGGTCAAGGTGGAATTCCTCCGCAGCGGGAGGAGATATTAGGGCCACTCGGAGAGGTTCTTCACAAGGAACCGGCTTACAAGATCTCCATAAATTACACTGTTGATACAGTATGCCATCGGTCTCTTTGTGAAGATAGATGGCCGTCGTTTTGAAGAATCGCACATTAGCAATGCATGTCTAATGAAGTCGCTCCTTCCCTCGGCGGCAAGGGAAGGAGCGACATCCGTGACACAGCTCCCCGGTTCATGTGCTCGCCATGCTATCGCTGTCACGTGCGCTCCCATCGCCCGGGCCGCTCGCTCAGTCGCTCATCTGGTAATAAGACGTCGCCCCGCCGCAGATAGCAGGCGATGGCCGAGGCCGGATGATGGATCCCGCCATTAGGTTTTCAAAATTACACTGATTAAGTCGAGGAGGGTGCTCCATCATTCGAGCGATGTCACATGCAATATCAGACACCTCTAATTAGATTGGAACCGAGAGAACATGATTACCGCTGTGTCAGAATTAGACTGATTAGCTTTATTTTAATGCAAGCATTCAGACACATGCAGGCCACAATTACAACGCCTCATAACCAAACTGTGGAGACGAAAGGCCTCGATGTCACCGCGGTCCCGGGAACTCTAACTGGCAGGCCACTGTCGGCCCGCGTTACCCCTGTCGTAATTATAGTGGCCAAAAAAAAGTCCAATTCTGCTCAATTGTTGGGATCCGTTCAATAATTAACCTCAAAAGGATGAAAACTCACTGGAAATGTGGTTTGAAAAGAACACATAATGTTACCATCTTTTCTGGGGACGGAGCTCGGTGCCCTGTGTGGACAGTGCCGGGACCCATTTGGAGGTAATGTGATGAAAAAAGAAAAAAAAAGTCCTTTTCAAACAGCACTTCTGTCTGTTTTTGTAGGACGGGCCCGATTCATGTGAGCCGACGTCAAAGCTTTGAAGCCTTCTCCTCCCGCCACATCCATTTTGGGCTGTTCAGTGCTGAACGAAAAACGTCTTCATTAAGGGTGTTTGTTGCATATAAAACGCAGAAAAGCGGGCATCTCCCCTATCTGTTGGTCGAGATCTAACGCGTCCTGTAGCGCTGCCGTGTCATTAGGAAGGCGTCTTTGTCTGGCTGCCTTTGGTGGCTGCAGGCTGAGGTTCAGACTGGAGGCTCGAGGCAGCGCGCTCTGTCAGCGCTTCGGCCGCTTTCAAGCCGTTTGACACACAAGATACCGGAGCGGGAAAGTCGAGAGAAAACGCAGCGCGACGCGAGGTGCAGCGCTGATGAAATGTTCGGCCGCATCGCAGCGCCGTCTGATAAAGTTGGTCCACCAACAAAGCTGAAACATGAGATGTAACGTTTCTCTGTCACTTATCCTTGTTCCCTTGTTTTGACTTGTTATAGTGACACTGAGGCAGTAAATAGAGTGCTATTATTTAAAAGCTGAGACCAGAGCTGAACGAGGTGATTTTAGCATCAGGGGTTGGAGTGCCAACCAATAGAAAACTGTTATGACGCATTAGGCAGAGATAATTGGCAACTCTCTGTGGGAATGGGAAAAAAAAAATAGATGGATATGTGAAAAATGCTCTGTACGTTCAGATGGAGAAGCTAATTCATTTTGGCATTTCAAGAGTCATTAAATACCCAAATGAAATACATGCAGCAAAACATAGAAGTGCTCCTTTTGAACTCACAAATAAACACCTTATGGGAAGCAAAAAGTGGAGCGTGATGAAATTGGAGGGTGCAAAAAATAGACACGCAGATATTCCCGATGTCAGAAACATGCTACAATCCCACCTCTCGCATTTCACCCATTTTCTTCTCCCATTAATCAGGAGGAGTGAAGACCCCCCCCCCCTTCAAAGTCGCCCCAGCTGCTCCTGTGAGGTATCGCGCGAAAACATTTCATCAATAACTGCAGCTTGTTTCTTCGGGTTAAATCAATCGACTTCAGATGTGAACCGCCAGAGAGGGGAGCTGCTGTTGCAGGTGTTTGGCAGCACCTGGTGGGGAGAAGGGAGGAAGTGGAACTCCAGGTGCAAATCTGGGCTCAAGCTTCAGGACCAGCGTGGACATTTCACAGACCACAGGTGGTAAACAGAGAATCCAACATTTTAGTCAGGAAAGAGTAAACGGCAAAGTTCTGGTATTAAACTCGTTTTTAGTGTTTGTTCTTTTCTTTCGGTAACCTTAGACTTTCAGGGGGCATTTTAGCATTTTTTGAAATCCTACTGAGTGAAAAGTTGACAGAAAAGTAACCCCGGCTTTATACTACTTCAAAAACAGCAAAATTTTGGAAACTTTCAGCAATTTCTGTTATTTCTGAAGCTCGTTTCATGATGTATTGGGTCGGTTTTTCTCCTGATTAGTCACAAATGTATTAAGAACGGCAAAACATACAAATGATTGATTCCGACTCGGCTCTGGGGAGGAAGAATGAAGCCCTACATGGATCTACTGGAACAAATATGTTGGTTTGATGCTGACGAGCAGCCGTACTCATGTGGGACTGCGGCTCTGCTGTGTTTGATGGGTGTTAGCGAATTGATTCTGAACATGCGAGCATGCCAACATCACCATGTCACATAAAGGCGGCCTCATGGAGCCATCTGTAGACAGGCTCACCCAGCAGAACACTGAAAAGCCTCGCAGCTTTAAATCGTACAACACTCCTTTAAGTCTGCTTCTATAAGTAAAGCTTACAAGATGGCCCGACGGCGGCGCGTTCCCAGTTTCAGCGCCTGCCAGTGTTGTTTCCAATACGTGCCTTTTTTTTTTTTTTTTTTTGGCTGCGTGTTTGTAGTTTCAGCAGTCGCTGCCGTCGTGTTTTAACACCATCAAGAAAACACTTGTCAATCAAAGCAAGTCGTTCCTTTTTTCCCCTTTCTCACTCTGATTTCTGTTGATTATTTCTAACTTCCTGATGATACAAACCTCCTTTTTTTAATGAAAGAAGTGTGTCCCAGACTCGCTAACGTAACATCTTGGGCTCGACACTCCAGCCATTGACTGATTGGGCTCGCAAGCAAAGGAAAAAAAAAAAAAAAAAGAAAGTGTCTCACAAAATACACTTTGTAGGATGTGGGTTTTACTCCACTGGAACAAAACGATACCCTGTAGCTTTAGGAAGGATTCCAGTTGGTGTGGAAGCGCAGTGGGGAGTCTCCACTGAGGAGCTTCAAATATTGAAATGAGCAATGGGCGCCGAGCGAAGCAGCCGGGTCCGTGCCAGTGCCTCCTAAAATAATGACTGTAAGAGAAAGGAGACGCGCTATAGCGGGGAGTATTAGACCCCCCCCTGATGAGGCCAGCTGGATTTAATTATCGCCCGTCCATACTGTATCAGGCCCATCATTTAATTATGTATAAAGTCTGCCCACACCGGCCCTCTTTGCCTTTCAACGATCCAAACTGCATCAGATTAGCTTCAAAGGTGAGTTGGTTGTCGCGAATGACTCAAAGGTATTTATTGTTACTAGACTGATGGCAGGTGGAGTCCTTCAGGAGCAGCAAAGTCCTCGATCTCAGTGTGAGATTCTCACACAGGCTACACAGCGAAGGGGTCGACGTACCACCCGGCTGGGAGAACACGGTGGACTGACGTCTCGCCCTAACGCTCGGTGAAGGCGGGGAGGCGGCGCGCCGTGGTCGGCACGAGAGGCTGAAGACGCTACCGGGCGATTAAATGTTTATCAGAAGTGGTCTCCGGTTGTTTGCAGACGGTGGGTGAGGACGGTTAAAGCACCGTCCTCCACCTGCTCCTCGGCCCCGCCGCGCCGTGCCGCCGAGGTGTTTTCCGTCTGGCGGAGAACGGCGCCTCAGATTGTTTTCTTCAGATTCTTTCATTACTGAGGACGTTAAGGGCGCCGGGCGGGGGCCATTCATCCCCTCACGGCACCTACTTCAGGCAAATGGAACGGCCGTTGAAGTGGGTTTGTTTCGCACGGCATCGGCTTCTCCGCAGGTGACACTGTGGGGATGTAGAGGAAAATGAACCCGCGCTCGCAGGATTGTATAAAAAGTTGTTTTTGAGATAGTCGAACTGCTGCTTTTGTACTCGGATTGATCTGTTTGGGGCTCAGGAGAGCCGTGGGCCCTTTAAGATGATTCAGCAGAAGGACTCTGGACGTGTATTTTATATTGAAAAACATTCGAGCACACTTTGTTACTTACTCAACCACTTTTTCTAGTCTTCCCGTCTTTGTTGTCAAGTGTGCGGAGATGTTTTCCTTTTATGTGACTTCGAGTTCTGTACAAAAACGTGACATTGACAAAGCCTGTCACGCTGTTTGTTGCAACCCCTAGTGGCCATAACTATCATGACAGGTGGACGAGGGGAAATTTGTGAGCAAGGAAGATGAATTATTTCACAGTCATTCCCATACTAATCAACATCTTTCGTCAGATATGCTCGACTTTGATCCCAAACGAAGCTCGTGGTGAGACTTTGATAATGGGGTTTGGAAACTGCAGCATCCACATTACTGGCCGTCCGCCCCGCATGGAGCAGACAGGTTTCACCAGCCACTCCTCGCTCTCGCTTGTCAGCCACCAATCAGTGCCTTGGAGTCTGACTGGTCTTTTGTATGCAAAGGCCCTCGGCACTCAGCACGTCTAATCCGCTGAGAAAAGGAGGCCCGAGTGCAACCGCAGAGATAAAGACGGAGAACTCTGCAGCATCTCTGACAAAAATATGAAGGGAGCGGGCCTGCTTTGTCTCTCTCATCAGTCTCAGAAAAGAGAGCGAAGTTTGGGGAGTTGGGGGAAGTGTGTGTGTGTGTGGGGAGGGGGGGCAGACAGGACGCAGCAAAAAGTGCAAAATCCGCTACTTGTCATCCTCACCCATATGCATGGTAGATGCTGAAGCACTGATCTGAAATCAAATTATGAACACTGGGGAGATTTTGCCGGAGGGTGTTTTCGGAGATGAGGAGCATGCGTGTGTGTGCGTGACTGAAGTTCCTTTCTGTGTGTATGCAGACTGGCGTGTTTCAGAGACCCACAGATGCCCCTGGGCTAATAGAGGTACTTGTGATCATGGTTCTATCATTCCCTTCTTACCTGGGCCTCCTGTCTCTCCGTCTCCCCCCCTGTCCTCCCCCCTCCATCTCTCCCTCACTATGTATATCCCTCGGCCGCCTCCCGAGCCCCAGAGTGGCGAGCTTAGCATCCGCGGCGCAAGCCAGGACTTTGAAAGAGTGCAAAGCTGCAGACCAAAGCGGCTTAGAGAGGCTGTGCACACACAGGCTTCAGTGCGCTTCTCTTTCATTGCCACAATCGGCCCCGCTCACCTCGCTCTCATGCTCCCAGCAGGCTGCGGTGGAAGATACCGGCGTGTGATCACACCTGACGGAGAGCCGGGCGAGCGCGCCGGCGCCCCGGAGCTCTCCGGGTAGAGCGGCATGCTCGCCGTTGATGTCGGGCGGCGCTCAGATCGGAGGCGGCGCGGGGAAATGGCCGGGCTACCTCTGGCTGGAGGCCGCTCACAGAGCGCCGGGCTCTCCGGCAGCAGCCCCTCGAAACGCAGCCGAGCGCGTCTCAGGCAGTGTTTAGCGTTCTGATTTTCAGCATTACATGTGTGGGACTGAGGAATCCTCTGCTTACTATGTTGCTCGGAGGCATTTTGGCATCAGGAGTCACTGATTCAATAAATTAGAGCAGTTATAAGCTCCAAGCTCATTATGGGAAATGTGTTGTGGTGAGGAGTAATACGTCACACAGCACCAATCGAATTAAATAACACAAACTAAATGTAAATTCAATTTCACTAATGTTAATCCAGCTGTTTGGGGAAAGAGAAACAGAACGTGGTGTTGGTTAACTTTCGTCTGAGTCACTGTGATGTCATCGTTTTTGATTCTGTCAACATGTCGTTTATTTAAACAAACCTTTGTGTTGAAAGGTGTTTGTTTCTTGAAGTCTTTCATGACTGAAATGTTCTTAGACTTTTCTCAATCAGTTTATCAACAATGACCTTGTTTATTTTAGGAAAAAAAATCAATTGGAGCACATTAAAGGACCGACTGGCAAAAGTAATCGTATGATTGCACAAATAAACCTCAGAATAGCATCAGTTCTTTGAGCAGGCCTCAGCAGCGCCTGAGCTCTCCACATCAAGCAGCCGAGGGACCACCGAGGTCCCCCGGGGGTCTCCGCCTCACAACTGGCCCCGTCTGAAAACACGTGCAGAGTTCACACCACCGCCGCCAGTTCAACACTGAGAGCAGCAAATCCGCTCCGTCCGGTGGGAGCCCGGCTCGGTCCGCGCGGGGCCGCCAGCCAGCTCGGCGCTGACGTTCCGTCGGGCAACAACTTCAATTAAATTTCTGCCCAAGATATGTTGACCTCGGCGGCTGGTGTCCGCCGGGACTCCGTCAGTGGGAAGTGGAGGTTTATTCTCCATTTGAGAGCGGCGGCTGAGTTCATTCCGAGTGGATCTGAGTTTACAGTCCTGGAGCTGCACTCACTGGTCCTGGCGGGGTTTCAGTCCGACTCTCAAGACTCGAGCAGAAGAAATTCAGGGTCATCAGGACTAATTCTGTGACTACTGTTGAGCATCCAGTGGAGCCAGGCGATACATCTCACATTCTCACGTTCCCACGTGAGTCAAAATACGTTTTACAGGTTTGGTTCAGTTCTCGCAAGTCAACTCGCAGGTGAATCCTTAACAACGTAGCAGCATAATTGCTTGTTTGCTTTACATCGTGCGGCTTATTATGTGGACGGGTGGAGCGTCTTGGGCTTCCACAAAGCCGTGGATGGATTAAGAGATCCAGTTCGACTCGGCGCGTAGCATTTACCTGTTTAAAAACTCTTCTCCGCTTTCGCTTTGTTCTCCCGAATCCCATAAAATGCTTCCACCGCCAGAGAGCTGCGTGAACAAAATCCCACCTCTCCCGCGCGGTTTCCTCGCAATGTATGGTCTCATTTTTTTATAGCATGCATTTCCACTCGCGCCGCCGCCTCGGGGAGGAGGAACGAAACTTTTTTTTCTTTTTTTTTTTGTGTCAGACAGACAGACCTGTAAACTTTGAAGCAGAAGCGGGGAGTCCAGCCTGAAGTGCTGGCCCGGTTTGCGTGCAGGCAGAAATAGGCAGGTACCGCAGGGGGCTGCCTGCTGGGTCAGCGGCGGCGTGGAGGAAGGAGGAAATTTCAGGTACAAATTTGCCTAAAGGAAAACGTCTTTTAGGCCGCGGACGAGTGGGAGCATGCAAGATTAAACTCCACTATCCACGCTTCCTTAAGGCTGCCATCAAGGCCCTTCTGTCGGATGGCGCGAGGAACAGCTGTTACTTCATCAAAGCCCGCCGTTCCGAATTACCTGGTCGCTTCCGGGTGCGTTGGTGAAGCGCACGTAGGCGCCTGAGCGTGGCTGGGAGCCGGACACGCTGCTCTCTCTGCCTCTCCTTGTTCAATTCACCAGCGATGCTCCTCCTAATGACCACCATCACACGTCGGATTAAAGGCTCCTCTGCTGCGAGCGCGAGCATTGACCCCTCATTTAGGACTTTGAGTTCAACGAGCCATGAGTGGCACCTGGAGACGGAGCGTTGCGTCACGCGTGGGCATCTGAAGGTGCACATGTGCAGGAGTGGGCGGACGCGTGGGCGGGCGTTGGCACGCTCTCCCTCCACTCCGGGTGATTCGTCGTTTCTCTCCAGCAGAAAGTAACTCGCGTTAGTTGGAGTTGCGAATCCTCCAAAGTCCCTGAAAAAGCGGTGCTGAGGCAGAGCTTCTCACCGAAGCTCAGGAATAATTTTGCATTGATGAGAAATTTGCGAATTACTATCAAGCGTAGGTCCCTCGCCGAAAAAGTCGGGCTTTAGTTTTTTAATCACATAAACCAAGAGGATATTTGTGTAAAATCATGGCATTCCTCCATTGCCTCAAACAGTTTCCAGGCTTTTATTGGCATTCAAACAGCGACGGCCCTCAGTAGTAGGGCGAGATTGGATGGATTTCAGGTGCGAGTGTGTGAAGCATCAGCGCTGCACTGAGAGGTAAACCAGAGCCTGATCGCTCACAGGGACACCGGTCTGTCAAGTTCTCATTACCCCGACGTTGGTTTAGCCAAACGTTGGCGACGCCTGCTCGAGAAGCTCATCAATTTTTCCATAACATAACTCATCTGCCGCGTAAGCCTTCTCATTGGATAGCTCAATCTGATTCCAAGCGTTTGGTTTGTCGAACATTTACTTGTTTTTTTTGTTCCTTCTCCATCTGGCCCTGCGGTTCATTATACAGTCAAATGAATGCAAATTATTCCAGCTTAGGCACAATACTATTCTTTTCTTACCCTCCTGTATAAATATCTGTGACTAAGCTTGTGAGATCAAAGTTTTACAAACACGAGCAAGTCGTGACTTTCCCCAAGTGGATTATTAAATGTTTATTTTTTACTTTTATTGACAGTACCATATTGTCTGACACATGCCGACAATAAGGTTGTTCACAAAGACTCTGTGCTCGTCAGTTCTTTGAGTTCATGTGTGATTTGATGAAGCCATAAGGCGTCCTGATGGATCACCGCTATACCCACGCTGATATAACCTCCAGTGTGGACACTGGTGTCAGTATATCTGGGCAACTTTCCAAGGGACACTGCTGACCACATACCGTCAATAGACTGCAGACCTGCTCAACATTGACAAATATTTACCGATAAACAGATGGGGAGAGGCCACCGCAACCAAGGGTGCCGAAACGTTGTGTTAGGCTAACCTTGGAAGCATATTAAGAAAAACACAAAGTTGCAGAATGAAGCCGAATACGCGAAAATGTCACACCTCACGGGCAGAGAAAAAAAAGGACGATTCATCAGACAGGAAGTTCACGCAGGCCGTCTCGTATCTTTGTAACAACAACGGAAAGATCAAGCTCATAAATATTGTCTCCTCCGGAGCTGATGAAAACAAACAGCCAATTAAAATCCGGCTTGCCACTGCTGGTTTCCTCTCCTTTACTCCCACTTTTCTCCTCTTTCTTGTTCTGTCTGTCATCCCGTGCAAGGTGCAGCCTAGTTTGCAGAAGTGGGTTGCAAAAGGCATCTCCTGTATACTTTTAATGATGAGGATCCTGGCAGCCTCGTCTGCCAGAGCCGCGCCTCCATGCATACCGACCCAGTTCATCTCGCAGTTCCTCCCCACCCTCTCCTCCATATCCTTAATCAAACACCACGCTGACGTGCCCTCATCTATCTGCTTTTATTCACATAATTTTGACTTTTAAATTCCACGACTTAGGCAGGCATGTCTCCGCTCGCCTCACCCGAGCCTCCGCTGGCTGCCTGCGAACACAGAAGATGGCAGAAAAGGACAGCGAGCGCAGGAAAACTGACATGCCGTGCTATTGTTACCCCGCATTGAAAGGTGTATGGAGGGGGTGGAGGGGGCGGGCGGGAGTGGGGGGTTTGGTAACGGGAGCTGACATGTCGCTGTCACCGACGCCAAATGATGTCTTTGCAGATCAACTTCGCAGTCACGCTCCTGTTGTGACCGCTCAGGTTGCGGATGCTCAAACACCGGGAATCGCTGACAAAAAAAGAAAAAAAAAAGAAAAACAAGGCTATTTGAACATTGGCTCAACATAAGTCGGAGTTATAAAAAGCAGCATGGCATCGGGGCAAGAGAGGGAGCTCAAATCAAATCCTGTGCACGGCCATAACCTTCTTTTTCCTCCCCCTTCTTTCGGTGGATTTCTCTCCCCGGTGCTCATGCAGATTAACTGGACTGGTTTTTGGCTACAAAGACATCTGTGACCCAAATGCAATGGCTGATTTAAAAGAAACACAACAAAACACGCGAGTCCAAGAACCTAATTGGGCAGAAACACCTCAATTCACCTCCGTCCAGTTGATTTACTTGGTGTCTTTGAGGAAAAGGTGTCTATTTTTAAAGTCTCTTCTGAACAACACAAAAAGCCTCGTGTGATCCCTGCACTTCTCTGCATGTGCACGTCTGAAATAAGCATCACGACCTTACAAATTCTGCAGAAGCCATTTCTCTCTCTCTCTCTCTAGCTCTTCCCCACACACACGCACACACACACGATGTCAGGAAGCACAATTACAATCCTCTCAGCGTTGATATTGCTTTTTGAGGACTGAACACAGGCCATTAAGCTCCAATAAATGAGTGCGAAATCAAACGCAATTTAGCATTGTTTATTTTGCACCTACTAATTGGGCTGCGTGACAGTGGTATGAAATAAAAAAAAATAGTAAATAATTTTTAACTCAGTCAATCAAACAGCAGTGATTCTTTATAAGGGAAAGGCTTCTCGTTTAAAGTTTGAGGCCGAACCAAAAGGTGTCCGGTAAAGTTTAATAACGCGTTCATTAAGGTAAAAGAAAGAGTAATTGGAAGATTCAGAACTTGTCAGATTCGGGCTAAGAGAGGAAAAAAAAGACCCCTCTTTCACGGTGCCATCATGTTTTTGTGTTTGCAAAAGCGCTTCTTTTATTTCATGATTTTCACAACAGCTGGCTCCATATTCGCGCTGACATTTTCCCAAGTAATCTAACTTTTGGAGAAAGGTGAACGTACCTCCGCTAACCTGCTGCCAGATGGTTCGTTACGCAGAACCTTCCGTGAAGGCGTCCTTGTAAACTGTTTGGGGAAAAGGGCAGGCGCTCTCAGACGCTGCGTGACAGGTGATGTGAAGGACCATCTGTCCGTCAAACATGTCCATCATTGGCCAACTTTGGCCAATCACGACCACAAACTATAATCAGTTTGAAGCGCTGAGGAAAAACAGCTGTTACCTTCAAATTAGTGTTGTCGCTTTTTGTGTGTGTGTACAAAAATCTGCTGTTACTTTGGGGTCTAAAGAGGATCAGCAGTAGGATCAGAGCCAGGAGGAGCCAATCACAGGTCACCTACTCAGGACAATGTGTGGCAAGTATGCCGTGTGTACTGTACAACCGGTTAGCTGTGAATACTCTGTGTTGCTGGTTTTGAATCTTACTGCCTCATAGGAAACATGTTCACAAAGTGACTTTTCCAATGATGACAAAGTTTTTATGCCAATGGCTTCCAGGATTCCTTTCTTCACTGGACCCTCATTGGGCCGAACCATTGTCGTTTGTTCACCATGATGAAATCTGAGAAGAGGTTTTTACCTAAGAAGGCATTATCTGAGCTGCCCATTGATGTAAGCGTCACAGCCTCTTGTTGCAGAGCTCTGAATAGAAGCTGGTGTCCGATACCTTTGTTATTGCATCTATTTTTACATTATTTTGCATGCATGATTACCCGAGAGGAAAAACTGCCCTTAACTTTTAAATAGATCTGGATCGAGGCAAACTCTGTTCTTTTGGAAACTAGTCAAAAGCATCACATAATGAATGGTAATACATGCAGCCCTTCACACTTGTCTTTCAGATATGTTAATCCCCAATTGGATGGGCGATCAAGCTGTTGGGTGAGGACGGCAGTGCATTTAGGGTAAACCTAGACGATTCTAGAGCGCCTCCTCTATTGTTGGCTAGATTGGAACTAAATGAGTGCGTGCTTACGGACGTCATGATGAAGTGATGATTCACAGAGCAAAGTGGCAACAAAACAGCCCCACCCCCTGTTTATTTGTGCTGACTGCTGCTCGTGTCCATGAAGAGAGCCAACCTTTTGGCCTCTGAGGCTCCTCTCATCCTCAGTCAGTCCAGCAAGTAAATTATGCCAAAGCATTTTCTGTCCGCTTCAAGGCGAGAGCCCTGATTGCCTCATCACTGGCAGCCGGCACGCCATGCCAAGCCGCAGCCCTTATCTGAGAGACTTGCCAATCAATCATGGACACAAACTTTTCCCATCTGAGGGATGCTGGAAACCCACAGAGCTCATCCAGATGGTGTCAGAATCCCGAGCAGCGTCCCCGATCCCCGTTTTAAGCGCCGCGACTCATCAATACGTGTATCCTCTGCAGGAAGGCGCGGTGATGCCGTTCAGCCTAATGACCATCTGTGTGCGTCTTGGTCCTTTGAGGTGGCGGTGGACGATGAGCCCTTTTCTGTTTTGTTTTGGTTTTTTTTGTCCAGAAAATGATTAGCCCGCTCCATGACTGGTTGTGTGCAGCGTGTGTGTGGAGGGAGTCACAAATGGATGCATCTGTGATGCTGATGGAAGCTACAGCAGCAGAGGTGCGGCTGCTTTCTCCAGCTCTGGATTCTCGAGGCGCCTCGGTTTGCATTCGACGCCGCTCTTGTTAGGGTTTCTCATTTGTGAGCGCTCCCAGGTTTGTTTTTTTTTTCGCGGTTGTGGCTAAAGGGGCCTCGGGGCAGAAAGAGATCTGCACCACACCTGAGCCTGAGATACACAGCCACAGCCAAGCACGCTTCCTGTAACTTATGCATTGTTTTCCACACGCGAACAAAAGAGCCGCGCGCCGCCCGTCCCTTTATGCAAACCAGTCATGTTTTTTTGAGGCGATCTCGGCTTTCTCTCCCGTCAAACCTGGCTCCTCGGGTTCGAAGCTTGTCAGGTCCGGTTAGGAAATGTGTCGGGACCGTATAGGCAGAGGCCGATTAGTTTGCCTCCTCTCTTGCACACCGCTCTGTGCAATCATCTCCTTGCCATTTCTAACATCACCGATGGCAGATAGATTGCCCGCAGCATATCCTGTCCTCGTTGGATTCCTTTTTACTCCTCCCCTCGCTCCATCTTTTGGCAGTCGAGTGCCATGTGTGTTCAACGTCCAGGAAAGTTCTGCCAGTGAAGTGAAGGGTGTAAGAAACATGGCCCAGCGGGCTGGTGGAGGAATTTTTTCCTCTCTCTCTCCTTTTTTTTGTCCCCTGTGAGCTAATTTGAGGTGAGTTCTTGAAGAGCTGAATGGTTTATGAACAACATTGTCTCAGTTGAGCGTGCTTTGCTGTTCTTCTTCTTTGCTGTCATTCATTCCTAATACTCCCAACTCATCTAAGGATCCTCTGCACCAAAGTTAGCGCTGACACCACTCATCATGTACCTGGAGTCACTTTGAGTTTAGCAACAAGGTGCAACGAAAGAAGTCGGCAAAGTGAACAGTGAAAGACAGTCGAGGTTTATTCTGTCAGTCAGTTAGAGAAACCTTCGGCCCGTTACATCTTGAAAGTGGATTTGCTCTTTTTTTTGTTGATATTGAAGGATTCGAGTGATACTCAAAAACTGTCAACAGCGGTACAACCTGAATTGGGAGGTTGTTTTGGTCGTTTGGTGATGAGACCTCTTAAAAAAAAACAGAATTCTATGTTGTTTTTCAATATTTGTAAGCAAAATCAGAGGGGAACTTTTCAAAGGGTCGAAATGTGTTAAAACTGCTTGCTTTATCTCTATTTACACCAGTGTACTTTTTCAGCCTGATTTGCCACCATTATAGAATTAAAAACATTTGTTTTTCTTGAAGCAAAGATGTATTTTTCTGCTGTTCCACAAACATTACAGTACAGCAGATAGTTTATGTAAATGTATGCACCACCTTGTCATTTTCCTACACAAGCGCCGCATGGTGTTAGCATAACAGTGACACATTCTCCTCCAAAGTGGAAAGGCGGAAAAAATGGACAAGCGAGGGATGTGCTCAGCAGCCAGTCCAGTGATGAGTCAGGCCTGTTTGTATTAGCATGACCACACTCTCTTTTACACATCGCTTCTCATCCGGTGAGGCTGGAGCTCCCATTAACTGTGTTACTGAAGCATGAGAGTGCAGGTAGGCCCGTGCTGCACCGATATGCAGCCGGCCCTTAGAGGAGAGTCCTGTCAGGAAAGGAGGGAGGGGGGGTGGGGGTGGTGGGGGGGTTTGGATTGGAAGAATCTGGGACCGCACGCTCAGCAAGTCCAGCAAGACAGCTCCTCAGCGAAGATAATGAGCAGCTGGGGTCTGTGTTCCCACCAGCAGGTCGCTGTTTAATGGTTTCATTTGCTGATCAATAAATCAGTCAATTAGCCAGCTTACCCATGGATTTCTATCTGTGTGCGCAGGCTGCAATGTGTTTGCCTGTCAGATAGCGTATGAGCGCCGTCACTCCGACCACAAAACGCGAGGGTCACTTTAATTAAACATGGAAATTGCTTTAGCCTTCCCGCCCCCCCCCCACCTCTCTTCATTTACGTCTGTTTTTGTACTCGTTACAGCAGCACTCGCCGCCATTGACGCGCAAATTGGCTCCATCTCGATCATCTCTCTCTCCCTCTCTGTGTCTCCCTGTCTCGCTCCCTCTCTTGTTTTCCGTCCCCACTGCTCATTAAATCGCAGCGTGCTAAGCTGAGGGTAAGAGGAGGGGGGAAAAAAATCAACGAGAGCTCTGATAGGCTGCTAATGTTTCTTCATCAAGTGCCATTAATCACACTTGGAGAGCGCTAAGCGGCAAAGTTTCGCCGTTTTGGCGTGCTTGAGGTTCAAAAGAGGGGAGAAAACAGTGGCTGAAATGGGACTCAGGAGTGGCAGTTAACCCATCTGCTGCTGGTAATCGTAACCAAGCCTCAACCCAAACTTTTGCATCTTAAATAGTTTTCAGGACCAAAAACTGAAAGATTCCAACCAGCAGCCCAGTCTTGGTTATTGTGTGACCCAATGAGAGGCGGTTGTGACCCAGAAGTGTTTGAAGCCGCTGCTTCACTTCAGTATGTTTAAAGTTTTATTTACTTCCAGCGAACATCAAAACTGTTGAATTAAAGTATCAAACGAGAGCGACGAAACATTAACTTCTCTCAGCCATTTCAACTGTTGTGTGAAATAGCTCAATTTTACAGCCTGACCTTTGGTGAGCTTGGTTTGGCAAAAGTAATTTACCGGAAGTGCGGGTGAAAATCAACAGTTTTGCGACCTGATTTTCTTATATGAACCCAAAAATCATAGTTAATGGTCACATCCTCAGTCTCTCAGTGTTGTGATCGAATACACCGTTATTCAGTCATCGCTGTGCAGCTCTGGATGTAGTTACTGTGGAGGAACCCGCAGATTGCCTGAAGTCAACGTTGTGCTTATTAGTAAAACCCGGCGTTTAGGTGTGCGAGCGCCAGGTAGAAGTGGAGGGCTTTTTTTTCCTCTCTCTTGTTGCTGTTTTTGCACACACGCCGCGAGGAATACAAATGCTGCGGTACAATATACACAATAGCCCAACGTGTCTGTAATCACAGGTTCATAAATATACAGCATTAGTGTGTAAGTCAGCAGAAAGCGGAGAGACTTGGAAATATCTCGCAGCATTAAAAACCCATCATCCTTATTGCTCCATGAACATTATTTTCATTGAAGCTGCAGACAGGGGATTCTTCAGCCCGCTATCTTTTAATAATTCCTCCCATTCCTCGTGTGAGTTTTTCGCCGTTCACCTTGCGGAGGTTGTTTAGTTTCATTAGCGCGGCAAAAATAAGCAACTACCTAAAGATTTCCATTAAATATCTAATCATTTCTCCCTTGTGGGATATTAGCGGGGATTTCTTTTCATGTGTTGTGTTGTTGCAGCTTGTCTCTCCTTGGGTGCTTTTTTTTTTGTGTGTGTGATGCAGATTTTTAACATTGTTAAAGACGAGCAGGCGGTGCAATTGTAAAGGTCCATTATTGATTTTATCAGCCTCTCCTGGGTCAAATAAATATCTGTTTTCCTACAATGCGGCAAACACACAGCAGATCCGATTATGGAAATCATCCGGGGGAAAAGAGAAAAACATTAATAATATTCATGAGATTATGATGATTTCTACAAATGTTCATCTCTTCATCGACGATAGACGGAAAATTAAGTTGACCTTTCAGTCAGCTCGATGTGTGACTGCATGACAGTTTGGCTTGATGGAAGTCGAGCACAATACATCTTGTTTCCAAGTTGTTTTAATTCATTTATTGACATGGCATTTTGATTATATTCAGCGCGTCGTCTCTCCTCCGCGCTCTGCAGGACAGTGGCCAACACAATGGCTTTTTCCTTTTCTTTCGTCGGAGCGCTTGGCTCTGTCCCTAAAGGTTAGATTCGTGGCCTCGTAACTTAAACGTCACGGTCTGAATCCCTAATCAGGTCCGTTATTGACTATCGATCAGTTTTATGTTCCAGCATTGGCAGTCAGTGCTTCCTCTTTTCCTAAAGCTCGTCATTGAGTGTCTTGGTTGCGAGCAGCGACTTTTTCTTTTTATTGTACTTTAGATTTATCCGCTTCAATAATGTGTTTAATAATGTTTTAGTGCTTTAATTCTTTGTTCAAAGGTGTAATGTTTCCCAGAGTTACTGTTGCTGTGGAGTGGATGGAGCTGCCTAGCAGGTCTGCTGAAGGCTCTCATTAGACTGTAGAGTTGTTGCGTTCTCTAAGAGCAGTTCTACAGACTTTCCTCCTTCACCTTAGAAAATGTGGTGAAACCACAAGCTTTTTTCTCGCCGGCAAGAAACACATTTCATTCAAACTTTAAATCCTCCACCAGCTGGGAAAATTGAGAAAAACGGAGTCATTAATACTTGGCAGCAGTTTTCAGAGATTTGGATTGTTGGGTTCAAGCAAGGAGGACTCAGGTTAAACTCCTTGAGCTGAGCCCATTTTTATGCGGCCCTGCATGCTGCGTGCTTTCCCATGCTTGGGTTGAGCTGCAGGCCCCCCAAAAACATGCAGGTCAGGCGGACCGAGAGATCCCAAACATCCAAAGATGTCCTGGTTCTACCGATCCTCAGCTCGACACTGTAGCACAGCCTCTTGAACTCTCCAAAGCAACAAGGCCAATGTGTTTGATAGAGAATGTGTGCAAAGCCCACTCGGCAGTCAGAAGACAATCATTAAATTTATGTCTTCTGAATGTCGAAGATTCTCTCGGGTTTCAGTCTCTTTCAATGCTGATCAAAAAAGCACCAACCCGCACCATCAGCCTTCGAACACATAAATCACAACTGTGTTTAACCCATCCATCCACCCCATCACCACCCTCCTTCTATCATAAACAGCCATCCACCTTTTCAGCCAATCAAGCGTGTTCCTTCACCTGTTTGTTATGTTTTTAGCTCCATTGCGTCTTGGACAGCTGACACACGTGCTTGTTTTCCACATGATGGATGTTCCCTCTGAACCCACGTCTGTCTCGACGTTTTTAACTCGCTCAAGTGGAAATCCAATCATGAAGCTTTGACAACTAAATAAACCGAGCCTTGTAAAAGCTAAATGTTAATTGTGCGATGAGATCAGCCCGGGGGCGTCAGCCATATTTCCATCCGTGTGTCAGCGACTTCTTATATGAAGACGCATGATCGTGCAGGGCGCTGCTAATTACTGCTGCGCCGCCGACTCTTCCTCGCTTTCCCTTCCCGTTCGGTTTCACAACACACCAATGAGCTTCTTGCCAGCCCGGGTTAGAATTGGAGGTGTGAGAGTTTCACGATGTTTAATATTTGCTCGTCGCGCCGAGGCCGCCGGTGCTTTCTCTCCTTCCACCTGAAATCCAGAGAGACGTTTTCGAATCACATTTAAGCAGCAAACACAAAAGAGGCTCTTGTTGAATCAGGCTTTTCGTTCGCCATCAAAAAAAAAAGAAAAAAATCGAAAACGCCGTATCCCACAATCAGTGATGTGAAGTGCAAAATTATAAAGGAGGAAAGCCTGGACACAGGATTTATTCAGCAGCCCACATGGATGATTGATTGTGTAACTGCGCTCCGTGTCATAAACATGAGAAGTGATTGAATAATCGACCCAGTGCCATTATATTTTAGCTGAAAGACCGAGTGGGTGAGCACAATTAGCCTCAATAGAATAATACGGCATGAAGACAAACCCTCATCTTTGAACATCTGTCGACGAGAAAAAGGCCCTTTCTTCATATTCGGAGCACTTTCACTTTCATCCTGCTCGGAAACTTTTTCCTGAGAATTAAATTGATCTGAGAAGAGAAAAAGTCTCTCTCTCCCTCAGAAAGTCTGCGTCTCCTTTCCGTGCGAGTGAAATTCATCAAACCCACATTTGTGTGCCTTCTCGCGCAGCCACAGACTCGCACTCGCCGCTGTCAGCATTTTCGCGACTGTCTCTTTGAGCTCATCATCTGTGACAGCAGTAATTTTTTTTTGCAGTCTTCGACAGACTCGCCGGTCGCCGGTTCGCCTCTGCTGCAGAGGGAGCGAGAGAGAGAGAGCGAGACGCCACGAGCTCGTTATCCGTCGGTACAAATCATCCTCCTCCTCCTCTGAGGCCGAGCGGGTCACACGAGCCTTCGGAAACTCCTGCTCGACGGGCTGAACTGGACCTCCGAAAACTCCTCCGGTCCACATCGACTTTGGACGACTTGGCAAACTTGAAAAGTCACGAGCTTGGCGACGTTAGGCCGACAGAAAACTGAGCATTGAAGAGCGAATTGGAGAACACTCGAGGAATAATGGCTGTTCAAACACAGGAGGCTTTTTTTCGTTGCTGATTCAATTAGATTCCTTCAGAAGGAGGATGTTGCGTCACCACGTAAAGAGTATATTGACACGACCTTCGTCTTGTCCTGTGAAGCTTTACGATGTGTCACCTGATTGTCTTCATTGTGTAGGCTTTTTTTTAGCTGTTTTACTTTCTGACGTACTGATTAAACTCTGCTGGTTCTCCACCAGACTCAGCCGTTTTTCGCTCACATCTATGATTCCCTACAAGGTGTTTCGGGCCAGTTTGGAGTCAAACAGCCCACTTTTCACTTCACTCAGCAGAGAATGTGAGCCAGACTTCCCCTTGTTATCATTTTCAATCCAAAGCTTTTATCCTGTACAGAAGTAGCTTTTAATGAGTATAGTCACCACTTACATTTGGAATATGCGGTCAGGTCAGCATAATGATAATACCTCCTCCGGTACTTTCAGGTCGCACCAAACCGAAACACTTAGTGAGGACCACTTAGAGGACAGACTATGTTCGCTGGGAAAGTACCTGTGGCTCTGATATTTCTTCAGCCTTGCAAACATAAGATGTAATTTAATAAAAAATGTGGATTCTAGTTCCCGGCCTGTCATTGGTTGATGCCATAATAGTCCTGGTACAAGGTTCAAGTCCTGGTTTCAAAACAATGGAAAAGCTAATTTGTTCTTTTTTGTTTTGACAGTTTTCTCCATTCAGCAGTTTTATTACACACAATAAGATATTCAGTGGGGTGGGAGTCGAACAGACTATGGAGGAGAAACTAGACTTGGCACAGAGTGCCTCATTTTCTGCACTTTTAATTTACAAATTTAGTGTTTGCTTTTTTTTGTACGGATGACTTTAATTTTCTTTTCCATTTCTTTCTTTGATGTTTCACACTGGCTGTGTCGAGAAAATGTTGTAATTTTTAGTGTGGAAACGTTTACCAAGTCGGACTAGAGGAGGACGTTGGCTTTCTGTTCTCCTATTTTCTGCTATCAAGCCTGTCGACGCTGCAAGCCGGCAAATTCCAAACATCACAATTTTCCTCGTGCGAGAATCTTTTTGCTTTTATGTTCGTCTGATTGGAGAGAAAGTTTTGCGAGCGCAGAAGTCCCTCACACAGAACCTAACCTTTCCTCACCCATGGACACTAAATCCTGCTTAAGCAGGAGCTCCAAGCGATCGGGTCAAAAATAGGACAATCTCTGCGAGCATCAATCTGCAGTGAAGGAACTTAATTTTGCACAGTCCTAAATGTGCCCTCTGAGACGCGGCACGAGAATCACTGAGAAAATGAGACAGACGGCATGAAGGCAGAAAATTGCCCGCGAGATAAAGAAAATATAAAGGGGCAGAAAAAGAGCGGGACAAAGGAGGCGAAGGAGTCACTATTACAGCGCGAGATCAGACCCAACGAGCTGAAATTGGGGAGCTGTGTTCTTTGGCTGTTATTTACTCCAGTGCACTCCAAACCCAGCAAGTCTTGCCTCATCACGCCATCTGCCGCAACGCCATTTTTTTCTTTCCCCTTCCCCAACGTTTCATCTTTTTGTTCTCCTACTTAAATAAAGACTCCTCTTTGGCGCACGCTCCAAACACAAAAGACGTGAAGTAACAGCGGCGCCGCTGAAGAGGCGAGGCTTTTGTCAGACATCACGCCTGAGCCGCCACGTGAGAGCGTTTCGGCGTTCCCCTCGGCTTCTCGTCCGAAGTCCTCGCGCGGCAGTTCGGTGACATGGTCGAAATTGAGATTAACTCGCTCCCAGATCGTTGTGATTGGGGCGTCCGCGTCGCCCCACAGGATGGAGATCCTGTAAACAAGGCCGCCGCTTCCAACTCACCGCTCCACTGGCTCGCAATGAAGCAAGCGCCAAGGACGAGATAACGTGCGAGGACCAGCGGGGTGAAAAAAAAACAACAAAAAAAGCAAACTTGGCGCCGACGGGGACGTGTCAGGAAACGGGGGGAGTTCGTGTTTGCGATCGGGGCGTTTGTCATGCATTGCTGCGCAGCTGCGAGGAAGCGTGGTGTTGTTTGAAACGAAGGTTCGGCAACTTCTTTCTCATTTGATCTGAAGACATAATTTGCCGAAAGGGAGAGTGAGGATTAAGATCTGCCTGCTTCTCTTGGAGGCTGGACAGCTTTCACGCACGCAGCCGGTGGGATCTCAGTAGGAGCGTGATTCCTAAAGAGAAACCTTTACTCACCCACTGCTCACTCACACTGTTGGAGGAAACCAGGCAGGTTGTGAACCCAGGACCTTCATACCTTCAGGCGGGGGCACCGACAACACTCTGCGGACCCCAGCTCAACCTGTGGAACTCCAACTCCCTCCTTTTGGTATTCACACACAGAGCGTGTTTCACTTTGAGCCGTCTCTATTTCTCAGCAGCTCCTAAATGGGACTTCTCCCACTTGAGCTTCAGAGATCCTGATAAAAGGGTGAATTGATTAGAGACAGATAAGTGACTGCAGGCCACGCTGCTAGATGTCCATTGTGACTTTTCCGCGATCGCTCAGACGGTGTTAAAAGGAGTGGAATCACTTAGCAACACATCCCTTACACCCCACTGTCCAAAAGGTTTGGTCGACTGTTTGTCATTCACTCTTTGGGAATAATTGTTGTTATTGTCGACTTGGACTTTAATGTTTTTTTCTGTCCTTTCCGCCACTCACCTCTATCGATTCTGCTAAACTTCAATAGATCACCGTCGAGCAGCTTTGACTTGGCCTCTTCAGCAGTTGGACCCCCCCAAAAGATTGAAAGATACTTTTCCAACAAAATAAACCTCAGAAGAGTAAAATCTGTCCTCGACCGATTTTCAACGCTCCTTTCCCTGGAGCCGGCGCGCATCGCTGTATTGGAAATGTCATTTTAACAAGCATGAGGTGTTCTGCTTTAGTCTCCTAATGCTGCGTTCATGCACACTTTGTATTGTGTAAATCTGAGCTGCCGACTTGAGAGACAGTCAAAGGTGATAACAAGGAGGGAGTGTTTTTTTGGGGTTTTTTTGTGCTGCCACCTGAGTAACTGATCAGGAGAGCGTGACCACCCGAGGAACAAATGCAGCGGCTAATCCTCGTGTCCTGTGTGTTCAATTATTCTAATTAGTCAATAATTAATTGTAATGAAAATTATTCTCACATTAATGCACCGTGACACTGCTCGAACTGTAACACTGTGGTAATTGTTCAGTCACAGCTACTTTTAGTTTTGGACAGCTGCCGTCTCGGTTTACGGCGAGGCCACGCTTTAACCGCTCTGGGTTCACAGCACATTACCCAACTTGCAGGGAATATTTATTTCCACTCTGCAAGTTTATGTGCAAATTAAAATATAAAAGCTGCTTATAGATAATGCCGTCCAACACATCCTGCTGTGCAGTAGATGAACATTAAAGTTATGTAGCGGCCTCAACCTCCAGTGGCTCATCGGAAGCATTTGATAGTTGATGATTTTTCTCTTTGTGCATTTACAAACACACACTCACACACACACACACACGCACACGCACACGCACGGCCACAGAAAAATCTGCTGGTTTTATGCTGGTGAATAAATTTGGCAGTCAAGCATGAAGAACTTATTGTAAAAGTCAGAAAAGATCAGCAGGAATTAACCTTTAAACTCTTCCCCAAAATGTGTTTGCATGATAATTTCCCTTTGAAGCAGTGTAACAAATCAAACGGGCCGTTCAGGCTGCAGGTGCTGCTTGAATTATACGAAGGCTCAGTCTTAATCCTCCTGCAAAACAGCAGGAAAAAGCAAAACAAGTTGGCTTCACCGTCTCACTTGTCTCGACCGATTCCCATGTCGTCCTAACCGTGAATTTACTTGTATCATTGTCTTTACCAACGGGCGACTTGATGCTGACATGAGTTGGAGTCATGCACAGTAGTTATTAACATAAACAGAACAACACATTTAGAGACATGAAAAGATTCAAGCTTCCTTTCTCACCTCTTTGAAAATGTGCCCTTAATTTCGCGATGCAGCATTTTACACAGAAGGTGACGCTTATTGGTTGATGTGGCTTAAAGCCTCATCACACCTTTGAGATATTAAAGCAAACACTCAGCTGTGCAACAAAACAAGTGCAAATCAGAGTGAGTTGGATGTACTGAGAGGAGACTTTTGAAATGTTGAAGATTACCAAATAATGGCACATATTTCTTGTAATGTTCCAGAACATTATTGTTTTGTTGTTTTCAGAACATTGTCACTGCCAGACAAGAGGAATGTGGTTCTATTCTTGTCCTGTTACAATTTTCTGGCAGTCGCGATTGCATTTGGCACGGGTGCTTTCTCAGTTTTGAAGCAACTTGTTGCAAAATCTGACTGAAATTAATTTTTCGGGATCTGTTTGTGGTTTCGCTGTTTGTTTGGAAAAGAGGACTCTGTGTCGTCGTCCCCTTCAGAAGTTACACGGTCGCGATTTCAATTCCACAAACACGACCTTGGTCCCTTTTGTTTTTTTTTCCCCTGAAACTCGTCTCAAACCGGCAGTTTAGTCCTTTTGCCTCCTGCTCTTGCAGCGGAGAGTAATTACAAAGACAGTGTTGACTCTGCCCAGAGAAGCGCCGCCACTGTGCATCCAGGCAGCCTGCAGGGAGAATGTCAAAGCCCAGCACAGATTAAAACGGCTGTCCTGTGAAACAGAGGGATTCACCTGGCAGCTACGGGCCTAATCAACGTCGCATCAGCTCATCTGGGGAAGGAGTCTGAATGTAGGGTCGTTTCATACGTGAGGGTGGAAGCTACAGCATTAACCTTGGCAGCAAACATCATGAAGAGCAAATATAACGAGGAGTCAAAGGGGTTAATGTCAATAAAAGGAAATGATGTTGAGTTCTCTAGTCGGATGATTCGGGGAGCAGTTTTGTTTGCGTGTTCGTCCTTCAGTGAGCGTCTCGTCCCTCGAGAGGAAACTGCTCCAAAGGCAAAACAGTCATTTTACTCTTGTTAACTGCTCTGCACTCATCTTACACGCACATACGCGCGCGCACACATGCACCGACGCCACTCAGCAAATTCCAATCTTTTAGAAGAGCTGCAATCAAAGCGATTTCTCCGCTGATTTGTAACTCGGCTTTCTCTGGCTGTCGGCTGCTGGGAGGGGGGGGGACGCCTTCCCCCTAACGAAATTTAAAACAAACCAAACACAAACTCTTGCTTGGCCTCTTCTGCTCACTAAAATAAAAGCCTGTCTCAGCACGAGACTTTAAAGATGGCCCTATTCATTCCGTGGCGATGTGTTGCGGGGCACATTTGAGGCGCCGCCGGTCGCGGGTGGAAAGCTGGCGCAGGCGTCCTGCACCCGGTTAAATCCTCCACGTGTTTAACCCGTCCTCTCTCCCTCAGCCAGAAGGTTAAACGGCTCCTTGTTAATTGGTCGTGTGTCGGCGCAGCACTCCTTTCCCATCCATCCAGCGCTACACCTCTGGGGAAATTAGGTCGTTAAATACGATTGGTGGCTCCTCCTACATGTGTGGAGGGTTCTTTTTCACCCCCTCGTTTTATATCAGGCCTACTATATACACACAATGGGCAATTATCAATATGTTGTTGTCACTGGGTGAATGAACGATTGATGGCTGCTGCTGTTTTATCGCCTCTTAGTGATAATGTGTTTGTCACGAGCACAGGGGGGGCACATGGAGGGGGTCTGTAAGCACCAGCACTTCAGCCAGGCAGTTTGTGATCATCTCAGAACGGGATGTGACATTATTCATTTGACTTCAACTTCCCCAAAGTCACTGCAGCTGTTTTGAACTCTCTCGCATTCTCGTTGGGATAACAACAGAAATTACAAGTTTCATCTGTTATTTGTTGAAAGAGAAGACTGTGGGATGAACTTAGTGACAGGAGGCTAGAAGTTTGACGAGCCGATGTCAAAATACTGTCCAAACAGCACTCCTCCAGATAACCCTTGTTGGCCCGGCTGCTGGTGTTTGCCAATACCAGTAGCAGCAGTAATTCCCAATGCCGACTGGTAACTTTCCGACTTCCCATCTGCACAAACTTGTATCTCTTCCGGCTCCGCCTAAAGCAGGTGGATCAACACACTTTGTTTGAGACAAAGTCTTTTACTGTGATTTGAGCAAAAACAAAAAACTGTTCATAGCCAGAAGTGTTAGATCCCAGAATTTGCTTCACACAGACTTTAACCGAGGTGGTTGTCTTAAGGGGAGCCAGGAAATGGAGAAGCACATGCAGGCAGGCTGGCTGGCAGAATTCTACACTCTAAAGTTGGTGATGTTGGGCATCACAGCAGGATTTTAATTGATAGTGGATCCAATGAGTGATAGTTAAAAAGAGAAAAATGAAAAAGGAACTCAAATCTAAAAAAAAAAAAGGTGGGTGGTAATCGAACCTTCTCTGCTGTCCGTCTCCGGATGTCCCTCCCACCTGCTGATGGTCGCACTCTCACCTCGTCACCTTGACGCCACGAGCTTGGTTTGGAGGAAGCTGTGTGTTGTTTTTATCCCGCAGCAGAGAGCGGATTTGTCAGCATTAACGGTTTAATTAAGCTTGTAATGGATCATCTTAATTGCAACATATTTTTAATGAATGGCCAAATGGAGAAAGGCTATCTTTGGCATGACAATGTTGAAGGCATAATTACTATGAACATGATGCAAATGGACACGGTGCCTGGCATCACAGCCCTCTAACAGGATAGGCTGATTATTCCTCCATCCTCCAGAATAAATATTGTAATGACTGTACTCCGTCCCGGGCAGGAAATGACTTGTGCTAGGTTGAAAGCCTAACTGTGAGGAAAATAGCTGCAAAACTTGAAAAGTGCGACGATATGGGGGTCCTACATCAAAGCGGCAGCATGTTGCTGCTCCTTCAAAGGCAAAGCTATTATATCCTAGTTTGTAAAACTGTGGCATTTTGTGTGATTACATGGACGCTGTTCCGCGCCCTTCCCCCTTCCCGCCTCTTTCTTTCATGATATTCTTCTCCTTTAATCTTCCCTCCCTCCCAGTTAATCATCATACGGCTGATGGGTTTTTTGAAACGGGGCTGTGGAGAGGGGGTGCGGGACTGGACCCCGTGCACGGGATGACCCCTTTATCAGCAGCGAGCAGGCTGTGTGACTGGGCCCAAGTTCTCCACTAAATGATTTCCCCGGAGAGTTGTGGTTCTGGCACCGAGTCAGACTCTCGCCTGCTGTCACACACAGATGTATGGAGGTTACCCGACCCTTCTGCCGGCTGTCGGGGAGACTGGGCCGTGGGAAGATGATGCATATTTTATCACTAAGGGGCTCCACGCTGTCTGCGAAGAATTATTCAGAAGCTGTATTACATTGTGCTGTAATTGGTAACAGTCCATTGCGAGTATCTTAAGCACTCTGACCAAGTGCTTCTGGATTTCACTTCTCCTCCGTCTCCCTCTGTTCTTTTATTCCTCTTCTTCTCTCTGGACGTCAGACTGTGGCTGTGACACCTCCGAGTGCTCAGGGACTCGTGGAATTTCCCCAGCTGAGGATGAAGGACAGCCTGGTAGCAGTGTCAACTGCAGCTTTTTTGAAAATAATGGTCGATCGCAGAGAGTAAACAAAGCGCAGGGAAACAAAAGACCAACAAAAAAGGCCAAAGAGGAAACGAGGTAGCGAGCATCAAGTCCAGGAACTTTGCATACGATTCAAAGAGTTTTCTCACAGTATCAAGCAGTGAAAGAAAACTGGTGACTAATTCCAAGTACTTCTTCAGGAAGTTTGTAAAATAGTTGTACCAGTAATTTCTTTTTCTATTTCTGTAACTTGTGCGTTCCTTCCAAATGAATCTATTCGGGGTGATGAGTGAATGTGTTGCTTTCTGTCCTCGTACGAAGTTGATCCAATCGCTGTCGGTGCAGAGCGGCTCACTCCACTGATCAGCACAGGCCCAAGAAATCCTGTGTGCGTAACCGGTTGATTTCCATACATTAAGCAGAGACAGAAAATGTTTCTGCTTCATCATGCCAAGTGGAGGACTTCATTAATTTATCGATTTTGGTGTCAGTCGCTGTGTTTGAATCCAACTCTTGGACGTTGCTGCCGTATGTATATTCATGCTGCTGCGATTCATTTAAGTCCAGGAATAACAGGCAGTTATTAACTTTGAACAGAGTGCGGGGAAACACTTTTGGAGGAAGAGTTTTGCACTTTACTTGGAAATGTCAAAGCAACACTTGCAGATGAAGAATAAGGCCAAAAATAATAAAACTGCTGGGTTTATTTTGGGTCTGGAAACTCAGAGAGGAGTGAGATGATTTTTCCATGTGCACAACTTTTCAGCTTCTGAAGCCTCTGAAGCTTCTGAGGCACACAGTGTGAGGGGAAGAAAAGAAAGAAAAATCTTTGCATTTTGTAACTGGTGTTACTGTCAATCTGTGAGAGAAAAACAGCTTTCATTAAGGAAAAAGCAGTGTGGGATAAAAAACCCGTTACATTATTGATTGATGTGTCTCGAGCGCTGTTAACGATGCTTGATTCGATTTCACAGCAGGAAAATCAAAACACCACCAATACCGAGCTCGAAAAACAATAACCTTCCAATTATCAATTATCCTTTGTTAAGATTAGATTGCTCAAAGCTTTTTTTTTGCTCTTCATTCTCTTCATACCAACGTTTCCCCGATTGTTATCTTCACCCACAACAACCTTTCCCCTTTGACTTTAGCCAGCAGGGCCATTTCTCACTCATTACTGATATCGAACGTTGCCAAACTCAAAGTGATTAAAAGTCTAATTTATGTTTGCACACTAACGATGTATGATGCATTAAACTTTATAAATGTGATTTACTTGTATTGTTTCTTTCAAAATATTCTCCTGATGTTGCATCCTTGTTGGAAGTGCAGTTCAATTAAAACTGAAATATTTTCTCATTTCTTTAATTTCTCATGAAACGCAGCAGTTTTTCACCCAGATTCTTCTGAATTATGCTGCAGAGGTACTTGCAGAATGCAGTTTCTCAATGTCTGAGAAGTAGAAAAAGTCGTTATTGTTGTTGCCTAATTACATTGACGGAGGCTCATTGAGCACCCGGACTCTTTCACAAACGCAGCCACGCTGTTGAAATGCTCACAGAATGTGAGAGTCCAACAGCGTGAGCGCCAACGTGCTTGGGTTCAGACAGCGGAGCTTAGCTCCAGCCTGTCCTCTCACAGCCGTACTTAACTAGAACTGAACCCTTTCGGGTCGTCACAATCTGAAATGTTCCACCAGTGTCGGTGGGGAGCGCCGCGCTTCAGTCTGATTGTCTTACCCTCAGAAACCATCCCACTCCTTTGTCCCGCCTGGAACAATATATAAACGCAGGGACTCTAATAGAGGGCTTAATACAGAACCCATCAATGGAAACTGTGACGGGGAAGAACACAGTCGGGACAAAACTCATCCCGTGATTGAGAAAATGACTTTCTTTGTGCTTCAGAGAATAGAGCGCGTAAAGAATGAAGACCAGAGCAGAAACATGTTTTCTTTTCAACCATATCCAAAAGCTAGTGGGGCTGTTTTCCTTTGTACATGAGGGAGTGTTTTGTTTTGCGGCGCTGCCACGGGCTCGCTTCAGCACGACAACATGGCCTGAAAACCCATCAGCAGGCTTCCACTCCGAGTCAGCCCGGGACACGACGGGCCGCCTGGGTCTGCTCCCGCTACATGGAGGTTAATGTGCGGGGCTCTCTCTTCCCCAGGCAAACCGCGGCCATTTGAATTTATCAGCGACTAATTGTGTTAAATAACGGGAAACAAGCAGATTTTCTCGATGAGCGATGGCTTCGTCGGGAAAGCGCTGTTCCTTTTTTTCTTCCTCTCTCCACTTTGGCCTCGGGAGTCGGCGCGCTTCGAGCCGCTGCACATTTGACTCTGGTTTTTCTGTATTTTTTATTTTTTTTGTAAAATGTGGACAGCTACTCAGACTTCTAAAAGGACCTGCTGGAGTGGAACACGAGGCAATTTATACCCAAGTTCTGGGAAGTATTCCCCACAAAAATAGAAGATTCATACACTCCGTCTGTGTTTGCAAAATTACTCGCTGGGCTATTATTGGCTCAATAGTATGGATGGTTAGTCTTTATCACCTATTCACGAAGCATTTATAAGCAGAATTGAGTGAATTTACACCAGTGCCTGTGATGCTTTTAGATAACAATTACTCAGTGATATCGGGAGGAAGATGCCTCCCCTGCACGCTGCTCAGGTGGAGGCCAGAGTGGGCGGCAGCCCGGCGCTGCTTCCAGATCGCTTTTCGGCGGTGCTTCTGAAGGCAGTCGGGTGGATGAGATGAGCACTCAGAGATGTGAGATTGCCCGCCATCGACGGGTGGAGCGGCGCCATCAAGAACGAATGTTGTCCAATTCTAAATGACAAGACGCCACGACTCCATTATATGACAAGGTCAGAAACAGGGCGGCGGGGGAAGGAGGGCTGTATAGCAAATGGATTCTCAGCATTGTAGATAAGAATGGCAGTGGTGGATTGTATTACTTCTTTATCCCAACAGGCTGCTGTGTGGCTCAAGATATTATAGCTCCAGTTGGTCGTTTCAGTGTGAAGCCGTTAAGCACAGAGTGGAGTGTGTGACTTACACAGAGATTGAAGGAACTACATTTTAGCACTCGGCACATACAGAGGTAATGGTTCACTGTTTGAGTGCAATGATCAAGAGGCGGTCTTGTTTTTACTCTTTCAGTAGTTCGGTGAGTTTGACAGCATCACCCAGCCTCCATCTCTTACACCCATTTCATCCAATTTAGGTTCGCAATGAGCTGCAGCTAATACCAGCTGACTCCGGAGGGAAGGAAAGGAGACACCAGGTTAGCAAGAGCATCACGGGGACATGCAATCACACTGACAAATTTAGAGGCCACCTTACCACGAAAGAATTACTCTGTAGAGGAACAAGTGTGAAGAACTGGACAAAAGCCACTCGAGAAAACATGTAAACTCCACATGGGAGAGCTCAAAGCCCCAAACGAATGACTGTAGGTACTCAAAGGATGAAGGGTGACCTCTAGTGGTCTTGGAAGTAATGACAGAGTCATTGAAGAGAAGTGAGAGAGGTTGAAAGTAACGCTGTCGCTACCAAAGCTGGCATCCAATCAACCTGAAAACAAGTATTTGCAATCACATTTTTCCGAACTCTAAACATTTCCCAAATATACAAACCTCATGAACTTGTTAGGGAACCCAGTTTATCAACTGCATCAGCGTGTGTTTGTGTGAGCTCCAGAAGTGTCCAGCATCCACAAGACATGAACAACATGTGCCGGCAGCTTGTGTGTGTGGCTGAACGATCACAGCAGCGAAAGGGTGAATGTGACTGATCATGTGAAGCACGTAGCGGCTGCTCAAGCACTGTAATGAGCTATCAGTGAAGGTCCAGTTACTACTGGCGAGGCGGCCCCACAGCAGGACCGATGTGGCCCAGCATCGGCGACCGGGTGTCGGACACAAACAGTCGGGGTTTAGTTGGTGTACTAATAAAAACAAAATGCCTCAAAGCTTTGGTGCAACAAACGTCCTGCATGTAATGATGTAAACACAACATTAAACCCCTGTAAGGAGACTGTAACCTTTCCCAAAATGACACATGAAATGTTTAAAAGCAACATTTCATTTCGGCGCTGTGGCAGTTTCCGCTCTGTTTTCACACCGTTTCAGCACTAAATGAGGCTCTTTAATTACACTCCCTCCTTGAGAAATAGTTTAATTGAATCCAACCTGATAATTAGCAGCGCCAACTGTTTATGAACCACCTTCTGATATTGATGATAAATAAGAGCCACGTTGGCCGCTGTTGCGGGCGCCATCTGTGGTTGTGGCGTGACATTCACATATTACCTGGTGACTTTGCGCATTGTTTGCGATTGGATTCATGTCTGGCCATGTGTGTCGCAGAGTGCTGAGGTTACACAATGACTTGCTGCTCGCAGGCTGCGGCCGTCCATTTGCCGGCACCATTACTGGATCCATTAAAGACAGACAGCCAACACTAACTGCAGCCCGCTTCTTATTGAAAGAAGGAGGGAGGGGGGGGGGGGGTGCAGAAGGTCAAACACAAACACGCAAAGTGTGTGTGTTTGTGTGTGTGTGTGTGTGTGTGTGGTTGACAATGACTCAGCAGCAGAAAAAAAAGGAACAATCTTGCAGGACTTGGTGCTAATACCTCAACTTTGCAGTGATAGCTTGTTAGCCAGAGAGTGCCCACCGTGACAGCATTAAGGCAGTGGGCGATTTGAAATGCCGAACGGTGTGAACAGACTCCATCACTCCAAAAACAAAGAGAGCCAATATTCCAGATAAACAAGTCGTCACATTATACAGTTAAAAAACTCTCTCGTTCTCTCCCTGTTATTTTGAAGGCTGCCGTGTGGTTTAGATTGTGTGCTTCCACCGCTGTTTGGCTTTGCTGTAATGATCCAGCATATCAGTGATTGAGAGGGGATCCACAGCTTTTAGTGGAAGTAATTTCAGGAGGTCCATTTGAAAAAAAAAGTTGGAGTCACTGCGCTCAGAGAAAAGAATTCACTCTTCAGACAGATTTCAATGCTTCAGTTCAATGTTTTTTTTTTCAACTTTCAAATGAGTCAAAAGACAGAATCAATAAGGGACCATCGCTCTGACAGATTCATAAGTTTGGTGACAGAACGAGCCAATTTGCTATTTTGCTCATGAAGTGTAAAAAGTAAAGACATTGCTGACATCAAATTGGAAAAGACAAGCTCTTTTTTCTGCAGTGGTAAAGGTTATTGCTTTCATCTGTCGGGCAAATTGACATGCTTCACCTTAGTTTCCTTTTTTTTTTCTGAAGCCGGGGGAAAAAACAGTTGGATCTGCATATTTCAATCATAGGAATGTTTTAAAAGTGCAATTCCTGCAGACTTGTATCAGTGGCTGAGCAAAACAGAGAAGATTACTAGGCCCAAAATAATGAGAGGCTTTTGCTACCTGTCAGATGTGCCACATCCAAACGTCCACAGGAGAAAAGAAGCAGTCACCATTCATCCCACAGCCAGCCTGTCACCCAGCATTTAGACTTAATGTGATGTGTCACCTCAGGCTGTCTCTCATCCAAATGTAACCAGACTTGTTCATTTTAGTTTCCCACCTGAAGCCAGAGATACCTCTTAAATCCAAATGATATTCAGCGCATGACTGACAGATGTTCGTGAGAGGTTTGCACAGATGCTCATCAGACTGGTGACACGGGAGGAGGGGGTGGGGGGGTGGAATCATAGAGGGCTGAGACTTCCTGTCTCTCCTGCTCCGAGGCATCAGTCAGCGGGAGTCATCCCTCTTCTCTCATTGTTGACTCTAAGCAGCAGTGCATGATGAGGGACCGGGGGGGGGATAAATCCCCCGAAAAGAACACAGTGTCAGCTCCACGGCTTCTCATCAGGCCTCCAAACCTTGAACTTCAGGCTGCAGTCACACATCTGTTGTCGTTTTCTTTTTTTTGGTTGTTTTTTTTTTTTTTAAATTAAACCCAAGACGCCGCGGTTGACTTTTGAAGGATTTGAGGTGAAAGCCAGGTTTTTGCAGTGCAGCAGTGTGACCCTAAATAAGGACAACCGATGGCGTTTCTTTGTTTCGAGATGTCAGGGTTGGATGTTGCAGAGGAGTCGGAGCCATCCATGAGGAGAGAACCTGCCGCAGACAAAGTTGTGTCATCTGCATATAAAGTGATGCGACGGAGGTCTTGGAATCCCCTCTGTCATTAGGATCGATCTCTGAGCTCCAACCGTCGGCCTTTTCTTGTTTTTTGGTGCTCCACGCTCCTTCATTCATTGTCATTATTTGCCACTTCAAATGCTACTGTTACTCTATCAGCCTTTAATCAACTTACAATTTGCCGATTTAGCTTTTGGATGCTGTAAGTGATCCTGTGATGAACGGCATGTTACATGTACAGGAAATATGTTATTAATTATAGTGGGTGCAGCAGGTCAAAGCTGGGTGGAACAAATTGGATGTTTACTGCAGGACAGCTGGGCTGTAATTGCCACTGTTCCCTGTTCGTCTCTCTGACCTGGAGGTTTGTTTACATGTGCCTGATTGTCCATTTGTGGTGTGTGCCCCGTAGCACTTCCTCTCAGCAATTTGGACCTCACCAATTAAAGCATAATGTGCCAGTTTTCCTCTCAATACGCCATTGTCGCGACCGATATTTTTGACTCGTTGCTCAGGGAGAAGTACAGGTGAAACAAATTTTGTTAACGATGGCGCCGCTCCACCAGGTTTCCAGGAGAATCGTGACGGCGTGACGCCACACTCAAATATCACGGCCTCAGTAATGGAATGTAGTCATCGCTAACTGTTGTCTGACTGGTGTGCAAATCTGCCAGCAAGTTTGGCTTCTTCTGGCCTGTTTCTGACTCTGTGCTCCTGAGCTATTTGATTTGCTCTGAAGATATTCATCTTGTAAAGATGGCCACGAGTAATTTCCGTTAACAGCTGCGTGCTGCTGTTACCGGGGGCAGCAGACAGTTGCTGCTTTGTTGGGGAATATTCTCCATTTCTCCTTTTCCACGAACCCGACTTGAGTGGGCCATTGTGATGCAGTCGAGGCGAAATACAGTTCCCATGTTCCTTGACCAATACCTCGTTGGGTTCGTGGCCCATAAAGGTAGAAAATGGAGCTTGAGCTGTTTGGTTGTGTGATTCAGGAGCCAATGTCAGACTGAGTCACTCTGCATGTACATTTAATGTATGTTTTTGAATGGCATGAGCCCTTCAGGCTAAGCTGCTGGGGTTTAAAGTGGCTCCTGATGAGACTGAATAGAAACACCAGCAACACTGATGGGTATTTGTGGTGCTCGGCCTCCTAATTGGATCAGTGGACGGTGATGAGTGGGCTGCTCGTAGGCAGAACCGACTGTGCTCTTATTCATAGTGAGTGTGCGCCGTGCAGAAGGTGTAGGGGACGCTCAGGCTTTAAGCATTGTGAGAAATGATTTGCATTGTGTTGCAGTGCCTGCTGCTTCCAGAAAAGAACAAAGGAGGGGGGGAAAAAAAGGGACCCAAAAAAGTACATCTGAGCCTCTGTTGGAGTTGAGCGAGGAGCTTGTTGCAGTTTTGCGGCGTCATGTAAGCCATAGATTCAGAGAGAGAGGGGGGGCACGGAGCCAAGCAGCTAGCCCACCAACTGGAGCCGCGACACTCAATTAGACTGACATCTGTCAGGGTGGCGCTTCGTCTCAATCGGAGATAATTTAACAAGAGATATGGAGAAGTGGGAAGCGCCGGGAACATATTGCGATGGTGCTCAGCACTGATAGAGCTGCGGGAGTAATTAGGTTGTTTGATGTGTCGAACCAGTATCCCAAGCCACGATGTCAGAGGTTGACCAAGTTGGAGTAGCTCATTACTGGAACGAGATGAAGTTTTAAAGGGTGGAAATCTTTTCCCAACCACACATTTTCTTTTTGCGTTTTGCAGCCAAATATACTTTCCAGCATCATGTTCACTGCACTTGAATGTCAGGGTTAAATAATGTACAAAACTCCATTTTCAGTGAATTTGTTTTGGGAGAATATTTTCGCGTGACTTGAGCCACGGTGTGTAGGAGTTGATATCAGCTTCTTGCAGAGTATTGAATTTAGCAAACGGCTGAGCAGCAAAAGGATGAAGCTGGTGTCAAATTACAAGCATACACTGCAGCAAGGCAACAGGCTCAGGCTGTCATTAGTTTATGTGTTACGGTTAGAGTAAAGGCTCGAGTGGCCATGAGGCTGGAGGTAGATCAGTGTTTTTGTGTTAAATGTCAGCCATGCTTAACAGAAGCTGTAGTTGTATTTAGATACATCTGGTTAGAATATTGAGTCTCTCTTCGGTGTCATAATTTGCCGTCCTCTGTTAGCGTTTCTTGTCATTTACATCTACATGTCGATAACAACATTTGGGGCTGCAGTTAGCTGCAAACAGAGCTGCTCTCCTGTCTGATCAGGAGTTGATCTCATCCGCAGGCTGCACGAGGATTATTGTTTAACTGCATTATCGCCGAGAAGTTGGACTTCTATTATAGAATTATGGCAACACAATACAAGCTACAAAATCCTTTGCTTGTTTCTCTGGGACTTACTGCAGCCAGCAATTACATGGACCGAATTTCTCACTGGTGGCGTCCGCAAAGACACCGAAATGAAACAGTTTATGACACGCTGGCTGCATTGTGCGGCTGGCGGCTCGGCCCATAAATCTCCGCGGCCTGCACAGTTTAGAAACTCATCTCTCAGCTGCCATTTGTTGAAGCTCCCATGAATTCACCGTGCCACTGCCCAGTAACCACCAACAACCAGGCTCCGGGTTCCTGCGGCCCTCCGCCAGACTTTTACCTCCCCATCAGGACCGCCGTGTCTGCCAGCAAAGACAGACAAGCAGGGATGCCACGAGCCGGCCTCGCCCCTTTCCTTTCACTCCACCCGTCGTCATCCTCTCCTTCCATCTGTCAGCGTTGGCAAATGCCCCTCGTTGTACTGTCGCGGGTGAAGACGGGCTGCCCCCGGATTCATCTCCGAATGTGTGGGTGCCATGTCGTTCTCTCTTCTTGGCGCATTGTCATCTGCCCCGAGTCGGTGTGTTTACGCACGGAAGGAAGCGATTTTGTACCACCATCAGCTCCGCCAAGATCTACTACAGGGAGCTTTCTTTCCCTCTCAGCACGTCTTTCCGCTGGCTGGCTCTGACTTCAGACAAGGAAGTGGGTTTAGGAAGGAGTCAGGCCTAATAGGCTCGCCTCCACCAACTGTGCCCGCATGTGTTTTCTTCTCTATAGCACCGCTGCGAGCACGTGCGACTGTTGGCAAGTTGACTCAGCCCGAGCAGACTCTGTGGAGAGGAGTCGACGCAAATTAGACTTTTTTCTCTTCTTCAAAGTGCCTTTTGTGTGACCCTGCTCTGTTTGACCCAGTTCTGTGGTAATTGAGACTTTGGAACAGAAACCGGGTGGCTTAACTGTTGTCAAGAGAGCTGCTTTGCGCCGCCTGACCCGCGTGTTTGTTTATTGTTGCGCTGTTATTTTCTTCTCTCTTTTTTTGTAGATTGAGCTCTTGCCAAGAAAAAAAAGAATATGCGTTCGATTGATTTGGGTTTCCGGCTGGGTTTTATGCGCTAATCAAAAGCTTTGCCCCAGAGAGGAATATTTCTGGGCAAGTGGGCAGTTAAGTATTTATATGCGACAGTCAGGGCACAACACACAATAAGCAGAGAGCAGATAAAAATAACAACATGTCGCCTGCACTGGAACTCCTTCAAATTTTGTGCATAAAGTGGAAGAATGAGACTGATGTCCATTTGTGTTCATTCTTATTACTGATTTCCCCCGAAGGACAAGACAAAATAAACAACCCAGGCTATTCATGTTTGCCCCCTCACATGTTTATTTAATACTAAAATATTAAAATATTAAGAAGGTAAGAAGTTTTGTTCCTTTTAAGTAAAAAAAACCGTTTGCAGGCTTTCTGACAGTTTTTGCCAACATGAATCGACTTTCAGGGAGCGTTGAAACAAAGGTTTGATAAGTCTGTTTGTAGACCACATCAAAGCATTGCTCGGGACTAAGCTCCGCCCCTCAGCGTGACTGGAACGAGCATTTGGACACAATGTTGTAATCTTACGATCAGTATGAAGAACAACAAAAGTACTCATGTCTGTTAGTTAGTCACGCCTGTGACTGTATTCTAACAACAGATGCAGAGAAAGGATTATCCCTTGTTTGCTCCTTACAAGCTACAAATTATTTATTTGTTACCTTACAACACTGGGAAAGCATGAACAGCATCAGCTCTCTGGTGGCATCAGGAGTCTGAATGTATCTTCACGTTATGTCACTATAATTACATCACATCCCTATCAGCATGCTTCACTCTCCGTCTTTTTTGCTTTGTGCTCCTCGCCGTTCTCTCAAAAACATCCACCCAGGGCGGAGGGATCTGAACAGCTCCCGTAACCCAGACTCCTCATTCCACGTTGTATGCCTGCTTTTTATGGCTGCAACAGCAAGCTGGGAGGGAGGGGGGTTCGCAGTCTCCTCTCGAGAAAAGCAAAAAAAGAAAAAATTCAAGGCAAAACGCAGCGACCTGCATATTTACCTCAGCCGGGATGCGAGCGGGAACCTTCGCAGCCTCCAAAGCTGAAAGTTTGGCTGGAAAACAGAGGGGATGAAAAGCTCAGCGCTCCCTCGCAGCTCGCCGACGGGCGCGCGCAGACGCCAAAAGCTGCAAGAGGGAGCAAGGAGGGAACGCTTAATCGATCCTCCAGAATCAAATCTGAGGGGCTCGCAACTGAAGCCGGCGGGGGCGGCCCCTTCTCCTCGCGGCCCCTCCCCGATTCAAAAGAGCGCATATATCAAAGTGGGTCAAACCGCGCGAGGAATCGACGCGGGGAGAAATTACTAGATCAATCAAAGAGACGTGGAGCTCTCGGATGGCTGACGCCTCGTCAATCCGTCAGACAGGTCTGATTAGGCCTCAACATATGGATGCTTCCTCAATGATATTTTAGTGATGTAAATAAGTCAGTGGAGGCTGAGCAGGATTAATGACCCACTTCACATACCTTCCATTTCCACGTGTCCTTCCCCCTCGTGTTGCACACATGTTGGTACCATTTGTGAGGAAAGGGGCGGAGCAGTGAGAAGTGAGCTCACGTGTCGCGGCGTTTAGCAACACGGACGTCAAATTCAAGGATCTCGGAGACACAAAAAAAGATTGCAAATAAGAAAGCATCAAGAGAAGAGAGGTAAAAAGCAAAGGCAGAAAATAGTAATTATTAATTCTAGTGTTCGTCCCGACGATGCTCGCAGCTCCAGCATGCGCAAACATCAGAGTCAAAGAAACGCTTCCATATCGATGTTCACCCCAAAGCTCCCTCAAGCTCAACAAAAGCTCCTCTGATTGCACTGAATACTTGCTTTCAAATGTCGTCAACTTTTGCTGTTAATTGAGTTGTGTTACCGACGGCCGTGCTATCTATTTGCTTCCATTAGTCTGGATTGAGGTCCCGCGCGGTCGCGACCCGAGTCGGCGCTTTGTGCCTCCAGGCGGGCTGTTGAAATGCAAACATTTACGTTGTGGGTGTCAGTGTCGTACAGAAGGTTAGCTTCACTTTCCAAGATGCCCACGTACAGAGAGAAAAAAACACCAAGATAAAGTGCATTTAAACCTTGAAAAAAAGCCTCTGAATTCATCAAACCACGAACAGGAAGGAGAGCATCAAATTTTTTTCCACATGAGTTTTTCTCTGCAGCTCAGTGCTCATTGGTATAGTTTCCATTTTTTTAAAGATGTTTCAAAGTTCCGAGTCTTCCATGACTCAACCCCACACTGTGGTCCTCCGTGGGGCTGAGAACATGTTGTTTTTCAGTGTCAAGTCTGATCACATCATGTGATATCAAAACATTTGCTGTTGAATTTTGTTGTTCAGTTTCAGTTTTGGCATGTTTTTTTGTGAAAACGCTTGCAGAGTGCGACAGTGTCACCATATCGTCCAAATGATTGCTCCTTTTATCGTTTCCCTTCCATACGTCTGCATTATGTCTCGAAACAATGTTTGTGAGTCAAGAAGTCAAAGCGAAACAAAAAAAAAGGCGCAGCAAGCTTTTGCAACACACAAAATATTATTCAAAAAATGTGACACTTGATACTGCTGAGCTCAGCACTGGCAACAAATCGCAGCATCCACATTTCCATCTGTAAACTGCGGCAGATATCATCTCGCTCTAACGACCGCACACTGAACACATCAGCACGTCGCTTTTACTGGAGTCAAATTACAATTGCAGATGCGTTATTGCTGGCAGGTTTGAGGAATGAGACTTTTATTCTGAAATGTGCCAGAGTGTTGGATGTTTGATCGTGAACCAGAAAGAAGTTTTTGCAGGAAATCCATTAGAGTAATAAACTGTCAATTAAACCAGCTAACGAAGAATGGTC
>JAUESE010000057.1:11324070-11344610 GCA_032274725.1 Malacoctenus triangulatus | reverse complement strand
CGGCCACATCTCATGCGGTCCCAGCTATTTGTTCCCTTCTCTCCACCCCCCCCCCCTCTCCTCCTCCCTCCCTCCCCCCCCCCCCTTCTCTCTCGCCCCTACCTGGCAGCTCTTAGCATGTCCCTCACGTTTGAAAGTGCCGTCTCAGAAGTTCAATCAATAGTGCAGCCCAGTCCTGTGGACCAGGCGCTGCTTTGTGGGCAGAATTCAGACCGGTCTTGTTCTCTCCTCCTCAACGCCCCCCACCCCCCCCCCCCCTAAAAAAAAAAAAGAAGAAAATACTGCAGCCCAAGCACTCCGTGATCAGAGAGCAGCTTGGTTAGAAAAGGGGACGCCAACGACAGCCATATTGCTCCTTTTAGCTTTCGATGGAAACTCACCTGCTCCTTTTTAGTGTGAACGAGCGACGTCACGCAGTCTCGCGTCTCCTGCACGCGTGACACGCAGACAGGCAGCAGGTGTGAGGAGGACGCCAATGCAAAATAACTAACCTGGTCTGAAGTCTATTACAAACTCAGATCTATTGTCTGCCTTTTATGGCGGCCCTTTTGTAAGAGACCATAATGGGACGCAGGTAAATGGTCCATTAGGGCACTGAAGTGCTGAAAACCACAATTTAGCTTTGTCTCCCGGCCGATATGTGCGATCGGCTGCCTTCATCACCTTCATCACGACGCGGAATTCGCTTGGTTTCTTTTCATTGTCGACTTAAACCATATTTACCGCCATCAGGTCGGGGAGCAGATTTACAGAGAAGCAGATAAAAAAAAAGAAGGGAAGAGAAGTGGAGCGAGAGCCGAGCCAAGGATCCTTGTCCGTCTGTTGCGAGTGATGCGGGCGACTGATGAGGAATCGAGTGCGGGCCGGTGCTGGTAATGAACCCGGCAGCAGCAGGATTAGTCCTGTGTCTCTTCGACTGGAAGTGGACGGCCTCGCGCGTCCGCCCGTGCTCCTTCGGACAGTGTCGGGGCTTAAGCTAACAAACTGCTGCGCCGCTCCAAGTCTATCTTGTGCATTCAGGTGGTGCTGCAATTTGCTTTCAGCGGCTCCGCTCCAATTGATTCCCTCCTTCTGAGGGAAAATCACAAAATGTAAAACAGTGTTTGTTGCTCATTTCGTGGCAGGAAATAGAATTTATATGTGACTTCAGAAAGTAATAATAAGAAAAAAAAAACTAACCGAAGGAAAAATCACCAAAAATCATTCAAAAACAAATCCTGGGACAAAGAGCGGAAGACAAACATCCCATCATTCATTCATTTATTCATTCACTCATTCATGCAGCTTGCTGGTGCCAATCTCAGGCAGGCAGGGCGGAGTCACATTAAAGCATCTCTCTTTAAGGCTGATTTGAACAAAGCAGTTGAAGGTGGAGCAGAAGAGCTGCTGGAGACGGTGTGTTCATTTTGAGTCTGTGACAGCATCAGCTGAAGCTGCTGGCCCACAGCGCCCCCTAACATGTAATACCCTCCTAATAGCTCCACTGATCAGATAGTCGGATTTGTGCTTTGCATTTACAGGGGAATTAGTTTTGTTGACGTCTGCACTTGATTGCTTTCCATCAGTTCATGATGGGTTACAACCAACCAACCAATCAACCAATTAACCAACCAACCAATCAATCAACCAATCAACCAACCAACCAACTAACCGTTCAAAGCCGAAGTTGCGCCGACGGCTCCACGCCGTTCTTCTGTTTGCTTCCGGAGGACAGGGGAGAATATTTCTGGCAAAGACAACATACGTTGTCTGACTTTTTATGAATTGTTTCCCACAGAGGGACCGAGATCAAATCTGTCGGAGCAAAACGCATCAGGCATGCAGCCGATCTCGTCTCTCAGTGTTATCTGCATAACCTTATTGTAGCGGTGCGGCTCATCCGCCGTTTGTCTCCAGTGGCACATCTTGCACTAATGGATTATTAATCATATTTAGCTTCATCTGAAGAAAAGAACAAAAAAAAATCGTTTCAGACAAAACTCCTATTGTGCTCCCAGGGTCACTCGGTGCTTCTCCGGGGGGAAAGAAAGCCCCTCTTTGTACATTAGTCAGCCCAATGTCACATTCTCAAGGTGCGTTCACCACTCAGAGAGCGAAGCAGTGTGAGGAAGTATTCAGCACAACAACTCCAAGGTGCCAACTCCGTGTCAGCCCCCCCCCCCCCCCCCTTTCTCCCTTCTGCCGTCTCCCATGTTAGAGGCATGACGACAATTTGCATATGTGCAATGAAAACACAGCGCTGCTGCAGCACTCTGTCATTCTGCAATTGGCTCCACGCGCCGCAGACCGTATGTGCACAGATCCCCGGCGTCATCCAGCTCTGCTCTCAGGGACACTTCCATCATCCTTCAGCGAAAGCGACACTGTTAAAAAAAAACAACACATTTTACCATCTGAATTTTGAAAATCCTTCCATTTATTCCCTGAAGCAGACATCACAGTCAACTTGTTTGTTTTCTTCTCTCAAGAGAAAGATTTACAAACATTTTTCATCAAACATTAATTTCACATCTGTAAGATAAAAGCGCTGATGAAGTCTGACCACCTGTCAAAGCGTCCGGCTGCCTCGCTCCGGCAGCAAAACCAAACCTCACCGTGATCCGACTGGCTTTCACCGTGTAGCCTGCAGTCAGCTCCTCCACCATCACTTTTAATGGGTTTTGCAGGCGAAGCGTCCTCATGTTCTTCTTCAAGGAAATTAGTCTACATCTCCACAGCAGGCATACATTGCACCTCGTATAATTAGTGTCTCGCAAATTCTCCCCCAGTCGCGCGCTCCTCCGCCATGAGGTGTGTGTCTGAAATGAGATTCGTGTGCACCCACACGTGTCTATGAAACGACTAAAAATATATCGGCCACATGCTGCCACATCATCCCTGGGGGGTGGGGGGGTGGGGGGGGGGCTGTAGGAGTGTCTCCTTCTAACTGCTGGGGCGGGCAAAGTCAGCACACAGTTAGCAGATGCTGATTGGCTGTCTCCGATCTCTCTCGCTGTCGTCCCAATGCGCTGCTGACCCCAGGCGCTGTTTTAATCACTCTTGCTGGGGCACCTCAGCGCCGCACGCCACTCCACATCCGCCCGCTCGCTGTCCTTCTCCTCCCCTTCCACCCCCCCCACCCCCCACCCCCCAACCTCCGCTCCTTCCCTTTTTTTCACGTCCCTTTCGCACACCTGCATGCATATTTTAAACATACTGTATGTATACATGCACGCGTGTGTGTATGTGTTGTGTTTAGATCCCCTTCGGGCGCGGCAGTGGGATGTGCTGACAAACTCCCTGCTGGACCAAATAAATTATTGAAAGAAGGGCGTGTGAGAATGCTGCCCACTGAAACAGCTGGGGCCAAGTGTGTGTGTGTGTGTGTGTGTGTGTGTGTGTGTGTGTGTGTGTGTGTGTGTGGGGGGGGTCTCTCTCTCTCTCTGTGTGAAAAAGTGATAATGATGAGTGCTTCGTTTTACATGTGATTACACATAAAACTAACATACTAATGACTTAGCAGTTCGATGAGGGCGCTTCTGCTTTAATAAGAGACATAAATCGAACACACTGCGATCGCCAAGTCCAGCGTGACAATTTAGTTGTGTGTCATGTGACAGCGTGTCAGGTTGTTTGCAATTGTTGCTTTGGAAAACAAGAGGAGAGAAATGAGGACGTGTCATTGATGGCCAGCGAGGCCGTGCAGGAAGCTGGGAGGTGTCGTCACCCGGCTGCCGGTGTGTTTGGTGTCCCGGTTGTTTAATGACCAATCATGAGCCGCCCCTCTCTGTTGTCCCAGAAGCTTCCCGGCGCAGTAAGTGGAAACAGTCGGGCAGCTGCGATGCCTCCTGAACCGGGCTTCCTATGGCATCCTCTCAGTCCCCCTGTGGGGGGGGAACATCTCTGTTGTCGTCGCTGAAGCAGCAACTTGTTTGGCAAAGCAAAACAAAAGCAAAAAGCCGGGTCCTGTGGTGGAAGTCTCAGGTTTAGGAGGCAAAGCTAGCTTTAGTTTGTGTTGGTCAAAAAGAGAAGTTTGAGCTGGAGCGTCATGTTACTGAGAGCCTGTAGATAGCTGCGTTGTAATTGGGTGATATTTTCTTTTCCATTAAGACATATGCGCAAGAAATAATCTGAGCAGCACTAATTCAATTTCCCAGATGTCCAAAACTCCATGTTCTGAAATTGCATTTGAACTTTTTAATTCTCCAAACGCATTACATAATTGATTGGGCAAATTACACATGCCTCATCAGCTTTTTCAATTATTTGGAAAGCGATACTTCAAAACTTTTTTAATTTTCGCTGCCTTTCACAATATACTTACAGTGTGAAGAAAATGCACTTTCTGCCGGCGTGTTATGATAATAGAGCACCTTCCAACTCTCCTCCATATGGACAGCACCGACGAAAACAACCATTAAGGGAGATCGGAGACGCTGTAAAAATGGACCATTTGTACAAAAGCTGCTGCTTTTAGTTACTGCAGTTAGATTGACGTATTGGTTGGCTGTGGCTCAAGTCGTAGACACAGGTTGTCTTTCTGTGGCTTCTTGACCCCCCCGACATCACCTAAAAGTTTTTCGATCTTTGAGAAAAACTCCAACAAAACAGCAACGATTTATAGAGCGAGGCTCATTTTTGCTCCATTAATCACCTGAAGATGGTTCACATTTGTCCTGTGTACCTTTAGACAGCCCCCCCCCCATGTTCATATCAAATGGACTTTTGCTCGCAAACTCAGTATGAAGCAGTTAAAAGCGCCTCCCATGTGGTCTCATTTAGAGAAGTTTCAGACATTCTCTCTTGCAAATCATTCCAAGTTTGGGATTTATATTTTGGACTCTCTCGCCAGCAGTGATTTGGTGATACTCTGGAGTTTGCTGGTTCCGTAGTAAAATCTCCTGGTTGGTGTTCTTAATGTGCTGCAAGGGAAAAATCGAAGGCTTTCGTTGGAATATTGTTCTGGTTTGGGTTCCAGACTCTTCATTTGAACTTTCACGAATGGCCGGAGGGACTCATGCAAAGCTTGCTGATATTTACTGTCGCTCCTTTTTTTTTTATCTATTTTTTCCTCCTCACATGCAACGCCGCCTCCGAAACCCTAAAGCAAGAATGTTTCTTTGCCGCGATTACCTGCCGGCAAGGCGGTCTTTTCATCAAACGCGCCTCCTCTCTTGTCTCCAGACGCGCCCTTGGCCATCGCGGCCAAAGATCTCAATCTTAACTCCGTCTGTCCACACCGCTTGTTTCCAAAATGACTCGGGCGTGTCAAGAAGTGGCGCTGGAGCGGCTGCAGCACATCAGCAGCCATTTGTCAGCTAAACGTTTGTGCAGATCTTTTCATCGGGGGGGGGGGCAGTTTGTGCTTTTTGCTCAGCCCGGTGGGGTTTCATATCTGAGAGGCCTCCTGACCTTGTAAGTCTTGTCAGGGACTTGCAACCTTTTGCTTTAACTGTCATTCGTTAATGACATTTCAGACAGCTGAAATTGTGAGGCTGCGAGCGCCGCCGTATCTTTTTATAGCCCCGCTCTCCTTTGAAGGTTCAATTAGCTTCGTTTTTAGCCTCCAGCATGTTGCTCGGTGGCTTCCTGTGTTACAGAACGCTTCCATTGTTCCTGTGAATGTAGACAATGACGGCCTGTATTATATGCTACTGCACGTATATTCACACGTCGCTGTTGCCTTGTCCTAAGAATGTGACGCTTGTGAATGCGTCGCTGTCGAGACTCGTCCAAGTGTGCACTAAAGTGAGTTCTGTAGGTAGGAAACGTCCCCCCAGGGGGAGACCTAACAGCCGAGTGGAGGAGAGTCGAGTAGAGCCAAGTAGGTGTTCCATTCACACCTACTCTGGATGTATGTCACTAACTTATCTATTTATTTATCGAGACTTATTTGTCAGTCCTCCTGAGGCTGCTCCCATCAATTGCTCTGAGAAAGATTTGTAAGAAGGTTCGACCACAGAATACGCTGCAGCCATTAGTGCCACAATAATGGAGCCGCTGATCAATCACTCGTCCCAAAGTTCCGTGGAAATGCACTTTGGCATGTTTATGCCGATAAAAGACATAAAAAGATAAATTCATTAGTTTATTCCGTCTCTCTTCTGTTTTAATGTGCGGCGTCCAATAACTCCAGACACTGAATGCTTTTTAAACCTCGATTATCGATTAAATTGGAGCCATTGTGGGACGTTTCCACGGGGACCGAGCATAAATCCTCGCTTTTTGGCTTCAGAAAATGCAATTTGGCCCTTCTGCCTCATATCTATGATAATTAAGCGATAAAATCTCACTCTACAACTTTGTGTGTTGTAACTAACAATCCACAGAGATGACTTTCTATTTGAAAAAAACTCACCTGAATGTATTTTACTGCGATGGAGTTGGAAACACAATCGACACCACGCACATGTCATCAGCATTAATGAGATCGTGGTCACTGCATTTGTCCTAATTTCAAACTATCATCATCATCATCATCTCCGTCGCCTTCTCCTAATCCTCCATGTAAATCCATACAGCGTGGCCCGGCCAGCCACCAGTGTGTGGGTGTAGACGATAGCTGGATTATGCAGATGGAGCTGGGCCTGCCTGATGTGGCTCCTGCACCGACGGGCCGCGTGAACCTTCCTCCTCACACTCCTCCCCCTCTCGGCCGCGTCCTTCCTCGCCTTCGCTGTGAGCTTGGCCCCCTGCACACTGCACACATTTCCAGTGCAGACCCCCCTCCGTCGTCCACCCCCCCCACCGTGTATTAAAGGTGTCAGTGCTGCTGGATTTTTCAGCCCTGGGAGGACTTTGGATCAGGAAGCCTCCCGTGGATTTGTCCACTCGTGGTTAATTGCCGTTGGGGCTGCAGGAGCTTTCAGGCCAGTTTTCATGCAACAACCTGGAAATTTTGGCACGAGACGAAAGCTCAACTGGAAGTATCTCAAATAAAACAGCCAGAGAGAGGTCAGCACAGGATTAGGAAGTGGCGCCTGTGTGTCAGCTCATGGTTAATAACATAAGATCTTTACTTGGACTTGAGTTTTTAGGATAGATGAACCACACAGGCAATAAGACCCACACTGAAATCCATGTTTTCCTTTCAGATACAGAATGAGAAGTGTAGTCGGGGCTGTGACCATTTCTCTGCTGCCATTTATGGCATTTACAGAACATGAACGAGTCCAGTAACCAGTTATTGGAGGAAAATCGGGTAAAAATGCTGCATTCAGCAACAGAAACCTCCAAAGCTGGAGAGTTTCGGTAAAGCCTGCTGTCTTTTGGAGCATCTCTGGACTGTCTTCAGTCTGCAGCGCGGTGGTCCATCCTGGCTGACCACCCCTGCAGATTGCTGTCCCCATCGCTGGCATTCTGTCACCATAATGACTCCAAATTTTGCATTCCAAACGCATTTTCATCATTTTTTATTTTTTTTTATCTTCCTCACATTCATCAAACCAGCACTGAGCTGTTTGTGTTTGAGCCGCTGCCAGTCGGCACCACTGTTGATGGAGCGCAGAGCTTCATCCATTCATTTTCTGCACTCAGCAAGCATGAAACTGTTTAAACAGCAAACAGAAGCTAAAAGTAGTAATGCTACTCCGTATGGACGCCTGCCAGGACATTACTTTATATTGTTGGTGGATTGCATTCCTGAGACACTCATATCTCCCCTTTGCATACGCTGCTGTCTTTGTGAAACACTAATACTGGATGCATCTGCTCGAATTCCTTTGATAGAGTGCAAATGTAGGCATGATGTAAAACTGATGTAAAAATCAACAATCCCATCCCACACAGAGGTCTTCTGACATGATGTTGGTGTTGCACTGCCCACGGCTGTAGAAGCGAGGAGCTCCTCCACGGTCAAAAGGGTAATCACCTGCGAACGGCGCTTTTCTTGTTTTTCAAACAGCGCTCCGTTTGATTCGTGTCACCGGGACGTTTGCGGATCGCTCTTCGCCCTCTTTCGCTCTTCGCCCTAGTTGGGAATTCTCCAGGACATTTGCCGGTGCAAAGTCCAGCGCTGGTTGAGCACACTATGCGCGTGTGGAAGGATCCAGTTCTGCACCAACAAGGTGGACGCTCTCCAAATCGCGGAGCAGGTGTGCTCCAAAAACACAAGATTCATCGTCCGTGGTTGGAGGGTTTGAAGTCGAGGTCATCGTGGGTATCCTGGCTCACTTCCTCCACCCACTTCTCCACCCACCCGAGCAACCTGAGTTGCAGAGAGGTCCTGGAGAACACACTGCGGCTGCAGATAAGGGGAACACTGACAAATGAGCAGAGGCGTGTTTTTCTCAGTTCAAACAGGGGAGACGGCCGAGATGATATCTCCCAGGGCAGGAGAAGACGGAGAAACAAAGGGAAGGATGGGGCGGAAAGAACGGGCAAAAAACGACAAGCGTGATGGAGAAGGTGATGCAGGCGACAAACGGAGACGCGGAGACGCGCGCGGCCACGCTCGGACTTCCAGGTCTGCAGGAGGGGAGAATCTGCGGAGGGGGAGTAAACAATTTACAAGAGCCTCCCTCTAGATGACAGTAAAGAAAATGGTGCAATAGTTTACCCAGCGTGCTGTCATAACACGGGTGGCAGGGCGGGCTGAGGGCACAGCTGAGTGACACCAATCAGCCGATTTACTGCAGTGTCCCGGAGGTGACGCCGCTGTAGGTTAAACACATATACACGCTCCTGCGAGGGCCTCACCATAAACGGGGGGGGGGGGAGAAGCAGATAATGAGGCTGTTCCAGTTTATTTATTTACCGGCGCTTCTCAGGTGGCTTCAGACTGAACGACTTATTTTACATGCTAATCTCCGAGGCGCGTGTGACGGCGCTGTAAACAGAAGCTGCGGCTCGGAGACGAGGTCAGTGATGTTGACTGTTGCTGGTTCTCTCCCTCGACGTGTTACTTCACCGTCTTTCGTTTGCCAGCGTGAATATCAGCGCCTCGACCCCCCCCAACATTTTGTTGAGAGAGCGGCCTTAATGAATTTCCCATCTGCATCTGAGAAGTCGGTTTAAAATGCTACCCAGCTGGATCCTGCGGCACGGCAATGTCGAGCAAACGACACCAAACAAAAAACTCAGGGACGGATTTTTTTTTTTTTTTTCCGAGGCCAAAAAGCAAAACCTGCCTGCGACCCTGAGCTACATATGGTCGATAAAGTCGACTTTTGATTGGCTCCTGCCTGACGCGGGGTGATTATTATTCACGTAAAGTCTTTGAAACGTAACATTCTGTCCCGTCGTTAAACCTTTATCGAAGAACATCTGTCTAGCTGCCTCACACGTGGCATACTAATGACGGGGTTACCTGTGCCGGCTTCAGGAAAAACTCACAGAATAATGGAACTGTGTAAGACGTTTTAACCAGCATGCTCCTGGCTTCTCTGTGCTCCTATCTTGGCAAAAAAACCTGATATATTTATATATAGCAAGTGCAAAAATCCGAGGCAGACTGACGGTCGTGTCGTGTGGATTCTGTGAGAACGCGTCGTTACAGTGTGAAAATGCTTATTTACAGATCTGATGACAGTGATTAGCAGTGACAGGCAGCCTGATTTTCCTCCCCTGGAAACCTGCACAAGTCGTCGTCCCACAGCAGCAGTTTGGTTTTCCCATTAACCCCTGTCGTCCTCCTCGGCAGCGGTGGAAGGTGGCATTGGTCAGACTTCATTGGGCTCGCACATGACAGCGTGACAATCCTGCATATGCTGCACAGGCCCAGAAATAGCAGTGGAATCATTACCGCACATGTCAAAGTGTGTGGAGTGATGGCAACACAAAGGACGACCAGGAAATCCATCGGGGGGAGGGGGGGTTCATTGTAGTGGTGCAGTTTGATAGTGGACTCAGAATCACTCTTCTGTTTCTAATGCATTGTTGAGTTTAATTACATAGCATGTGGCTGTTTCACGGGGTGGTCTCGAGGAAATAACACAATGCAAATTTAAGGAAAGCAGAAGTTTAATAGCTGTCAAGCAGTCTGCTCTGCAATTTGCTGTGACTGCTCTGATGGTCTGTGACGTGTGATGTGTGGAGGTGAGGAGACATTCAGCGTTAAAGCTCCTCTTGAACAGACACCTCAGCCTGCGAGGGGGGTGTGTGTCGGGGGGTGGGAGTGGTGACGGGCACCGTGTCCTTCTTCACGCACTCTTGACCCAGAGGAAAAACCCTCCATGCAGCTCTTCCCGTTAAAGCACCAGCAAATTCAAAACTGTCGCAGCATGTATGTGCAACGCAAAGCAGAGCAGCCTGGGTTCTCTGTGCATGTGATGCTCTGGCAGCCTCGCATGGTTGAAGCTGCAGACTCACTCAGACGAACTAACAATACCGACGCAGCTGAGACTTTCTGGAGCCGTAAAAACTTCTTGAATAAAGTATTCAGTTTACCGACGTGCTTTTGCTGAAGTAATTATACAGCGCTGAGTGCAAAAACGATCTCGCACATCATCAAAGAGAAACAAACATATAGTGGGACGTATACGGGACATCACTGCAGCTCCTCCCGGAAAGAAAAGCCTGCCTCAGTCCGAGCTGCTAATTAGATCGTTGTCACACATCTGGAAAATCCATGAAGCTCCGACAACAAAACAATGGAGTTTCTTCCCAACCGATGCAGCCACCTGAGGACGAGTGTCCACGCTGTCTTCCACCGAGCTGCAGCACATTCAGCAGAGCCCAGTTCGCATCAGGAAGACATCCCACTCGCTCCAGCACGGTATCGATCCAAAACGTATCAGTGAAGAACAAGCAAACACTCTCCGCGTTTCCCAGGAACAGCACATGAACACTCTGCCGCACTTAATCACATGTCCGATGAGAAAGCACCGCGGCCTGCTGGCTCCCCTGCTGAGTCCCGGATCGCTGCACTGAAGCCTCGGTTTTCACTCGACGACTCACATCAAACATCTCAAACGCAACTATTTCACTCAGTGACCTGGTCGAGTTTTTTTTTTTTTTCCTTTAAGCGCATCGAAAATAGACTTTAAACTTCACGTCAGGGTTTCATTCAGAAAATTTAATCGACGGTTTCGTTGTTGACTCATTCCAGAGTCCTTGAAAGCTTTACAAAACTGAAAATAACCGCGGCCATAAAAAGTATCCATAGAGCCGACTAATTTTACACTTTCTCGTGTTTCTCCCGTCTGCTGTTTCACCTGGTGTGGTCGAGCCGCTCTGTACAGAAACGAGCCCGTTTCATTGAAACACAACCTGTGTCTTCTGTTGCGCCGCCGATATATTAGACAGCCCAGCAACATTATTCAGATCCCTGGAGTATTTTTATAGAGCAAATACAGCAGCGACTCTGCTGATGTATTCATTGTTTGCATCCGAGGTTGTAATTTCCCTCAATGAATCCCGCGTGTTTACAGTCGCCACCAGCGAGTTAATAAAGTCTCCGCGCTCCCTCCCAGGACAGCGACCGTTGGAGGCTGTCGGCCGACGCTCCCCCGTATAAAAGCGCCGCCATTTTAACATAGATCTTAAAACCGCTGATCTGTTGAGGGACTTTCGGAGCAGTTGAGTGAAAAACAAAGCGAACGTAACAGACAGATCTTTGCTCCTGTTGGGAGGCGTCGCATCGGCGCGGCGCGGTTCAGGGTCCAGAGCAGTTTCTTTTTTTTTTTGGTCTTTTCGACAGCGATATGTTTGATGTGGGCTCGTCAGTCTTTAATCAAATCCGCTTCCCTTCGGCCCAGTTTGTGCTTGTCGGTCCCGATTTTAGAACAGAGGACGGGAGACGGGGAAGTTGCGGGAGACTGAGGCTGAAAAGCAAAGAGCAGATCATCGTAGATGCTCGGCGGGGAAGTGAGGCTCGACAGGCATGACGAGGGGGATGATGAGGAGCATCATGGCCGGGCTGCGTGCTTCCTCTTTGTTTCATCAAAGTTAGTTCTCTTAGAGAGCAACACTCAGAAAGCAGGCTGAGTTGGCAGATTTATTCTTGTTTTCGAGCAGCGCTGCCTCGAGTCTTTTTGTTTTTGTGAATGTTGTTCACATTGTCACGTTGAACACCTCAGACAGTGAACAACCTGTAAAGGAGTGAAAGGTGTCAGGAAAAACATTGCAAATTGCAGTGCTTGGCGGGAGCAGGACGGCCATCTCCGAGAAACGTTTCTTTTCTGGGCTGCAGCTTCATCTAGAAATGCGTTTGGTACTTTGCCTCAGTGCAGCAATCGCACCTTAGAAAGCCATTTAATAGTACCGGACTTCACGGGCTGTAAACTGCTGACGTCTGGTGCCCTCTGATGTGTTCAGTCATAATTGGTGTTTTGGCTTTTGTTGTTTTTTTTGCTGGGTTTTTTTTTGTATTCCTGAAAATGGTTCTAATTGCTGCAGACTGAAAGCTTTATGAAAAATATTATTGGATCTGCATTGAAGCGGAGGTTAGCACGAACGACGTGGGTTCATATACCAGGAACAAGCAATTACAGCCTGCGGCGTGTTGCATGTCTTGCCCTTAGATTTATCATTTATTTCTGAGCAGAACACAGAGAAAACAAAGAGAAATATCTCTTCTCGCCTTGATAAGCCTTGTGTGTGCAGAGAGGGCCTGAACTGTTGTCTGAACAAGAGCATGTTTACAGTTTGACGAATTCCAACTGATGTTTCTTTATGCTTTGGATGTCAGATGCACACATCCCCTTGGTAAATGCATCTTTCAACTTTCTCAGTCTTTAACCAAGTCCAACTCATTGTGTATTCCTCCTTGATTGCCATGGCAACAGTAAGGATGTTGCTCATCCATAGTTAGATTTAATTTTTTTGGGGGTGGGGATTTCACACTTATTTGTATTCAGAAATGGAATTGTAAATAAACGGCGAGTGTCTTTTTCAAAATAGAACAAATTAGGGAGACAAATATCTAAAGTGTCATCACATGCTTAGGAAACCACTTGCATTTTAAAATCCCAGTTAACCAATCACGTCTAAAAAAATGATTATATATTTTTTCTCGACTTTTAAAAGCAGATGAAATAATCGATTCAGACACCAGCAAACTATCTGGATGCTTGTTGGCCTTCGCCTGCGTCTGATTGAAACACTCAGATAAGTATCTTGACTCTTTACGGCTATTGATTGGATGGTATGTTGAAAAAAAAAAGGTAGAGTGAAGAGGCCGACATGCGAGCGGCTGATTAGATAACATGTCTCTTCGCTGCTCTTGAGCGGCTCTAATGTTGCTCGGGATTCATGGCAGGTCACAGACTCTGGTTTTGGTGTTTAGCTGGGAAATAAAGCGGTGAGCCTGCTTGTATGGAGAGAGAGAAAAAAATCTTCTCCAGCGCGTCACCGGTCACTCCTGCCTCCAGGCGTCGCGGGGGCTGCCCCCCCTCCCCCTCCCTCACTCACCCACCCCTCTCTGCTCACAACCCGCCAGGTGTAACACCGCGAAGCATTAAACACCTGTTCCTCCCGGTAACCAGTTTACGCCAGATGCCATCACAGTGAGAGCCCATGCCCCCCCCCTTCTCCCCCCTTCCTCACAAGGAAAAAGCAAAAGGCCGCCTCACCATTAACAGCCAAGGAGAAACACAGGAGGGGGGGTGGGAGGGGCGAAGGAGAAAGTCAAGAAGAGGTGGGAAGAGGCCAAAGGAGATTGGGAATGTGGAGGATGGGTGTTGCTGCTGTGGGGAGGGGGGGGGGGGGGCCGTGCGCCGACGGAGGAGAAGAAGAAGAAGAGATGGGATTGTGGAAGGGGGGGGAGAGGTCAGTGAGAAATTGGCACAAACAACAGATAGAGGGCTTGGAGATCAGGCAGGATAAGATAAAGTGAGGGAGTAAAATGGAATCCAGCTGGGAAACATGGAGAGGGAGGAAACGCTGGGCGAGGGGAGCGCTCTGCTGCAGGGTCTTGGAGCGCTATAATGGAATGTCATCCATCTATAGCAGCCTTAAGGGACTTCATTAAAATGTATCACCGCTCGCAGATTGGGACTCATTTGGACCATACATTTCCATTCAGCACGCCAGCGCCGAACGGGAACCAGCAGCTGTCTCGCTTTGAGGTCCGCTCTCGCCTTGTTTACGCCCGATCCGTCCACACAAGTAAAGAAAATTAGAATTGTTTGCATAGCCGCGCTGCAGAAAAACAACTTAGCCGGGCTAAGTATTCGGCCCCCCCCGCGGGATCTCGCAGCGTTTCTGTGTGATTATGACTTTCAAAAGAATCTTTGGTTTCACTGCAGATCCCTTGGTGATAAAACACTGTGGGTCAGTGTGGTTTCGGACGGGCGATTTTTTAGGAATTTTGTCCAGTTTCCAGGAATCTCTTTTGTTGGATATTTTTTGAGATGCCCGATTACGTGAAATATAAACACCAAGTTACGATCAAAGCTTTGGATCTGATGGTCCTTCAAAACAGTATAAAAGCTCCTTCTTCTGGTTAGCCTTCATTGTGCCGATTTCCTGCTAAATGACTCATGTCAGCTGCATCGAAGCCCTCCACCCCCCCACCTCATCCCTATCCCCCTCCCCACCCCCCCACCCCCATACCCTTTGACAGAATGTGACTGTTGAAGTTCCTGGAAAAGTCAAAGTAGTCGATACAAAGTTGACTGGATGCTACAGTGACGTGACTCGCTCCCGTCTGACTTACTTGAAAGGTCTCATTGGAGTTTGTACCACGTGGAGGTGGTGTCACATCACACACTCTAGCATCTAGCTTGTCCTCTGTTCAAAGCCTGAAGGAGCAGCAGGTGTGTGCGATTGCTCTTCTGACGGCGGCGTCACCTCAGTTGTTGTGCTTGTTGCTACTTGGGTGAAATGAGATTACAGTCATTTGTTTGTTGAAACTATTGTGACAGACTCCCTCTCCGCTGTGTTTCCGCGGGCGGGCGGCTGTAAAACAACACCAGCGTGACAACTCACCGAAACGGCGGCAGTGGAAGCGCGCCGCTCCTCGACGCGCGCCACTCTTCGACATGAACGGCAGCGCTGAACGTCTGCGCAGCGCCAAACGACGAGTCACCGGCAGATTGTGGCAAACAGCCGCCGCTGGGAGCCGGGGTCCTTCTCAAACATGGTGAACCGGCGTCTGGGCTGCTCGCCTCTGACGGGTGCTTTGCGTATGGCCGTCCTTATGGCGTCTGAGTTGAAACATAGCGTTTGGGCGGGGAGCGGCTGGGCTAGGCTGGGGTGGGGGTGGGGTGGGGGGTGTAGTAGTGGCGGCAGGAGCAGCAGCTCACAACACTCCGCTCGGCGGGCAGACTGGGTGAACAGCTGCTCGGAGCAATTTGTTTGACAAGTCGGATTGCTGAGGTGGACCGAGGAGGGCGACATCAGCGCTTCACCTCCCGACGATCGCAGGTCGGCGCCGCGGCGCGGAGCGGCTGGACTCGGACGCTCCCTCCGCACCGTGACATATCTGCTGCAGGTTGCCAAGGGCAGAGGGGAAGTTGGTTGGCCGCGCGTCAGTAAACACTGAGCTTGATTTAGATGCACAAAGCGAGGACGCGTGGTGTCCTGGAGGAGCTGCCTTCAAACAGAATCTGGGATTGTTTTAATGTGTCACTGGTGGGATGAATGCTCCACACTCGCTTCGCCACTTAGAGACGTCGGAGAAGCATGTGGCGCCGCCGCACACAGACATTTGCCCCGTCTGCGCGCGTGTGTGTGTCTGTGTGTGCGAGCGCTGCACCCCTGATGAATCGCACACGACGGCAGTTAGCGAGGAGCCACGTGACCGTGTAAAGTATTAGTTGAGCAGATTTCTGAAGCTCTGCATCTGCATGCTGTTTACTCTCAAATTCGCGCTGATGGTAAGTAAACAGCAGCCCTGCCAACAAGCGAGGTATAAATCATGCACCCGAACACATTTTGGAACAAATGTGGTGATTAATTCTTTTCATTCTGCTCGGGTCCAACATGTGGAGCACATATTGCCGAGCATTAGCCAGCAACTTATCATCAACTGGTGGAATTCTGCTCATTTCCACATTTTTTAATCACAGCTTTTCCAAGAGTAAAAAAAGAACAACGTACACACTCTAATGTTGGAAGCAAACATTTATCCAGAACAACAACAACAGCATGGAAATCCTGTCAGATGCAGGATGTGCTAGTTTAATTTGCTTTTGGACAGCTGGCAAACTTACATTAACCACATTCAAAATATTCATTATAAAAATCTTAACTGAGGAATTCAGGTCATCTATTTTTAATGCACACTCAAGTTTGTGTTGAAAGGTCTTTGAACTGCATCTCACAGGATTGTTCCTGTCACGTGTTTTTTACTTGTGTATTAATTTTTACTGGAAAGCCACTAATCTGGTCCAGCAACAAACCTGGCAACCGTCTTCAGCTGCAGCCTAACCAGCTCGCTGTGATCATTGATACATCCTGGAAGGTCGTTGTATGACTGCGGTCGGTGTACATTAAAGGAGGCTGCTGTATAAATCAGGTGTTTTATTCCACTCAAGGTGAACTTTGTGACAATGAGATGCTATTTTTCAATTTTGTGTGAACAGAACTGAAAGCTCAACACAGATACATCAACAGCAAAGTAGTAAATAAGACAAAATTAAAGTTAATCTTTTTTTTTTTACATTTTCATATCCCTCTAAATGAGCTTTCATGGAGAAGAGTCGGAAATGAAATATGAATAGATGAAATAGAATATTGCAAACGTACATTTATTCCAGGCGTACATCATCAGATGTCCTAATAGCTGCGCTTTCCCTCAAGTGGAAGTTAATCCAGACATGCTTCACCATACAGTAAGTGGGAACTTAAAAGTTGGAGGCGCCGCGGCCCTCAGAGAGGCATTAAACTGCTCCTAATCTCCCCTCCACTGTAATGTGCTTTACGACTCGGTTATGGCTGCAGCGAAAGGTTGACACACCCAGACTTTTTCAATGGATGTCCCGCGCCCTGAAAACACCGAGCGACGAAATGATGGAGGGAGCGAAAAAAAGTCTGCCTGGCCTGGCAGGGGGACAGCTGGGTGTTTTATCGCACTCCGGTTTACCCCACTGAGCCGCGTTTTACTATCCAAAGTTTGCACAAAGTGAGGCGCCGAGTCGCTCCGTTAAAAAGAAAGAAGAGAAAAACAGGTGTTGAAAAGTGACAAGGTGGATGGATTCCTGAAAGAGGAGAGTGGGACTCGACAAAGTGAGGGCAATTTATATTTTGTGCTTTCTCTTGTCTACGATCTCGAGGCTTATTGATGGCTGGACTTTCTGTATATAGCGCGATAAAAGCGGTTTCTTTCATTCGCCATATTGTGATTTATTTCCATAATGTAATTCCTCCACGGGACACTCAGAAGAATACCGAATCTAATCGTCCCTCATGAACTACTTTGAAAAATGTGTGCTTTAGCCTCGGAGACCACTCCTGACAAATTATCAAAATAGATCACGCGATGTTTCGTGGAGTATCTCCTGACAGTTTCCCGAAGCCTAAAGTGATATTTTCTCATGTCGTGCCAGCTCACCAAACATCTCTGGCTCCTCTGACGTTGCGGTGTTTGTATTTAGTTTTTCTTTTCTTCCTGGAAGTCGTGCCTTTGAGGCAGCTTTTGAGGAAATATTGATTTTGATTGGCTTCAAAAGATGGCAGAGCGAGTGTTAACGGGATCACTGCGAGAGGCTTTGACACCCAGGTTCAGGTCTTTAAACTTTCTCATTCAGGGTATTAGGAGGCTCGCTGTTCCGGCGGCTCTAATAGGGTCACCCTTTATTCTCTGTCAGGCCGGTAATTGAAGGAGTTCAAGAGAGAAAACATTTTGCTCTGCCGTGTCAAGCTGGTGGTAACACGGGATAGTGGAGGCACTGTCAATGGGAGGCGCTTCGATCCTCCACAACCGGCTTTGTACGCTTGTATGCTTTACATCCATCGCAAGAAAGCTTTTTCAAGCATGATTTGGGGAGTGCCAAAACCTTTTGACATCCTGAATTTAACTGCTTTTTTCTTCACTAACTTGTTACCTCAAGTTAACCCAATGTATGCTCTCGTTCCTCCACCTAAAATACTGTCAAGTCATCAAGTACATCGTGCAAAATATGTGTTTTTAATACAGTCCCCAAAAAAGTAACTTCTAGAACAGAGTTTTTTAAATCCAAACATGTAAACCTGATTTTCGGTGAATCTGTCGAACAAAGTCGTTGTGCTCCTTCATTGTATTCAGTGCTTTGAACACACCAGGTTCACACAACCTGCTTGTGGTTCTGTAACCAATTGAATATCTCTGTGCCTTCGCTGTACAAAGTGGTTTTCATGCCATAACCTGACCAAACAGGAAGCGTGTTCGTCCTTCCAGCCGACGCAACAGAAGCCGGCGTGCCCGCAGCGCTTCCTCTCCGCCGGTCAGAGAGCGGCGTGCTGTGATGATGCGTCAGAGTGTGCGGCGGGTTGTTGTTTCAACCGGGAGTCGGCCTGTCGTCACTCCGGCCGCAGAACGCTCCACAGCGACCCAGTCAGAGCGGTGCTTCGTCCCGCTCGGTGTTGACGGACATGTGTTCACACCTCACTCCTCAGCGTCCCGTGCTCCGACATGGCAGCTCACCTCAAAGGCGGCGTTTCCCAACGTTTTCTGCCCCCCCACCCTCCCTCCCGACGGCCTCCTGGCTCCTGGGCCTGGCTGGCAGCTGTCAGCCACAGAGTGGCATGCAGCGAGGCATCACACGTCCTGGCGTCCCGCCCGCTCTCTGTGACAGCGGCTGACTGACAATGGCTTCCAGCCTGACAGTCTTTTATCCAGCTTCTCCCGTGTCCTGGCTTCCAAATGTTATCATTACAGCGAGCAGGGGTGTCATCGCCACCACACTGCCCACCCCCCCAATCCCCCCCTCTCCCCCCCCTTTGGAGCATGGAGGCACTCCCAGCGAAAGTGGCAGCGGTGCAGTGGCATTCAGCGTTGTGTGAATGACAAGATATTATAGCAGCTGTAGCGACAATGGTTCATGCGCACCAGGGGCCATAAAAGTGATTCATACGCTGTCTCCCCCTGTTTCTAAGACAAATCTACAATTATATGACTCAACCTTCAATGCCCTTTAGTTGGGGAAATGAGCTCATGCCTGGAGAGGGGTTTTGTTGTGAGGGAAGAGCGAGAAGGAGAGCGAGAGGGAGGGCAGAAAGCAGGGCCTCGTAGGTGAGACAGTGGGGGAAATAATGGGCAGGAAAATCTTTAAATGGAATTGCTTTCTCCCCGAGACGCAGCGTCGCTGAGGCCGGCCGCGGTGCCAGCCAATCAGGAATTAATTCGCTTGTCAATACGGTCTTAATCACTGCACTTGGGCCGAGGTTGCCTCTCGGCTTCCCGAAAACATCAAAATTACAAATGAGCTGCAGGAACCTGAGGAACCTCTCGCTAAATTGTTTAAAGGGAAAGCGTATATATAAGGGAAAATTGGACGTAATGATCAACAGTGACACAGAATCAAAGCGGGACGGGGGCTGAATGTTGAGCGGGAGGCTGAACCTTATTCAAAAGGATGCTGGGAGGTTGTGTGAAGGAATTCCAATCAACTGTTCACAGGAACATTCAACATTTATTTACTCGAATCTCATTTTTAACCTACGAAATGATGTCAGTCAGCATCAGCTGAAATTGCAAGATTAAAAGAAACAGTTCAAGGTTGGAACAAAGTCTCCTGACTGGCTCCAAAAAGCCTCCTACCTAAAAATGTTCGTCCAAATTCTGGAGTACTGTGGCTCGATTAAAGAATCCTAAATAGAAGCGTATTGTTGGTCTGCCTGGTTGTGTATCTCTGATGTGTTGTTGCTACTGAGTGAAGCAGTGGAGGAAGGCGTCCCTGCAGCACAAATGAAGCAGTCCAGCTGATGGTCCCCTCGCTGGGACACTTCCATATCAGATTAATAGCAAAGGGAGGGACAACAGCTCTGATTATTATTTCCCCTGCCCTGCGCTCCATTTGTCCACCCGGCTCCCCCGGGCAGCGACTCACAGAACACACTAGCAATGCCTGTGATTACCTGCTTTCAATTTGCCCGGCTTTTCATTGCGCCGGAGCTGCGCCGGGCCCCCATCAGTCCACCGTGGCACCCGTGGGACCACAGTGGAGCAGCTTCTCTTTTGTTGACTGTTACCTGATGAAAATTGCCACCTGAGGAGAGGGAGCCGAGGACGGAGGCCCCTCCATGGCTGGGAGTCCCCACCACCAGCTGGTAGTCCGCCACTATCGATGCACCTTGTTGTTTTTCCTACTTTTACGACAACTTTAGACACTTAATGTGTTTCCAACTTGTGGCGCAGCGGTTTTAAGCGACCCCTCAATCAAGAGGCAGCAGGGAAGGACACTTGTCACTCTTTAAGTTGGTTTGCATTAGGTGAAATATCACCCCGCCGCCTCGCTCGTACGTAGATAAATGTACGAGCACGGGCTCATACATCCAAATACTTAAACCCCTCGCTGACTTTGACTGACATTCACGCGTGCATGCGCACACGCACGGACCTCCTTCCCCGTCTACTCCTCCTCAAACATCCACATGCAAACCAGGGGCTGCGTGTTTGCTGTGAGCAGGAGGAGAGAGAGAGAGAGAGAGAGAGAGAGAGAGAGAGAGAGAGAGAGAGAGAGAGAGAGAGAGAGAGAGAG
>JAUESE010000057.1:11286102-11297745 GCA_032274725.1 Malacoctenus triangulatus | reverse complement strand
CTGGCTTTGGTAAACACTTGTTTACATGGACGTCTGGTTTAAGAAAGGCTCCTCACATTTACCATCTTACAAACATTAAGGTCTGAAATGCACGGAGACAAAATAGTGCCAAAAAAAGTTTCCTGGTAAGATGAAACAGTTTTCAGGAGAAGTTCTCATCCTCCTAAAACGGTTTGAAGGCTGGACTTCACTTGGCAGGTCTGGAGGCGATGCAGGCACACAAAAACCTGACATGCTTTTATAAGGTGATGTCAAGTAAACAATAAAAAATGTATCCCGGGAAGATGGTTGATGTTGTATTCAAGCCATGCGCTGAGCTTCTATTGTAATAAGAAGAGAAAAGCAAATCTTTAACAGCAATTCTCAGGGTCTCACCTCTTCAAGGACCAGAATGTCATTGATCCCACACTTTGGAGGGTTTTTTTCTGTCATGAACTGAAGATTATGTCTGGCAGTTACTATGAATGTGTCAAGAAAGAGACACATTTATTCCCTTTCAAAGAGACAGTTTATTTCAGTGAAAAAAACAAGTGTATTTGCTGGGAGTTTGGTTGCATTCTGTCTTTCATCTGTTTAAATGCTCTGAGTCATGCAATCAAATCGTAAATGTAGTAAATCAAAATCGGAGGCTGTTTTTGCTAAAAATCCAACGTCGGCATGAAGAGAAATTTGCTGCTGCTGCTGCTGCTGCTTGCAGTGGCTCCAGGTTATCGACTGCAACAATGAGGAGCTCACAAGCTGTTTTAATAATTTGAAACCTACTGTAACGCAAAAACATTTTTTTCCTGGTTTAGTCTGCGGTGGGTCCCCCCCCCCAGTATCTTTGATGCCTCGGAGGAGGATTGCTTGTGAAGGATTTCTCTTGACCCCCTGCGGGTCTGCCTCCTTTGTAGTTTTGAAGAGGGGCGGCTCGTGGATAAGGTGAGGAGGCGAGTTCACAAGGAATGGGAAGTCTGACATTTGACTTTGATCCCTTCCGAGATGGAGTCAGAAAGTGTCACACGCGGTCGGGTCAGATAATAAAAAAAAGAGAAAGAAATGATGATAAGCCTACGACTCTGACCTTCATGCTCTTAATGCGGCTCCATTCTTTTTGATCACTGCCAATAAACAAATCACATCCGAGCTCAGCTTTCATCTTGAACCCCACCCCCCCACCCCCACCCCCCAGAAAGCCAGGCAGCAGCTTTCAGCGGCTCCAGAACTCAAACATGGCATTTTATCAACTCAACAGTTAGGAAAGAAAATTGCCGGAATTATCTTCGAAAGCAGTGAAGTACTAAAAGTCAATGAAACCAAAGTAACCTTAAATAACCTATACATCAAATACTTAATACAATGCAGAGCAGGTGGTTTCCTCTGGAAATAAATTCAGTGAAAAAGTCACAGGCCTAAAGGAGGCTGAAGGACTCGCATGATTCACTAATGGCAGAAAAAAGCCTGAGTGTTTGCAGCAGCAGCTAACACTGTGGTCTGGGTGTTGGGGAGGGGGAAGGTGAGGGGGGGGGGGGGTCCTGCTCTGCGTGTTGTAGATGTTTCTCAACACGACATCTTAAAAGGTGGCTAACATGACACTTTAATGTGTTACATGCAAAGACAAGCTCAGGCAAAAAATAGCCACTGCATTAGTGGGGACACATCAGTGCTGCAGCATTGCTCGCAGGTTGCCAGGTTCTGTGACAGACTGTTGACGGCCCATGAGCTCAGAGATGTGTGTCTCCCCCAAACCCCCCACCCCCACCCTCACCCACTATCACTCTGAATGTGTTCAGGTCTACATGCGGATAAACTTCACTGGAAAAAAAAAACCCTGTGCTGCCAAATCGGGTAGCAGCCAGTCGTGATGCCTAATGGCTCGTCGCATTTTTCTTGTTGTGAAACTGTGGCAACCGCAGCTGCTGTGAGCTCCAACTGGAGCTAAAGATATCCAGCATGCTGTATCACACAGCTGCTTGTCAGGTAAACTGTACATTGTGGGAAATGTTTGCTGTAAATTTGTGTGTCTTCTGGCTGGTTTTAGCACCCTTGAATCATAAAGATGTTTAATGCGATAAACAGTGTGTCTTAGTGTACATGTCAATGAGCAATACGGTTCATGTTAGAGAATTAAATATTTCAGAAACCAGGAGGAACAGTCACGAACACGGAGGCACAGTGTGAGAGGTGTAGGTACATGTATTTGTTTAAAGGATGGAAGGAACGTGGATAAATTGACGAATTAGTTGTAAGCGGTGGAATAGCTCCAACAGGAGTTGTGTGTTGGATTTGTTTCCACTTCCCAGTGAGTGTCACTGCCACTTGTCTATTCATCTGCGCAAATTTGACAGGAAGCTCCGGCTCCCTTGAGGAGAAACGAATTTGCCTCGAATACCTGAGCCATAAAAAAGTCAAATGGATACATAAATAAACCCAGTCAGACAGAATCCCACTGTAATCGGGAAATAAACAGATTCATCATCTCAGTTAAAGGGTTCCACACCGACATTCGTCAGCGCCGTTTTTATTCCCAATGCACACGCGAACCACGCGCTTTGTTCGATGTAATTTAGCTGATGTCTGCGCTGCTTTGAAAATCCAACACTTTATTTTTAATGAACTGTGATCACAAAAATCTGAGTTGCGATTTTGAATTGATGATCTTTGGGGTACATGATGAGCGCCTTCATCGGCCTCCCGTCTCGGCCACCTTCGGCTGTTTGACGCAACTAATCAATCTCAGCTCCGTTTGAGGAATGAAATGGTGGTCGACGTGTCGTGACAGGCTCATTAACCAATCAAACCCGCTTGTTAACACACTTAGCTCCAGCGGCAACTATTAAATGGTCATGTTGAAACAATTTTTTCTCCAACCAATTTTATTGCTCTAAATCTGAGCTTGCATTGACCGTTGTCAGACTAATTGCAGCAATCAAGGCTTCACTTCAGACTAGCCTATTTATATAAATCTGACAGCCGCAAACTTCTGATTTATACAAATGATTCTCAACATGCTGACAAGGAGTAGGTGGGCTTTTTTCAATCTACTATTGCATTTTCAATGCAGGGGTCTCGCTTAGGTCCTCGGGTTGGGGGCTCCACCTGCGTGGGGCATAATAGAAAAGGCAGCCTCCGATGCTTTGGAGCTCCTGCCAGCTGTAGCTACCGACTGCCGCCTGTGGATCGGAGACGACTTGCTGGTTTGGTTTTAATTGGCCCCTCTTTTATATGCCGTGGTGTGAGACCACTGAGAGCCTTGTAAACGAGCATCGGGATATTAAAAAAAAATCAATTTCTGCCTTCCACAGGGAGGCTCTGCAGCAGCGAAACAATAGCTGTGATCTGTTTAGATGTTGTTGCTTCTTTAATAGGCATGCACGCGGCGTCGCACAGGTGACTTTGAAAAGCAGGAAAAGTGGACCGCGGTCCCTTCTGTGCGCGAATGCACGAAACAACCTCTAACACTCTGCATTTGATTGAAACCTCCTTGGATGTTGGTTGAAGGAGGCTGGCGCTGTGAGATTATTAAACGAGTTATTTGGAATTATAATTGCTGTTCATGATTACATCTGGCTTCTGGATTCAGTGTTGCTTTTGCTGAAAATTACAACAAGCTGTGCCAAAAAAACATTTCATGTTGGACACATCCAGTGGTCAGCCAGGTTCACTTTGTAAGAACATGATTAAAACCCAGTGTCAAAAAGTGGGAGGCACACGAGGAGAGGAGGGTTATCTACAGATTGTGTTATTGTATTGTGGTACACAGGACAATGTACAGACATGGGAGGATACATCCAAGACTGAATAAAGTGACTTCTGCGGGGCAGAACTCCCTGCTGCCTTTAAGGGCTGTTTTTCACGTCAGCCTTTTTCAAAAGACATTTACCAAACCGACTAATTCCCGACTTATCTGTAATTAGAAAAGACAGAAGAAATGTTTCACAGGTAAATACACGAGCTGCTACCATTTGGAATATCAGTCAGCTTCAGCAGTGGGGCTACGACGTGTTGTTGTCAGTGTGGCTCGACCTCAATGGTGTTTCGTTCCACAGAGCAGAAAGACTTTGCATCCCCTGTCAACAACTCTCTTAGCATTATTATGTTTACTGGGGGTGTTTATTTAGTTACTGTGAAAACAAGCCATGATTGGGCTGCTGTGATTTTATTAGTCATTATTTGCTTGCAGGGTTTTTTTTTCACCCACACAGTGGTTGGGTCACATCAGGTCATTTCCTGCCCTCAAATTCAATTAATGATCTTTACAGTTGCTTGATGAACGCAGGAAGTGGTAATTGGCCTTGAAGAGCCACAAAGATTTACAGTCTCTGCATGTAGATTTCCACTCACAGACCTCAAACAGTGGCTCAGTTGCTATCGTCTCCCGACCATTAACCACATTCTCTGGGGTGTTCGGTTTTTTTTCTTTGCCAGCCACGGCGAGGATTCACTCTCATCTACGCCGGTCGCTCCGCGATGGAGTCACAGATCCACTGAAACAGTCGCGACGTGATCCTAATCAGCATTGTTGTCTCCAGGCATTCATAACGTGCTGTGTGACAGGACAGGACAGATGGAATTACCTTCAGATGAGACAGATTTAATAGAGTGTATGAAATGAACCCTTTGGATGCGATGTCTCTGTGAGAGCACGCGCGAACTCTTCAGATTGAGCTTCGATTTCATTCCAGTTACAGGCTGTAATATCGGATGGCACGGAGCACAGGCGCTGCTTTTACCAACAACTGTCTTTATGTCTCATTCCTGACAATTACAATCAATCTCAATTCATGAGAATGTTATGAGAGCTTCTCTCTGACAGTACAGTATATACCAGACAACACATATCGAGTAAATACACATCTGATACGCTGTGTGCACTCTATTCCAGCCTGAGAGGCAATGGCAGATTTGTAAACCTGAAAAACAAGATTTAGTTCTAGACATATCTTGGCCAGTTTTCCACTCCGCTTTAGTTTGCATAGAATATGTATTACTACATCCTACATTATGTCTAAAAAAATAATGGCAATTCTGTGATATAAAAAGAGAAATATTCACATTCTGACTCAGAAATCTCATCAAATCCCCATTTAATTCTTCAGTTCTTCCAGTAATGACGTCTTGGAGGGCCATAAATAAAGCAGCTCCTGGGTAATCATTTGCCTTCAAGTCTAATAGAGCACATGATTTCTCCTCTCAGAGATACTTCGGGCCCTTGATTCCAATTCAAAGCGTGTTTCCACCCATTACTCTGTGCTTAAGGACAAATCAAATATTTATGCTAAATTTTGAACCAGCAAAGTGTTTGTCATGACCTGCCCTTAATTAGCCATTCTCTGCCAAACCAGAAGGGGGCAACCAAGGACACCCTCAGGCGGCCAACTCCTACTGGTTTCTACTCTGTGTGTTTATCTGATTCTCTAAGTTCACCATGAGGCGTTGCCAGGTTATCTAAGGTAAAATAATGGTTAGATAAAGGATGTGGTTACTAATTCACACACTATTGTGGGTTCTTTTTGGGGGCGTGGTGGTGGAATAAATGAATGGTTGGAGGTGGTCGTTCAGGCGGTCATCATCTCTGAGTCACCATGCACATGCAGGAGGTGGGCGAGTTTGGATGACAGAGTCGCATCTCGCCTGCCATGGCTGAATCATATTGCTCATCACCATTTGGCGGCGCGAGCAGGAGTGCTCGGCTCCACGGCGCCAAGTGCACTTCTGCATACATGAATCCTGCTGTCGCATACAGAGGGGGGAATGGGGGGGAGACAGGAGGGGAAACTTCTGTCTTTATCTGCTTCCATTGTGAGAGGAGGAATGCTAATGTATACATCACTTCTTATATTCATCGTTCATGCAAACTCGTACATATTTGACTTTCGGGATGTTTTCTTTGTGAACATTTGAGAGGAGCAGCGTGAATATTCTCTCTGAAGCAGTGACATCAGGACCTTCTGTGAATTTCATACAATGAATCTCCCACCTGACCTCAAAAGTCCTCGAATGCACGTTGATAAAGGATGAGGAAAGTTCACGTTTATGTTTTGTTTCTGTCACAAGACAACTTGCATTCTTTTTTTCTATTGACTATCATATTTATTATTTTCCTAGTAGGAGCAATACTTAACTGGGAGTTTATGAAAAACTAAATGGAAACATTACAATAGATATATGGCAATAATGTGTTAAGTACTTCTTTCTTTCCTTCCTCACAATAATTTGGTTTATTCTCCTTGCTGCGGATCAGTCAGAGTCCGAGTTGAGGTGAACGTTCTCAAGTGACTATTCATATTTTCGAATATTTACTCAAAACAAAAGATGGTAGTTGTGTTTTTTTTTTCTCTTATTCAATAAAACAACAAACCAGGCAGCATCTTTAGGGCTGTTTAGTTTCTCTCTATAATCAGAGGTACATTTTTAAAACTAAATATTTTTCCTCCTTGGCAGCAAAGCATGATAGTTTGCAAGTGGGTAAAAAGTATATTTCTGAAATATCTAATATCAGCTAATGGCACTCAGCTAACAGCACTCAGCTGGGCTCTCAGTGTGTTTTGTGTTTCACCCTGAATGGCTGAAAGCTCCATGAAAACAGAATCAAACTGTGAGATAGAAGCCTTGAACGCACACCGTCTGAGGATCCATCCTTGTCTTCATTCTGATCCAATATGCCGTCGATCAGCGGTTCTCAGAACGCCGTGATTACCTCTCATCTCGGCACATAAGCATTCACACCTTCGTCTTGCCAACTGAAGTCTCCAGCGCTGTTGACCCACTTGAGCCTTTTCTAACACTGTGGAATAAAACAGCCGTGCGAAGCAAAGTTCAGCTCTATTTACCAGCCTGTCACCTTTTTCATCCCAGTGGAGTTTGCAGGCCTGCAGTCACTGATAACCACAGTGTCCGACCGTGGTGAATAGTCCAATCAATGCAAACTTGAATTGGAAGTGAATGTGCTTGTTTGCATGTATATGAGTGTGAAGACGTGTGCTGAACTCAGCGCAGCGCGACTCGGAAACCCCGGCACAGCTCAGCACCCCGAATCATTCGACTCCGGCGGCGACATTTATCAGGAAATGAGCTTTTGCTACAACCTCCAACCTTGTTTCTCCACATCTCATCAGCCCTCAAAGTCCCTGGTGGTGACCCCCCCCCCCCCCCACCCTCCCCGAGCCCCCCTTCCTCAAGTTTTAACTATGTAAACCATTACCATTCCTGGCACTAAGTGGCTGGGAACCGCTGCCGCTATGATTCCTCTGAAGGCAGCTGCTTCCTCAAGTGAGCAGCCAAGTCATTTAAGAGCAGCCTAATGCAGCCGAGATGCCACCTCATTAGCTTAAAGCTCCATTTAGGGATCCAGCCCACCGTCTCGAGCCGCCGATAACCTCGAACTCTCCTAATGTCAGTTAGATATAGTTGATTAGATTGAAATATTTAAGAAGATGTTTGAATAAACAGCAGTCAGACTGCAATAAAAAAGGAAAAAAAAGAAATAAAGTGTGCTCGGATAGTCGTGCAGGTGCGTTTCCAAACCGGAGGTTGGCAGTTTAACTCATCACGCTGTCTGTGAGCTGAAGCGTCCTGAAGCAATGGATGTTTTAATGGGTGGAAGTCACCAAATGACACCAAATTGTCCCATTTTTTGATGAGTTTTTTCTCGACAAATCCAGAGTTAAGAAATGTCATTTAAGCCCCAAAATGTTCACTTTCTCAACTCTCAGTGTCTGAAAACTTCAGGTTGTTTCTTCTCTGGTCGCAAAGAGGACGAATTCAGAAGGATTTAAAGGTCAAGATCTTTAACTTAGGATCCCCGACTCTTCATGCTTGAGGATTCATCATAATTACACTTGTTCACCCTGTGATCAAAACGCCTCCATGAGCGATGTCACTCACAGTCTCCATCCTTCACTGTGCTCCCAGTTAGCTGTGGCTTCTGCCAGCTGTTCAGTCAGAAACAGCACATCAGTCTGTCTCCACCGTGTTGACAGAGAAGATATTTGTGTTCCAAAGTTGGAATACTTTCCAGCAGCCTTGTTGACTCCCGAGGTGCTGCTTTGCCATCATTCATATGAACAACTGACCTGGGATCAGGTGCAGTGACCGTGTGCGACACAGGTTTACCGAGTCTCCTCACCGAAAGAATAACGGCCAGAGTAAGGCTGCGGTCAGTCCGCTCGAAGCCGAACAAATTTAGAGACACAACTTTTACAAAGTTACGGAGTGAGGCCCCTCGCTCAGAAAATCAATATGTGAAATGGCTTCTGATTTTCTCCGAGACAAGCGCAGTGTGGGAACCTTTCCAAGACCTCCGCACACTGAGGGTATCAAACTGGTGAAATAAGTTTGCCCACTTGTGGTGCCTGTTTGGACAATGTGTCTTAACAATAAAGCGGTGAAGAGTGCTGTGCTGACCCGACAGCACCGAGCGTCATCCCTGATCGAACTTCTGCAGTAAACACAGTCAGGTTCAACTGGAAACACTTTCAGTTTTTACAGGGTGCAAGAGAGGGTGCAACTCTAACTAATTCCAAACACAAAATGATTGGAACACACTCTGAAGACGTTGATGCAGCAGTAAAAGTCTGAGTTAATACTACAGGGTATTTTGGGGATTTTTTTGTGCTTTGAGACTTAGTCGTTTTTTGGGAAGTATTTACCAGATAAATAGAGAGCAGCTGACTACAAGGTGGTGCAGTGGTACGCACTCATGCGTCATAGTGAAAAGGTCTTTTTATTCGCACTCGGTGGAGCCATCATGTGTGTAGTTTGTATGTTCATCTGTGTTTGCTTTTCTCCCACAGTCCAACAGCCTCCACATGAGGTCAATTGTTAACTAGTGATGTGAAAATTTCGTGTGTTTTTGGTCACAACTCACTTTAAGTTTGTTTCAAAGTGACAATTGTGCAGGCTCATCCTCCAGCTGAGGGGTCTGTCACTAAGTTTAATGTGCTGCCTCACAGTTTTCTGCTTGTGTGGGCATGTTTTAACCTGATTCAATTCCACAGCGTTAAAATTTTGCCCTTTCAATCAAAAAACAAAAAAAGGAGCAGCAACAAATATAATGTAGCAACGTTAAGTTTATTTAATTGAAAAACGTCTTCTCCCCTAGCGCTGCATGTAATTATAAGTTCCATTTGCTAATCAGACCAAACAAGGTGTTTCAGACTGTTTTATATTCCAATCATTCTTGGCTCATACAAACATTTTGCTGGTGCCATCGGTTTTCCTTCCCCGAGGGTTTCGATTAATAAGATTCCAGCAAAGTAGGTTTCAGCATTCAATTTTTTGACTGTCACTTTGTAATTGCAGTAAGGGGATGCCCTGATGGAACTTTTAAATAAACACTAACACACATTTCCGCTGCTGTTTTTTAAATTTCTGTTTAGCTCCTGTTCTGGTGTCCAGCTGCTCAGCGAGTGGTTGCTGCTCCAACGCACCTGAGTCCAACGAGGAGCTCATTAGAAGGCTTCTGCGGAGCTTGATGAAGTCACACGAAGTTTAAAGCCTTTAATGAAGGAGCTGGGCTTAAACAAACAATGTAACTCTAAACAGGCCTTTCGACTTCTTGAAAAACATTGGGAGAAGATCATAGGGAGTGTTGTGTGGAGACAATGTCATTGCTGAATTTGTAAAATGGACAATTTACCAGGCAGGGATCAGTTTGATCAAAACTCCAGAGTGACGGTTGGTTAAAGGAGGCGTAGGCAGTGAGAACTCCTTCACAATCTTGCAAGAGTGGCGCAAGCAAGTTGTTGTAATGTTGTCGTTGAAGGTATCGTATCCAGCTTCAGTCCTCCTGAAGAATCTCCCTTTTTTTTCCCCCTCTTTCAGCAGATCGCCGGTGCCCCGGTGACAGCAGATCATGTGACCCGCAGGTGGAGGGTTCTCCAGAGTTGACGTGGAGCATCGTGGCCGCCGAAAACTTCCGGGGGGAGCGGAATGAGAAAAGCGAGAAGAAGGCAGGAAGCCCCCAGGGTTGGGAGGAAGGTAAGACCGAAGGTATCACGTTCCCCTGTTGCAGGGGGATTTCATTTTTCCACAACTTTACCCCAACTCCCACTTGTCGCGCGTTGTTGTGTTTACTCCTTTTAACATGTCGAAACAGTCCGCCATTCATTGGATTAACTCCTTTACTTTTCCCCTTTCATTACTGGACTTGAGCAGTTTGTGACACTCAAAGAAGAGCAAACATGTATTACCAGGCAAGTTCCACAACCATCCCAATTTGAATATTTCCGTTTTGTAACAACACAATAAATTTGTGTAGCCAAAGTGCAGGGCAGGTGTGACTTCTCATAAGGTTTCCTCAGGTAAAAAGCTGGCTATGCTTTACTGAGCCACCACTCTGCAACGTCTTGTAGGCCCCTGCTTTCAAATCTTCCGTATCCTGCAGCATCATTCATTTTCATACCTCGGAAGATGAGAAAACAGTTTCTCTCATCTTATCTCCTGAGGTGATGGTGAAATGGAGGGAGACAGAAGGGTCTATTTATTTCCTTAAATGTGTTTTTTTTCCCCTCTCTATCACAAGCTACAAGTCTGAGACCAGATGGGTGGAGTGCTGGATGAAATTGGAAAAGTGAAATATACCGACTTGTAAGAGAAAGGAGTTAGTGTGAGTGGACTGTAGAAGTGATTGATGCCGCTCCTGTACATCTACTTTATGTTGTAAATGAAGTCAGAGTACGCGTGGCGGCTTGTTTGTGGGTTGACTGTGGCCCTGGCAGCGGAGGCAGCACAAATCAAAGAGGAACCTCTGCTGCTCTTTTATATTGTGGAGCAAGTCATTAACTCTGTGCTTCAATGTGGACCTTTACTAAACCAGAGTAAACCTGTGACAATCTGGCTGTTTCTATCGTCTGACATCAGCAAATTACAAGTTTTTAAAATTTTTCGTCTGAAATCGTCTTCATGATAAAGTGTTGTCATAAAATTAACAGATTTCACTGAAATAAATGTGCGACAATTTTTGAAAGTCTCCAGCTGCAGGAACAGCGACTAAAATTGATGGCGAGGCAGGTGTCAAATTACAAATCCTTGATGCTGTGCGTCAGCAGGCTTAGCACCCAGTGAAGGAGATTTGCCCGGTTAGGAGAGCCGTAATACCCCAGAACATTAACCAAGCTGGTTTATCTGCCCGTGTAAAATGATTATTTCAGGTTAAAGAAAAGAATGTGAAATCCCAGAGAAGAGGGAGACTGCTTCGAAAAACGCATGGAGGAAGCTGCAATATGTTCTGGAATGGGACGAGCAGCCTTCTCCTTCACCCTGTAACGTGCACAATCCACAGTCATGTGTAGCACATGCCAAAATTAGAAAGTAAACAAACAAATCTAAGGAAGAAAGAATACCTCGCTGATGGTGATTGAAGGTAGGCAGCGGCGAGTACAAAGGAAATATATGTGCATAATCATGTTCAAGCCCTCAGTTAGCCACAATGCAGTTGCCGTGTTTTGAATAATTGAGCCAGGCGAGCTGCTGTCTCCACACATTTCGCTGGCGCTTTTTAAAAGGGATGGAAATCAGGGATGAATACTTAATGGCTGTGATCTGTGGAATCGCAAGAGCTGTTTTTTCTTCAGTGCCCAACTTAGCCGCGACGCGGTGCTCAACTTTGAGGCTCATAGACGGACGGCATCTCAGTGGTGAGAGCGTGTCAGCGTTTGGAGT
>JAUESE010000057.1:11260646-11275579 GCA_032274725.1 Malacoctenus triangulatus | reverse complement strand
GTGAGTGTGACAGAATTACATTGACCCCGTTGGTGTTGAGGCGTCCGATGGCCTGAGGAGGAGACGCTCCCCTCTGTTGACCCGGCCGGTCTGCTGGCGATCATTTTCCTGAGCGTTCGGCCGGTGGCGAGCGGGGTGAACGAGCGGTTCACGGTTGCGATCGGTGAAGTTGTGCATGACGTTGATGTTCTGCCTGACAGTTTTGCACGACCTGACAGCACAGAGCACAGACACCAGCTGGAGAAGCACTGATAGCTGTACTGGTTGTTTGTTCAATTCTGGACTTTTTTGTGTCCGTCTGTGTTTCTTATTTTTCCATTTATGCCTCTGATGGTATCTGAGAATAATGATGGATTAAGATCACAGTAGGTGATTTGTGTAGCTGCCTCCCAACTGTCCAATTCAGTGCTGAAATACTTAATTAGTTGTTCAAATCTCTGCTCATATCTTTGTTCCCTTCAGTAATTTGAATGCTTGGAGATTAGATGATGAGGTTCTCCTCCTCCTTTGCTTGCTTTAATAGAGCCGACCTATAGATTTACTTTGCAGGTGCTTTGTATTCAGATCAAGTGTCCTCATGCTGGAGAATGTGTGTTGGGGGAACTTTCCTCCAACTTGTTCCCAAAAGTTCCTGTGTGTAAAAGCGCATTAGTGCGACATTCAAAACTTTTGTCGCGTTGTTTGTGTTTGGCTCAGCAGAGGAAGGATTAAAATTAGTGAACAAGAGCAAGAACAACGCTCCTCTTTAAAAATGTATCACCGCCGCACCTCCCTTTACTCTTGAATAACATGGCTGAATTAATTAAAATCATGAGTTTATGAGCGGGAGCCTTTTGTTGGCGGATGTGTGCCGTCGAGTCCATTTGTCATCCTTGACTGCTTTGTTCGCTGACAACAGCTTGTGGAGGAAAAAGTCAAACGTCGTTCAAAAGGAAAATTTCCAAGTTTAGGGAGGGCCCAACATTCACAGGGGGCGCTGAGTAATGCTGGTGCCCCCTCATCTGTCGGTGGTATGAAGGGGACATGATGGTCCTCAGCCTTGAGTCTCATCCTGCGTGTCCTCCAGTCCCGGGGTTGGTGGGTCCATTCTGTACCTAATGAAATGTTTTCCTGCCACAGCTTCGAAGGGGCTCTCAGAGTGAGATTTTGTAGGAGAGCCTGCCAGCATATTTACTCTGCATCCAAAGTGCATCGATGTAGAAGGAACAGCAGCAGCACAAACTGGAAACAGTCAAGCAAATTACCTCGAAATGACACTAATGTACTAAAAGCAGAGGTAGTGAAACATTTTGGTCTGAAAGCCGACTTGTAGGTGGAGGCTGCGTGTAAACAGCCTCTGTCTCAGTGCTGTGATCTAATAATGACGACCTCCAGCTGGGGGTTCCAGCCGGACATGGAGCCCCTCTGCACACGGAACCACTTGTTCCAGCGAAGGCCAGAGACTCAAACATCAAGTAGCTTTTGTCTCATCTCAGCATGAACTCCCCCTCCAGCCCTGTCGTACTGTCCAATTCTCACATTACCTTTACAACCCTGTGCACATTTAGTGCTTATTCAACTGAACGGAAGACAGCGTGGCTCCATCGCCTCCGGCTCATGGAGACAAAAAAAAAGAAAAAAAAGGCTCCTGTCATTTGTTGCACTTCCCCCATCGCACTTCAGGGTTAAAGCATCCATCTGTCGATATATCATCCCCTTCCTACCTGCTCTGTTTGAAGAGGTGCTTTTGAGCTCAGCTGTGACGTCCGCTGCATAATCACCGCCTCAGACTGAGAACGTCTAAATTCACACCGGCTGACCCGAAGTCCGCCGGGGGGAACGGAATCAAAGTCGACAGCCAGCATTTCAGTCACCTGGCTGCAGTCTTTTCTCTCTGTGTATTAAAGGCGCTGCAGAGAGAAGTACATAACATTGATTATTTTATGACTGTGCCATCGAACAACTTTGGGTTGTAAGAAGCAGCGAGGGAACGGAGAGGCTCTTGAAGTTGATGTGTTGGATTGGAAAAATCAAGTCTTTTACTTCTGGAGTCCAGTTCTGGAAGGAAGCAGAGAGGACGGGATCAGGACACGTGAAATATTGATGCTGTGTGAGAAAAACATGGAAAGAAGATGAGCTGGTGGAAGCAGTGTGAAGCTAACCCTGAGTTACACTGAAGAAAACCTGAACAAGTAGACTTCACTAGTTTCAAGTCTGTAAGTCCGTTTTCAGGTCTGAGCACATGTAAAATAAAGCAGATATTCACATACGAGCTCACCATTTTCCTTCTTGTTTCAAAGTTTATTTGCCTTATTTTAATCGTAGAGTTTCGCTTGTTCAAGGCAAATATAATTTAAAATAGGATGCTTTGAACTTGAAATAAATGAAAACTCACTTTAAATTCAATTAAATACACATACAAAAGGTTTAACTTTCAAGCGATTATGTCTTATTTTAAATGTGATAAGATATTTTTGATATTTTCTTCCATGTGTGCTTCTACTTGGATCGTGCGATTTGGCTGTAGTTTTGGTGAAAAAACAGAAAAACATCCAAAAGCCCCCAAACGAGGTTGGAGGACTTCCTGTGGGACGCCACCACTAATCATGACTCTGACATGTCGCCCTGCCGTGTGTGAGCCTCTTCCAACCTTGAGAGAAGAGATGATTATAATCTGGATATTCTAAGAGCTAATTGGCTGTTCTGGGACGAAGACTGTCGCCACGGAGGTCTGACACTCTGGTGAGGTTAGTGGAAGGTGCTTCTGGTGAGTTTACAACAGGCTAGTATTACACACAACAGGAGACAGGAGGCCACAAAGAATGAAGTACTGGTTACATCAAACGGTTGTGTATTTTTTTTTAGATTCGCTTCACTTTATCCCAAAGCACATTTTCGGTCCCCTCGCTCACTGAGCAGCAAATGAAACCTAACTGACAGCTGAGCTCACAAGTTGTGATGAGGGTCACTGTCTTCGTAACAGAGCAGAAACAGCTGAACACTGTGTGGGAGGATGGAGTTTTCTTATTATCAGACTTTCTTTAAAAGCCTTTTAAGAGCCATAAAGTGAACTGCTTCAACTCTCATGTCGTCTTCTTGGATTAAATCCATAAAGTAGACCTTTGTTTGACTGTCCGGCATCACTCGATAAACTTCTCCATCGGGCTCCTGTCCTGTCGCGTACGACAGTTTGCTCCGACGCTCGTCGGAAGGTAAATTAAAGAGGCCCCTTAGCCTTGCAGTGAAATATTAAGGGTGACATAAGGATGGATTTCAGCTGCTGCAGTCGTTCACACTAACCACAGTTTTAAACAGTCTGCTACAGGCTGACATCAGTCTTTGCAGACCTCATGTTCCATGTCGATCTGTTTTCCTCGGTCACATGAAGCCTCCCCATCCTTTGAATGCGCGTCGCTTTCAAAATAAGACAAATATAGAGATAAACCGTCTTCCATCGAAGAAAAAATTATCTACTGAACACAATTTCTGATGCTTTTTCCTGCGCTCAGTTTAAAAAATCATTTTCCTGATGATTTGCCCGACGCAAAGAGAAGTCAAGGACCACTATTATGCAGTGATCGCTTGCTCCACGCTCGTCTCAAGCGGCGAGCACGCAGTATGTAACCTATTGTTATAAAGCAGCTGCGAGATACGATCAGTTGTTGTTCCACGGGAATCTAAAAACAACAACAAAACAAAATGCTTTAAAACCTGCAGTCATTCCAGTGATTAATAGTCGGCATTTGTCGCTTTGCTGTCGGAGGCATGTTGGTATTTATCCCCGAGCACTTTGGAAAATGCCACAGGCTCCGTAATCACACTGTTCTGTTAGAACAAAGCCAATGCTTGTCTTGCTAGGAATGTGTTTGAACTTGAGGCTCCTTTGATACAATGATATTATCCCAAAAGACGTGGTGGAGTGAACACCCAATGCTGCTTTCTATATTATACTCAAACATCCTCCGCTGTGGGTGAGCGGGCGGGAACTGAAACCAGCTCAGACGTCGAGATTAAAGCCAGCAAGAACCAAGTTAGAGGCAGAAAAACAAGTGGAAGCTGAGAAGGAGCAGTCAGTGGAATTAGAGTCGTCCAGAGATGGATCTAAAAAAACAACCACGTCTTCAGGGGGACGCACAACTCAAAGACTGGTCCTTGAGCGGACTTTAAGGCCGGACTCAACCTGCCGCTTCCTCCCAGCATGAAAGACGGTAATTTCCCCGAGGCGCCGTAATGTAGCGCCTGTCAACTCATTTAGTCCAAGATTTCCAAGGTTGTCAACAGAAGTCCGCCTCAAATCCTCGAGTGTGGCTGCAGGGTGGCAAACTTTATTCACACCTGGTGTTCCAGGATGAGTCTGCAGTGTGAGGGCGAGAGGTGCCACGGAGAAGTACAGTGGTGTGGGTGAGCTGTTTGCGTTGCTTGTGGGGATAAATCGTGTCCTCTTTCAGGACTTAATACTGCAAGTGGGCAGACATGACCAAAACATCCAGTTTAGAGTGGGGAGGAGGTGCTGCTGCTGCTGCTCCTCTTCCATGCACTGAGGTCCCTCAGCAGCACCTCAGGCCCGTGTCCACGGCGCCTGTGATGAAACTGCCATTCAAAGCAGCTTCCTCACTTTTTCTGCGTGTTGGTCGTTTATCTCGGCAACTTTATTTTTCCTCCCACTGGCTGATATCACCTCGGCTGGAGCTAATGAGGGAATCAGCCATGAGACTGACACACACACGGCGCTGACAGCTGAGCTGACGTGTCAGCGCAGTACGACAAGAATACAGCATGTCCTCGATATAAGTCCTAATTATAGGGGACACTTCATAGTGTTATGAGAATAACATTCCCATATGCGCAGCTGCTTTATTAATTTATTTGAAAACATTTAATTAGTAACTGTCTTAACTTTCAGTACATACACAACACGGAGAATAACACAAGGACAGACTCCAGCAGGGCCCCTGGTTAACCTTAAAATGTGGCGTTCCCGAGATTACGCCTGCATTAATATACTCTCACGCGCTGAGCGTTGCATTATTTATGAAGGCGCATGCCAACCGCAGTTTAAGCCACTCTTTGAATCGGTGTTGAAAAGTTGACGGGGAGCGTGTTTGGAAAAAGCGAGTGTGCAGCTCGGATCAGACAGGATCTGTTTAAGATCACAGCTAATCTGGCTGGATCAGGAGAGCAAGCTGAGCGCGGTCCACAGTGACAAAGAGCCGCGATAGCAGGCAACAGCCAGGCCCGTAAGTCCCACACTCTCTCACACACACAATTACATATTCACAATGTGGGATTTGAGAAGCTAATAAACAAAACCAATAAGAAGTGTTTTGATTTGTTCACCCGGTGAGGGTCAAAATTTGCTGGCGATGAAACCGCAAACGCTCGGTTCCTTCCAGAAGCTGCGCTGTTATCCAGCAGGGAAATGAGATGTGTGAAGGAGAACATGAAACACTGTATTCAAGCAATACAGGGCGACATATCAGTATTTGCCACTCTGTGCTGAATCGGAAGTAAATATACAGTTGTTATGCAGAGAAGCAGCACGGAGGGGGGGGGAAGAAATGCATCTGAGAAACACCGAGTGTGCATCCACACAAACCATATTCACACAAGTGAGGTTTGAGCTGATCCGACGCCGTAAAGTCGCATTGATTTACTTCCCTCATTGTATTTCCATCTCGGAAAACCAAGTGCCATCCTTCTTGTAATGCTGGAGCGAATGTACATCCGCATCCCTTCCAAGACGCCACACTCGCCCGGAGGAAATACCATCGGCGCTGTGGGAGCTGACTCAGCCCGAAAACGGTTTCTTTTTCAATGTTCAGATTTTTTTCCCCCCTCCATTATTCATGATAGCGCCGGCAGCGCGGCGATGGAAAATGATGGATCAGAAAAGGGCAACTGGGAAGGAGGCGGAGGAGCAAGAATGCTGTGGGAAAAAAAAAAAGATAATAAAATAATATTAAAAGAAGAGAGACGCTGTCAAAGACTGACTGAGATAAGTCGGGAAGAAGTATTAGTGGGGAGCGCTGGAGGGAAGCGGCGAGGAGATACGTGGAGGCCTCCGTCTGCGTCAGAGGACCACGCAGACCAGACGGGGGTGTCGCAGAGAAATGGAGATGAAAGAGATTGTCGATAGACAGAGGAGATGGCCAAAAAAAAAAGAAAAAGAAAAAAAAATGTGCCTGGCATTTGATAAGGCTCATTTATATCCCCGGTAATTCAGTTTGGCTTTCTTGTTCTCCGACTTGCGGGGCGAAGTCGACCTGTTAGGGGCTTATCGACCAGCTCCACGTCCGTCTCGCAGGTCTAAGCCCAGTTAAACACTCGAAGGTTTGCTCAGCACCGTTCTCCCTCCCCAAAAAATAAGCTGCTGACCTGACAAAACAAGCAGAGTGAAACATCACTCATAACCCTGAGGCAGAACCCCGCTCTTAATTCTTTCCACTTCTATCCATCTGTGTTTGCTCACCGTGTCACTCCAGACCTGAGCGAGTGAAGGGATCCATTCCTCACACTCAGAAAGTCATTAGATGTGTGACGGAGTATTAGGGCCACATTAAGGCACAAATATGTAAGGACAAACATTCTCTGTTTGTGTTCGGAATACAAATGAAAGGTCCAGAAAATGACGAAATGTCTGCGTTGGAGCCAAAATATCTCGAAAAATGACCAAATGTCCGATATCAAAATGGAGGGAAAATGATGAAATGTCTTGAAATTACAAAATCAATGCCAACTGAAAAAAAATAACCAAAAAATTGTACTTAAAAAAGCCCAAACATATATAAAGTACAGTTCCTCAATGCTGCCTCCGAATCCTCATGTGTGTTTTTAACTAAATCAAACCCGCTGCGTCTTTAATGACCGAAGGCCTGAACTGGGCTGGGAAAGAAATTGCGGCATTTTGTCGAGGATTAAAGCAGCACTCGCTGCTCTGTCAATGATATCGCTTCAGAGTGGCGCAGGGAGAATAAATGAGTTTGCTGTTGTTCTTTGAGGACCGCCTTTGTTTGCCTGTTGACTGAAACGACCGGACGCCGACTGACAGAGACATAGAGAGGCGGCGGCACACAGGTTTCTGTTGTTCAGCCAGTCCGTCAGATTGGCTGCTACGACTAATGGTTTGCACGCGTCTGTGTCGAAGGTTAGCGAGCTAATGAGGCCTCTGCAAACAAAAGCTTTTGGCTCCTCCATCCTCCAACAGCCTGTCAAACTACCCAGTTAATAGACACTGAGTGCTGCTAAGTGTCTGTCATTCTTTAAATCAAACTAACAATAAGGGTTCTTTACGCTGTCTGCGAACTTAATACAGAATTATTACACTTTTTAAGCTAACCACAGCCAGCGTTTGTCAGCCCTTTTAAAGCCCCCCCCGTCCTTTGATGAGTCGCTGCAGCACCAACTGTCATCCTCCGTCCTTCTCCGGGATTGTTCGCGCGCCGAGGCGAGGACGTGCAGAGCGGCCGGGAATGAAAAGAGTCCCATTTGTGTCTCCCCTGTCAGGATGCATGTCTCCTCGCAGCTCACCTGCCCGGCAATTAGGCGCTAATAAATCTGCAATTAAAAAGCGATCAGCTCTAAAGTCCCTCTGTAGGCTCTGATGCGGCAGGCGGTGACACGTGTGGACGGGGGTTAGGTACTCGTCGCCATGACGCCGGCGCGCCCGCCTGGTGGTGGAGGTGGTCCGAATGAAAAGAAACCTATGGGGAGTGTTGTGGAAGAATACAAATGTTCTAGCCGCGGCTTTCAACTTTAACAGCAATCCCATGGATCTTTGAGGGATTTGCACGGTGAAAATTGTAATAAGATTCAGTCTTGGGCAAAGTCCCTTTAGGTGGTGGGAGATTTTCCAGCTAAGACCTCTGTAGATTCCTCTCCATCCGTGGTTGTTGTGCATATCAAGCTGGAGTTTTTTTCTTTCGTATTATAGTCGATATGATGAATTACTTTTGCTTTGCCAACGGTTGAAAAAGAAGCCCGTATAGAACAGGTTCGGCCCTGTTAATTAATGTTTGGAATGGATCGACTTTGCGGATCCTTCGGTGGCTCTCTAGAAATTATTGGTAAAGTTTAATTGATAAACCTGGAATGTCCAAACTTCTTTTAGTTCAGGTTCCAAATGCTGTCCAGTTTTTTGTGCGGTGGATGTGTTCCCAGTAAATTAGATCATAGCAGCAGCAGCATTTTGTACAATAAATCCTATTTTACCACAAAAAATGATGTGTTCACAGACCTGTTGATTAAAACGGATGATTGTAGATTGAAATTTGCTGGTTTGGGTCAAGACAAGTTTCTGTTGGTGCCAACAAACCCTTTCACAGTTTTGATTGCTCTTTTCCTCTCAACAAAATGCTTTTGCGGTTGAAGGACTTTTTTTTTTCCTGATAACTTTCATGGCGTTTGACAAAAAAAGCACTGTTAAAACCTTGCTGGTGGACTCAGATGGCATCACAGAGCCACTTTTTTTCTTTTCTTTTTCCTCTCGTTCCACGACTGCTAAATGTGCTGCGCTCGTACAAGGTCACGCTGTCCCGGGATGACAGAACTGGCCCGAGCACAGAAGTGCGTCCAAACGTCTGCTCCCCTCAGAACGCGATCCAGTGCCTGTCTGCTGCGATCAGTGTTCCCGGCAGGTCGGCCGCTCATCGCTGGAACTTGTAACACCCAATTTGACCCATCAGCATGGCCATCAGTAACACGAGCCCGCGAGTGTGTTTGGCTGCGTTCGTAATGGCGTTGGCACGGGGGGTCCTGCGGAACATCTGGCCTTCCCAGGCCGAGGTTGGGTCTTGTTGATTGTTGATAGGTTTTATCAGTTTGAGCACCAGCAGTCCCCTGACCCCGTCCTCCATCCGTCTCTTGGTTTCCCTGTGTATGGTTTCCCTCCTGGCCTCCGTCGGGGTGCTGTGGTTTGTCTCACAGCCTCTCTACCCTGATGTGAAGTGATGAGGCCTGCCAGCGCTTAGCGCACCATGCTAATCTCATCACACTGCTTGTTGATGGCAGCCCCGGAGTCTGCGCTAGCTCAGCGTGCGTGCCCCCCCCACCACCCCCCAACCCCCCCGCCCTAATTTCATGAACTCGCATTGCTACACAGCTCATCTAATGGCATCAGTGTCAGAAGGTTTGAGGAGGAAGACGGGTGGCCTCCTGTTTGATTAGCTCCAACCGCTCATCCCCCCCCCCACCACCGCCACCACACACTCTGAGATTCGGGCCCACCTGCCGGGATCCAATGAGTTTAATGATGCTTGTGTGAAAGGACGGGGAGACTAAAATGACCTGGTGGGGAAGAAGAGAGAGAACAGAGGTGCCATGAGAGGCAGCAGCTGCAGTCAAATGCCACAGTAAAATGCCATATTTTACTGCTCTGACCTTCATTGTTATTGGCTTTTGCAGCAATAAACCTGTTATTACTATGCAGTCGACATATTGTCACTGTTTGCACATTAGTAGTTTACAACACTATGACTGTATACCTTTACTCAAATCAAGGTTGTCGGTGTCCTGAGAGGTTCTCTCCGACACAGGTGTGGCCAGTTGTCCCACTCTGATAAAGTCGGTGTCCATACATCTTGTTTGTCAGGGAGGAAGAGTGAGGAATTAGCAGTGTCGCAGTGAAACATCGAAAAAAACAAGATGAATGCACCTCTTTGCAGAGACGCCTGTGCTGTGTCATCTTTGCCCTTGGAGTTTCTCGGTGCACTCCTCTGACTTTGTCTTCCGAGCCTCGGAGCTTCTCTCCGACTAACTGTTCACTATATCTTCCTCTGGCAACACCCAAAAAAACAATAAATAGCACGTATCGTCGCATTCCTGAGTCGCGTTTCCCCTTCAAAATGATTCATGCAGCGGGTTAGGTAAATATCTTTGGATGCAAAATATGTTTCTTCTTGTTCTCACAAAGAGGGGTTCATACGTGCCTGGTTTGATTTCCCGTCTGATTTAAAAGCGGTGCGCTCCTTGTCGTTCACAGTCAATGGTTCAACTGCAGCTGTGTACAAATCGCAGTTGTCACAGCGAAGCAGAAAATCAGCAGGATCCCTGTGGACTTGTTCTAGTTTCAGGGTTGGATTTTAGGATGCAGCTACTTACTCGTGGAGTGTAACTCATCACGGTGTGACCAGCGACGGGCTAATGTGACACAGCTCAATGGTGAAACGGCACAACAGGCCGGTTCCCGGTCACCCTCGATGGGTCACGAAATTGCCACGGCAACCTCAGACACTTTGTGACTTCTGTCTCTTCCTGTCGATTTGGAGCGCTGTGTATTCAGTGCTGGTGACATTCAGTGATGCATTTTGCTCCAGCAGTCACTCTTAAAGGTATCATCGCTTCACATTACCCTGATGTCACCCAAGACATTAGTGGCAAAATCCCAACATGACAGCATCGCACATCCTCTTCATAAACCAAACAAGCATGACCAAACTGTCTGCAGCTGCCTCACTAAAGCCTGCCTTTGTGGCGTCAGCATATTTGTTTTAGCTTTTATGTCCAAATCATTGTCGCGGAGTTGATCGCCGTTGTGCGTCTGAAAATGTATCCATTTTCCCGGAGAATCCCCCTGGGTAATCTCGCAGTCATTGTTTCAATCTGTCTTTATTCTCTGTCGAGCCGACTGCTGACGTGATACAACAGATCAAGTGGAGGGATAAACTCAACTCTTTTCTGGCTGTTTCCTACAGTAGCAAATGCTCACTGTTGCAAATTGAGTGGCCCCGGGGTGCAGGAACGCACAGGCTGTATCTAACTGAATGATTGCAGTGTTTTCCTTTTGTATGATCTGCATCTTCTCTTTTTTTTTTCCTTCTCATTTTTCAGTGAAAACTCCTTCTTTCTCTCTATCTTGCATTTAACACAGTCAGAGGAACTCTTTTTTTGGTGTGGCCCAAAATGTTGCTCTCTCCCCTGAAACGTTTCCTTCCTTCCATCCGTCCGTCGGACCTCCATCGCTCCTGTGTGGCTCCTGGCTGCAGCGTCGCCCCTGCAGACACTTGGCTCGGGGCTCTTCACCTTGAAGCTCACTATCGTCCATCACAAGGCCAGCAGAGACAAACACACATTAGATGTATCAAGAAACTAAGTATTATGTGTTTTTCATGGTTTTGTTAATGCTGCATGTTGTTACCAGCTTGCTAATGACTCCGTTGTTGCCGTCAGATCCGTTCCTACCAGTAAAAATCGCTTCCTGAACTTGTTTTCTTTCTCAGTATTTTTTTTCCCCGGTTGCCATGGACACACAGTGGTGGGGAAAAAGCAAACCATCTTAAACTCGCACGTAATTTCTGCTGTTTACATTGAAAACAATGAAGGCGGCGGCAGCTGCTCGCCGCCTGAAAGCAGCAGTCGGCGGCGGCGGCTCGTTAGCCGACAGCTATACGTGGCTGTTAGTCCACGTGTTGCTTCGCTCGGAAACTTGGCGATCAGGCGCAAGAAAATCGGCTTTTTTACAGCAGCAGAGGTTGGACACACATGTAGAAAAGGAAGCTCACAGGGAGAGACTTCAAGAGTTCAGTCCTGACAGACGAATTATCCGTGCAATGACAACACACGCGGGACTTGAAGCCAGACGGATCCTTTTTCATCTTTGAGCTGAAATCAAACTGCGTCTGATTGAGAGGTCCACATCCACCTCTCCTCTGCCTCCCACGTAATGAAGTGTTGATTCATTTACATGCCAGAGTAACTTGTGTTTGAATTTACGGTGTTTTCCTCCGTTATTATGTGCTATAATCTACCACCCATAAACTGAGAACCTTTGTGTTTATTGGTGCCGCAAAAAAAAAAGAGCTGCCATTAAACACATAATCGATGCCATGAAGCATGCCTAATAACACAGTGTACGCGCTCACCTGTTGGCGAGCAATTTAGAGCATTTAGGCAAATTTGTTTCTCCTAATTAAGCCTGTAATACCAATCCACTTAACTGCTCTAAAATGAAATAAATAAGCAAGTATTTGGGATAATTTTGTGTTTGCAGACGCTGGTTTGATGCTAAATGCTGCAGCGGCTGCTCGATTCCTTCCTGAAACAACCTCTTGACATGAAGTCGGACTTTTGTTCCACTCCGGTTCGCCTGTCTGAGGGGCCGGTTCCAACATCAAGCCTGCCTCTGCTCAGGGTTGACTCGATGATTTCCTCACCAGGCTTCAGGTTCTCACATTCAAACCATCGCTGGGCTTTTGCCGGTTGTTTTTGTCCCCTCAGCTTCTGGAGTGGAGCGTTTCGACGCTCACACCGCGCACGGGCTTCAGCTCGCAACACAAAGGTGTTGGATTCGTTAAAAGTGTGGGAAGGTTTTGAAAACCTGAAGGTTTCTTGTAGTAGCTTCTAACTCAATTACATGTTCCACACAGTCTTTCACAGGCTCACCTTGTTTTTTTAGCCATCTCACTCACTCACCGTCTGAAACAGCAGCTGAAATGGCTAAAGTAGCGTTCACAAGCATGTAGCTGTCTTTCAGATAAATCTGTTGCAGAGAGAGAGAGAGCGAACCACATGAGAGCAACAGCTTGTACAAACACAATTTGTATTTGGGTGAAATTTAACTGGAGGGACCAACACTTAGAAGCAGCGCAATAACATGTGAAAGCAACACAAACATGTTTTATTTAGCTTCTGTCTCCTCGAAATGAGCACCAACTCTCCCTTTGACTCCATCCGTTTTCACCTGAGCTTACGTGACGTCGTTGTATTTCATTTGATTCCACCGACATGAAGTCTGCTCAGCGTCCACCCTGATGGTCTCCCTGTGCAGCCGGCCCCCATGCAGCTCTGTGTGTGGAAAAGTGAGGGGGATGTTTTTTGATTAAATTGCAGGGTGTCCTCGTCCATCCTTTCCCCTGTTATTTGTCCTCCTGCCCTTCTCTCACCTCTGTCACTCCCCTCCTGGATTTCTGGACCTTTCCTGCACGCCGAGCCGCGATCCCGAGTTCACCTCAGTCATGTGATGCATTTTTCATGACCGAACCATCGGTCGCTCCGTACTTGGCTACACACCTTGGGCTTTTCGCTCTCCTGCTGTTGCACTCGTCTCTCTTCGTAACATCTTTACAGCCCTCGAACAGAACATAATCATCCAGATGGCTTGAAATGGACGAGCCAATTAGAAAAGAAACACCTGCCCTGTTTGTTTTCATTGAGATTGACACAAAGTGGAAAACGTTGTTTTTTTTTCTTTAGCTGCAGAGTTCAAGAAATGGAAACGAGTGTGTCAGCTGAAGGAGCACTCGAGCAGGTGAAGAGACCTGAGAGCAGCCAAACATCCTGCCGTCCCCGCTGCGCTCCGTCGTCATTATCCCTTCTCCATCGACGGGCGGCACCTAAAACATAAATTGTGTTGATAACCCACCACAATCTAGATTTCAACTCGCGCACTCACTGATTCGAGTGTCGTTGCAGCACGTCAGGGGATTTTTAGATGTGGAGACCTGAAGTGTGAACTCGTGGATGAGTGGTGTGTTTGGAGGAGCTGGAAGTGACACCGAAAAGTCTTTTCAAATATGTAATGACAAAAAAAGTCTCTCCTTTGTTTCTTTTTTTTTAGCTTTCCTGCATTGTGTCGATAACCAGGAAGCAACTTGTTTGCTCTGTCATCCACACTGTGAGAGAAAAGTTACCTCAGTTTTTGATGCAGAACTTCTTCTTCAACGAATATCTGATTTGAATATAAGTTGTGACATGTAAAACAGGAATGAATGTGCCAAATATAAACCATTAGTATTATTTTATTCGGTCCCAAACTCATCTTGGTCTTGTTGTGAAACGGCCACCCCAGTTATAGAAACGTCACTTGTTTTCCTCCACTTTGGAAGAAAGTGTACTTTTCTGTCAGGTCCGTGTTGCTGTGACTTCACATCTGTCATGGCGGCTGTGTCAGAACCACCCACAGCAAAGAGGGAGACAGAAGAGCCAGTCAAAGTGTTTTTCGAGTGAGCCGAGGAGGAGAAGCGCGTGAGAAAAGTGTGGACAGAAGGAGAGAGGTGTGAAAGGAGAGCGAACTTCAGCGTCACGTTAAATAACACGGGCGATTAATTGGCTCACATTTGCAAGTTTACAGCTGGTCCATCACAGCTTGAATGATTGATAGCTGGAGTACACGCAGGGTGTGTCTGCTGTTTCACTTTCGAGCTGCTTTTATTTTTTTGGCAGCATCAGGAGATCCTCCTCTTTTTCAAGGAGGTGATCTGGAGAGCAAATTGTCTGTGTGCTGTTACCGACGGAGGAGACGTCGAGCTTTCAAGTGGAGCCTGAACAATCTGACAGGTTTCATTCCAAGTCTTGGTAATTTGGCAGCAGATCGGATGTTTCTGAGCAGCCTGCTCCCGCGGCGCCAGTTGTCTTTAGCATTACCAAAGCTGTTGTTGTTTTTTCTGTCAGACTCCTGTTTATGGTAGAAAGTGTCCTGCGTGATTATTGTTGGCTCAGGTGTCCAACCAGCAGCGTGACAGATGTCCAGCTGGAATTACCATTCACAGAATTCACAACAGCGAGCCTGAAATAAACATCGGCTCACTTTTTACTGCTGTTTTGAATTTTCTTCTTCTTTTTCTTGTCATTAGCTCAGAAATCATTTTTTCAGTCAGCGTAACTTTGAATTGTGAAGCATCTTCTATCAAACAGCTCATGCACCTCATTCACACCAGCCTGAAAGCTCCAACCATGTGAACTCGCACAATACTCTTCTAATAACTACTTATTATTGGCTTTCAGAAACTGGTGGTGATGTAACTCTTTTCTTTTTTTTTTTCATTTTACCTTTTTATCTGCATGTTCAGCTGTGAGACTCTTTGCCTGCTGCTCGCCCTCCACTGGCCAGCAGCACCCAAAACCTGACCAATCACCCTCCTCCAGCTCACTCTGTGCACTTTGCCCCATCCCACACACACACACACACACACACACACACACACACACACACACACACACACACACACACACACACACACACA
>JAUESE010000057.1:11226742-11244830 GCA_032274725.1 Malacoctenus triangulatus | reverse complement strand
CCCCCCCCCCCCCCCCCCCCCCCCCCCCCCCCCCCCCCCCCCCCCCCCCCCCCCCCCCCCGGAGTCTGCTTTTTGCCCACTGTCAGCATTGTAATTTCTACCTTTCACCAACCCTTAAGTGTATGAAATAGGTACAATAGATTAATAGATTGATGAACGTTATAAACAAATGTGAAATTACATTAAATGGACTAAAAGTGAATGGAACTAAACTCCTTTTTGAGGGGACACCGACTCCTCTACGCTTGGCACCGATGACAGGTGGACCTGTAGCCCAGGAGCCCAGATGACCAGATAATGAGTCACATTTAAAGTCCCAGACCTGCCTAGAAGTGAATCCAAAGGTTTTCACACTTGGACATTTGCTCACAGAGTTCGTGCAGCTTGAAACCAGTTAGTGGTTCCTCCGTATGTCGATAGCCTGTGTTGGATTAACCTTTGATAACACAAGTAATTTATCCTCTTTCTGAAGGATACTCGATTGAGAATTTTTTTTTTTGCTGTAAATCTGTTTTTGTATGTTGGACTCTAACGACATTTTACAAGGGTTACCAGCAACAAACCACAGAAGCCAGAGACTGTTCTTTTATTGAGTACCTTATACATGCTTCAGTTGATCATGATTCCACCTCCAACACTGAGCTAATGACTTCAGCTTCTAACCCTGAAAACGTGGCAGGAATATGGCCGGATGTGTGGAAGGCTGTTCCCTCTAACCAGCTCGCTTCTTCCTACAACCTCAGACGAGTCGAACAGACTCGAGGCGAATGTTGCCGAGGATAGATTTTTTTTTCTCAGCGCTCTGATCTAATCAGATCCTCTTCATGTCCTCAACCTGTGTTATCATTTGGGAATTTTCTGCCCCAACCCCGCAGCCCACCACTGAATTTTCATGAGACTTTGGACTCGTCTGGAAAGCAAACTCAAAGACATGCACTGAACAAGGCTTTTTTTTTTTTACTTTTTGTTGTTTATAATGAGGCAAAGAGAGGCCATGTTTCACTTGTAAGACTTCTTTTTACCTTTCTAAATCAACTGTCGTCGCATTGCAACTTTACTTGAAATAATAAGTGCTTGAAATCAACGTTTCTGTGGAACAGCCTCCATGCAGCTCATCTCACAGCGCAGTTCAAGCTCACAGATGCTCCACCTGCTTCGCCCTCTGTGTGCCGTTCTTGGCTGTGGCCCTGTTTAGCGCTTCCAGGCCTCTTGTTGAGAGCAGCTTTGGGATTTCTCCCCCCTCCCTGCAACCGAGCCAGGCAGAAGGTGTTGGCAGGGTAAGGAGGTGTTCATTTTTCCCAACGGACTGAGATCCATCAGCCCCCCCCTCAAACCACCACCACCTTCCCACCCCCAAAACAACCCTCTTCCCACACTCCACACTTTCACCTAGCCAAGAGGCTGCTAGCTCCCTTGCTAGCTGGCGACAACTGGGGCTCCATATCTGCTGCCACCCTGGACCATAAACCAACACAGGAAGCCCCCACTCGCCTCTGAGTTTCACCGCAGCACAGTCGCACAAACTCACATGCTGACCCAAACACGTCCATTCTTATCTGGGTAAATAATTCAAACCAGCAGCCAAAATGCAGATGGCAAGCTTTTTTTGTTTTCACATCAGCATGAAAAACATGCAGATACAAGTTTTTTTTTAACCCCCCCCCCAGCTCACATGTGGGAGCAGGGTACGTGTGTAAAATGAGGATGAGGAGGACAAAGGTGGAAGACCAGTAGCTCGAGACCTTAATGGAGTTATTACGACCACACGGCTGTAATATTCAATCATCAGATGAGATCCTCGCCTTCAGGAATTCACTCCAGGAGATAATATCGTCGTTCGCCCGGGAAGTAATCACCCAGCTATCTTATCTACCTTCCCACAGACTCCATGATAGTAACTTTCACTGGTTGGATATCTGTTGCCAGGAGGGATCTTTCTTTTTTTTTCTCTTTTTTTTTTAATTTAATGAATACTCGGGTGCTTTCTCCCGCTCGGAGGATTTACTAATTTATGTATTCATTCTTTTTTGTCTCGACTACAAAGGCAGTACGTGTCCCAGTTCTTTACATATTTCCCACAGCTGTTGGGTCTTCAGCCTACTTGCCAGGCGAGGCATTGTAACTTGCGTAAATTGAGCCCGCCCACCCTCTCAACATGCCTCCAAGGTGGAATGCCTTCTCCATTGTTGTCCGTTTAAGCTTTTGCCTCCTCGTGCATTCATTCTAATGACTTCTGTCTTCATCTTGAACACACGATCGGGCCTCATCATACCTGGGAAAGTTTGTGGTGGTCCGGGCTCTTTGATGAACTCCTCGCCAACACACCATGTTTACTGTTTGACTCCGTGTGTCGGACAACTTCGCTGCTTAACTGCAGTGCTGAATTCCTCTGACACGGATGACGGTACGTGACCCCCCGAGGCGATCGGCTCGCCGGACCTCTGAGTGTGGAAAAAATGTGGGGTCTGACTTCTCTCAAATACCAGCTTCACCCCATCAAAAGACTGCAGAAATAGAACAGAGGAGGCTCTGACAAGGGTATTAGAAGTGCTAATTTGCTCCTAATATTTGTAAATGAAGGTTCGCCATATTCAGCGTAGCTGCTGGTGTTTATCATGGATTAGCTCACAAAAATAAATCCTTTCCTCTGGGCCTGTTGGCGTGAACACTGGCTGGTGTAATGATTGAGTCAAATGGGAGTTCAGATGCATGTCAACAACATGTCCTTACGCTGTAATGACCGAAAAGGTCAGTTGACAGCCACTCCCAAAGTGACTCACTGTTTCTGCACCCGCTTTGTAGTTCCAAAGTGTCGTCAACACATCAAAACAGTGTTTGACTTTAGAGATTCTCCATGTTAATGTTTGAGTTGGATACTTATTTCTTTCTAAGACAGATTTTATCTGAATAAGTTAAGGCTGCAAACATGCTTTTTGCATGTTTAGGTTTGTGTCCTGTAATTACTTGGATGAGTACCGGTAACAGAAACACCTGGACAGGTTAAGGTGTTAAATGCAAGTCACTGATTTGACAGTGTCACATACATGAATTTTATTTTGTACTCTCAACCTCACAAAGCTAAGTCTGTCACTTAATTCACACACCTCGTTTTTATTCTAATTAACACACTCTGGCCTCTTTTAGCCGCTGTGTTTATTCATCAGTTCTCCGCTCATTTCTTTGTTCCTCAGGGTTGGTTGTTGTTGTTTTTTTGCAGCTTGAAAAATTGACTCGAACAAATTCTCTGTTAAACAGTGTTGCTGGTTTTCAGTCTGCATCAGATTTTCTGCATTGTTTGAAGAAATCAAAGCAGTCGACTGGTTGAATTTATAAAAATCTGGTTCACTTAGTGAGTAACTCGTCCAAACAACAACGTTACCCACATCTGAGAGCGTAGACTTCGTATTAATTGTTGGCCTGATGGCTATTGATTAGTTTATTAGTTTACTCAGCAAAAAGAGACTATTGATCAAATTCTAAGCTCAACCATTCAAGGCGGGTTGATTAACAGCAGGATGTTTGCTGCAACAGTGTTTCAGTCAGTGTTAGATTCGGTGCTTTCTTGCTCGCCCTGGGTATCGACTCCTGTGAAGTTTTTTTCTTTGTTTCTTTTGTGTCTGTCCACAAAAAGTATTGTAAAGCAAAACAAGAAAAGATGTAGTTGCAGGAGAAAAGAACAATAAGTCAGTTTTATTGTTTTTGTTGGATTTATTCGTCGGCTGAGTCCGAGACAGTTTCCACTGCCGTGTGACGGGCGAATGCAGTTTTTTGTGTGTGTGTCTTCACTTCGCAGGATTCACGGTGCCAGCAAACCACTTTTACATGCGAAACATGAATTATTCGGCTGCACCAATGCCAGCAACTACGTTCGTGTTTGTGTAAAGTGCAGCATGGGAAGCATGAAGGTTGTGCCTTTCCAGTTGTGGATGAGGATTACCTGGTGGTGAGAGAGGCAACACTCCATTGTGCTTCTGCACGATCAAGCTGGAGTGTCCCTGTAGAGCTGAGAGAGGGAGCAGACTCACCTCAGCTGGTCATTGGTCAGCTCTGAGAGCGAGCAGCTGAACACTGCAGCGTTACACGTTAATTGCTTAGACCGACCACCCACCATATTTTGGTGTATTTTGCTGTAGTTTCTGTCTGATACGGTATCTTTAAACCACAAGTAATATCAGTAAACGCTGCTGTTTTGGATGGGTGCACCAAATTTATGCATTTGAGTTTTTTAAAACACTGAAAAATGTTAGTCATGCTTCCAACACAGAATGTTAGTCATTAAATTGCTGCTTGGTGTGAGAAAACATTAATTTGCGTGACTCCCGCTTTCGATTTACAGCTCCGGATTCTAGCTGCTGCTCTGAAGTCTGAAATTACCGCTCTCCCTCAAATCCTAGGAGTTTCCCGTTTGATCACCACAGTTTCACTCCATGAAAGTGTTCGAAATGTGTAAAATTGAGCACAAACAAGCACAAGAGGAGGTTTGAAAGGTTTCAAAAATGAAAAAACAGTGTCCCTCTATTAAAATCTCATTTGGTTAAATTTAAAAGAAAAAAAAGGCAAATATTAAAAACAGCTGTGCTGCAGTGAATGTAATGAGCCACACAATGAAGAAGAAACAAAGGAGGAGACACAAGGCGCTGATGTAAACCAGTTGGACACATCCATCAAGCTTCCAGGTTTACTGTGAAGAGAAGGACTGGTGTGGTCCGAACCATCCCGCGGGGCTCAGTGGGATGGTTTGGACCACACCATCACGCGGGGGGTCCAGTGGTCCTGAAAGTTTGTTCTGGCATTCCTGCATGACTGCGCACGACGCTGAGCGGGTAGCAAAACGGCAAATTAAAAAAGGACATCAGAAATGCAGATAATTTCAAGTATTTACTTAAAATAAGGGGTTTCTTCACTCCCGTTAATGTTGCGGACAGTTCTGTGAAGTCAGCTTCCGTCAACGACGAGGACGACTCAGCTTGCCAGGACTCTTCACTGCTAGCGCTAGCTTACCTTAGCAGACCGAAGAGCCACCGTTAGCCTCTTCAAACAACCCAGATTCTGCTGCGAGTGCTACCCTTGAGGAAAGCGGTGATGACGGCTCTCCAGTGTCACCGCCACCTGAGCGGCCAGTCAAGTCTGGGAGCAGCCCCCCCCCGCATCTCAACACACCTGCTCCCTGGGGATTTCTCCCTTCCTTTAGCTTGTCCAGAAGTTTAACTTTTTCTGCTATAGTGCACATCTTTCTCTGTATTTTAAGCGCCTCTGAACTGCACTAAAAAAGGCGCGAAGCCGCGAAAGGCGTTATAAGGAGCGTTCACTGTACTGGAAAGAAGTTCTTAGACATGTGGTTGCTATCATTCATTTTTTGCCATTTCGAGGTGACATCGAACTGCTGGGCTCCGTGTACAGTACAATATGGTAATATATTTTATGTAAATGGCCAGATTATGTTGATTCTGGGGTCGTGATGATGGGCCCTTGAAAATTGTTGCCCAGGGTAGACGAAGTGTTCATCCGGCCCTGCTTCCACCAGCGTTAATGCAGTCAAGCTTTGCAGCCCGTCCTCTCGATGCGATTGGGTGGGAGTACAAAATATTCTTCTGTTTGGTGGTGATAGGTCACCTCTGGGGTTTTGGTGGCCTGGTGGCTCAAGTACTTATGCATTACTGCTAAATGTAGTTATTTCCCAGTCGGCTGAACTTTTAACGTCCGTCACATTTCACTTTATTCGTATAAATCCAATATAAATCCCAATAAAGAGTAACAGAAATGTAACACAAAGTAAAGTCGCCCAAAAGTGAATACATTGCAAATGAGTGTTTGTGCTTTCCCAACAGAGATTATTTGTGAAAACATATTGTTTGTGTGTTCCATAAAAAGACATACATTTGTGGAATGCCTGTACACACTTGGAGCCCGCTTTGATATAAAAACACTAAGCGCCTGTGATTGAATGCCAGACAACCTCGCAGCACAGTGCTGAGAGAAGTGGCCTCCGACTGTGGTAAATATACAGTGTGGAGACTTTGCGGGAGAAGTGACAGAAAGCAAAGGAAAATAAATTAAATTATACAGTCAACCACTTTACAATTATCCACTCCAAGCTGCAGGATTGCTCTTTGCATGAGTGAAAGCGGTTGATATTGTGGCAGCGGCAGTCAGCTGACAGTGTTGGGGAAACTGTTGTTTACTTTTGCAGAGCACCTGTTGTAAATTACACCAGTGAGCGGCGGACTCGGACCAGGCCGATGGTCCGTGGCGTCGCTGGCGCCTCTGAGGAAGGCTCTTTGGCTGTGTTTGTATTGGCATTAGGTAGAAAGAAGGCTTTTTAATCAGTCAGTTCACTGGACCCCTTTGCCCCCTCCCTCCCTCCCCCCCCTATTTCTTTCTCTTTTTTTTTTTCAAATCGCCAGCAGTGCTCGCTGTCCACTTTCTTGTTTACTCGGCTTGGCTGGGTGACATGACACCGTGTAAGCAGCCGCCTCTCTGAGCTGCGTGTCCTCGTGTCACTCTGACTGCCGCTCTGCTCTCTGGCCTCCACAGTCTCTCACTGCAGATGGTCTGAAGGCAGCCACAGTATGTTCGGCTGGACTGTTGTACGAACTACAAATGTCCCGCGACCTCGGATCCAACTTTTAGATTCATCGCCTTTAAGCTCAAAATCTAATCAAAATATACAGTTAGACAACACAGTGAATGCCATCACTCAGCCCCTCAACATTCAGTCTCTCATCTATCTTTTGTGTCCAACCGAACTGAAATGTTCCTTTAAAGATGAGGCCATGAGGCCACGTGGGTTGGATGCACTGACCACAGGAAGCCAAACAGTGTTGGTGAAGTAAAGTTGATGATTCTTTGCTGGCCTGGACTGTGCATCAGTCCATGTTTTTCTTCTACTACATTTTTTGACTGTTGCTCCTGTCAAATTAATACTTCAACAATGGAAACTCTGTTTGAAGGAGAGCTGTAATTCCCGTCCGAGAAGGCAGCACATTCACACAGGAAAAATGGAAACGTCTTTTCACCAGTGTTTGGCCTCACCAGATTGTTTGGCAGAATCAAAGAACAAAGAGGAAGTCTGCACTCAAGCAGTCAAGCAGCGATTGATAGAGCACCATCTAATATGGATCAGTGGTTGATTCCCTCCAATCACACCAGTGCAGCGATGTTCTGTGTCGATAACACTGTCGACTGTAATATCCTGCACTGAGGACCAGCACCCTCCTCTGACCCCAAGTGAAGAAGATCCAGTCACTGATGACCAGTGACAAATGCCACTGATAACGACTGCAGAGATGTCTCTCAGCTTACGATCCCATCAGCTCAACACCGATGTGATAAATTCCCCCACCGATCACCAATGTGACGATATCCTCAGCTGACGGTCCCGACATTCATATCCTTCCCTGACAACTGATTCAGCGATGTCCCACAGTGACACTCCATTCAATCACATCCCTCACTGCCAGCTAATGGGCTGATACCTGCTACTGGCCCAAATGGAAAGCAGGCAGTGAGGGGTTATCGCGCAGAGAAGGGGAGTGGCCGACCTGAAAACAAAGATAGCTGTCTCCAAAAAGGAGGCCACACAGAAGTATTGCCAAGTAGATTGGGCGTTTGCCATCTGCAGCACTGTTTATTACCTTTTTTATGCCTCCATCGTTAGTATCAAATTAGAAAGATAACTTGACTTCAACTTTTGTCTCTTTGTTTCCTCTGCGCCTCATTGCTCCCGAGAGACGAGTTAGTGGAAACAGGTCACTCACGTTCGTTTTTAAAACTGATTTATTTCTGGAGAGAGAAAGAAAAGATGTCGAGAGCAGCAGAGTTCTCCTCTGCGTCTCCAAATGTGCAGTCAATGTTCACCCAAACAATCCCCAGTTGTGGATTTATTGACTTGATAATTAGCTTTGCGAGCAAAGCTTGAATATATTATGGATACATTGTACTCCATCACAAAGACAGAAACATTGGCAGAGCTCTCTGAACGGGATCACTGGAGAGGTTCAACCAACCCGGGTAAACATACAACAGAAACACTGACATCACAGCAGAGGAGAGTTGTCAATGCCACAGTTTGATTCACTGACTACTGTAAAATCAAAAACTTCTTCAATGAGATCTTTGGATGTGAAATGGTAGTCACTCTTTTTTGCTCTTAGACCACTGATCTGGTCATCGAAATATAATTATGGCCTCACATTTTCCCTCCACTGTGGATGTGAGGGAAGTGCTGGACTTAACTTGCATGATGAACTTTCAAAAACTTAAATTTAAACAGGAAAAGCTGCTTTGTCACTGGCTCTGCCCAAGTCGGACAATGACCCTCATCAGAACCAGTTAACTCAGGTGTCAGTTATGCTTCACTTGCAGCTCAGTGGGCAAAGGGGACACGAGCAAGTCAGTGGTTTGGCACAGAGGGAAGCGGAGTGAAAGTAAAAAGAGAGCGCCTCTCCTTTTAGCCCTAATAAATCCAAAAACAATTTGCTACTGAGAGCAAAATGATGACTCAGAGAATCCGAGCCGAATCAAGCAGCGAGCGAGCCAACGATTCCCCCTCCGTGATCCAGCTTGTTTATCCGTGTGCCACTCACAAAGCATCTCGCTCTCCGTCTCTGCGTGTACTGCATCGTCATAGGAAGCGATTCCATTTTTAAAACTCACCCAAGCTTGAAATAAAAATAAAACCAAGCAATGCAGTGTTTAGTGCGCCCACGCATCATATTTAATGTGCTTTTTATGCACGTTAGACATCAGAGGGAGACGTGTTCACAATGGGCAACGTGCCTGTGAATATTCCAGTGTTACTGAGTTGCTCAGTTGCTGGAAACGTACATCAAATGTCCGGGACTTGACAGGGCCGTTACGGGTCGATTGGCTTAAATTTTTCAGAAAGTTTGAAGGTTTGTCCAATTTTCTCTGCAACACTCAGAAACGTCGTTAATATCTTCATCGTGTGCTTTAAAAAAAGTTTTTTGTTTGTCTTCAGTAGGCATATTTATCTGTCACTGACCAAACCTTAAAAACAAGCGTGTTTTTTTGAGACTGCAGTTGGCCAAAAACACAAAAATAGCAAACACATTGTACAGTTTATATGTCCCCTTCAGTTTATATGTCCCCTTCACAGTAGGAGGAAATGCATCCAACAGTTTTGTTGTCTTTTAGTTTGATCCATCCATCCATCCCCTCTCTTCAATGTGGATTTTCTTCCTTTTTCAGACAAGTGCACATCAGTTCCCTTCACGCCCTTTGTTTTGAGTGATTTTTCTACTGCAGTTCACATTATGTGAAGGCATCAGTTTATTCAAGATCCTATTGATTAGCTAAATAACACAGAACGTGAAGACGTTGTTGTAGATTTAGAGCTGTGTTGTGTCATCGACCACAGCAAAGAGGGAAACTTTGATCAGCTTGCAGCAGGCGCGCAGACATCACATCGACTGGCGAGGATGACCAATGTACCATAACTGCACTGAAGCATGCTGAGGTGTTCAATGACCAGACTGCTGCTGTGGTGTACAAAAACATATTCTGTCTCTCACTGGGAGCACAGTTGCAGTTCATCTCCCCTTTGCCCTCAAACAAATAGCCAAAGATGTTTTCTTGTAGAGACTTTTCCAAACAGTTTTTTTTTTTCTCTATTTATTCGGAGGAGGGGGAGGGATTCAGATTTTCTCTTTTTGACTTGCTAGATTTGCGCTATCTGACCTGTTTCCCTCAAACTTTGCTGTCATCACTTTGTACTTGCAAGTTATGCTACACGCACCTGGTGAAGAGCTGGAAACAACATCCATCAATCTGTCCGTCTTGTACTGCAGCTTCATCCAACTTCGGCTTTCAGGGTGTGAGCGAGCCGATCTCAGTCGACACTACGTGAACAATGATACATTGTATTGCATTATTGATCTCATTTTGGTCCCGAAATCTGAATGGCAAATGTGTTCTCATTCACAAACTTCAAACTGCTCTCCATCACACTAAACTCCTCTAACGTGTAAAGCAAAACATGTTTCCCTGTGAGGGATGTGAGTTATCATTCAGTGCAAATACAGGATTTTCTTTGTTAGCCGTCTTATTGACGAGAATCACCACCTGTAAATGGAGCCAGATCAAAGAAGGACCTTCAACCTACAATGGTGTTATAAGACACTGCTTGGAGAACATAATTTAACCAGTTTTTTTGAATTTTCCAGCCCAAGGCCGGCTTCTAAAAGGCCCATTCATGTCAACTAAACAGGACAATTGGTGAACTTTCCAGTGACGTTATTCTCATACATTCAGCAGAATGATTTGGGCTCCTGAACTGAGAAACAGACCTGTAAAACTTGCAGCCACCAATCTGAATATGCAATTGACTCGTTCCAAAAAACAGGATTTGACCGTTTCTATAGTGCTTAAAGGCTGGTTGAATCTATCACAACATGTCCTCAACCCTGTCCATTAATGTAGTTTCCAAAGGACGTGACTGGTTCCACTAAGCCTGCTTATTATCTCGGTCGCCTGCTTTCGCTGCTTCCCCTTCCTGCATGGCACTGGAACGAAGTTGCTCCCCTAAAAGCGCCGATGAGTTGATTAGCAACCACAATCAACATCACCGTTTTACAACCGCCACACGGCAATTATCGTAATTGACAAGTCCTTTCCTCTCACCACAGAAGTGTCCCCTTTATACCAGATTTCCATTTTAAATTGCTACGGCAACGAATCCGTGCGGAGAAGTAAACTCCGACAAAACGCCATCGCAAGACAGCGTTTTATCAGCATGCAGAACATTCTCCTAACTCCATTTCTCTACAGGGGAAGCTGTGTCTCTGTGTTGCGCGATTGAATGGGGAGTAAATTAAAATGCGCAGCAGTCAAATTGTCGGGGCCACAAAAAGCTGGAGCTGGCCTTGGGTAAATGCATTATGCTATAAGAGGATTTGGCAGAGAATGCAATTTGAATGGTTTGTTTTGCTCCTTCTCTCCGGCCTTTAGCTGCAAGTTTATTATCTGAGGGAATTCTGCTCTCACCAACAGTTGGCCTGATTTGGTATGCTATGTCAACAAGAGCATCCGCTGATTGAATCTGTAACTGCACAGAGAGTGAGAAAACACTTTGCCGGCTTGATTCAATGATACCAAATTCAACTATCACTTGGCGCCGAAAGGTTCCTGCGCCTTCACATGGCGTTGGGGGGTGACTCCGTCGAAACCGAAGGGCAGCGATCAAGTGCCGTTTTAGGAAAGCTGTTGATTAAGCAAGAGTCGCTAAATCTGAACTCCAAGGAGGAGCAGAAAATTGCTTCTGACCAAGTTAGTTCACGACGGGAAAAAAAATCAGCCAAACTGGAGTAGAAGTGGTGCTGCGGGTTCAAAGGATGGAAGAAAAATGAAACAAGATTAGTGATTATATGAAGTTCCTCCAAGCAACAGTCACATAATTGTTTTAGCGAGCACCTTTCCGATCGAAAAGTAGCTGTGGAAGGAAGATATGATATTCATAGTTTTAAATCCCGGTATTTCAAATGATGCAGAACAAATTACTCCATTCATTCAGCAGATACTCAGACATGGTCTTGAAGGAGCTAAAGTAAAATAAAAAAGAGTATTAGGACGGTTCCATCTGGTGAGTTAGGTGGCTGGTGAGATGCTGGGATGCTGCACGGTACTTTATTCTCACAGCAACACTGTAGCAGGTTGTAGGTTCAACTCCGTCACCTCAGAAGGGTCTTTATTGGTGTTAAACAGTCTCCCTCTGCGTAAGTGAACGGTTTCGGTTGTGTTTCATCAAACTTTACATTCATTCATGTTCTTTAACTTGAGTAAAAAATTTGTATTTTGAGTCCTTCACTTCCAAATATTGCCGCCACTTGTTTTTTTTTTTGGATACATTTTTTTCATGCATCGGAGTGATCACCGTCCTTGCCTCCACTTCCTAATTGCCTCATCTGTGATCACGCTGTACCATGCAAATTGAGCCAGACAGTTGGTTGAAGCAGACCTTGTGATGCAGTAAATGAGGGCATCAGGCTCTGTTAGGCAGCAGCACTCACAGGTGAAGCCCAGGCAGAAATCTACTAATGGAATTACAGTCTTTTTTTTTACCCGCCACAGTTTGCTGTTATAATTTGCACCCTGCAAGGCTCTCGCTCCCAAACAAGTATTTCTTCATCGTATTAGGTCTGGGAAACACGACTTAATAAGTTTCTGCCTGCGGGCCCAGAAGCCCTTCCATGCTTCGACTTAAAACCTTTGATTCAAATCACTGCTGGGTGTGTTTGTGCGTGCTCGATCTACGTAGCCCCCGAACGCAGCCTAAGCGATCGGGCCTTCGTCAGTGAAACGTCTCGACCCTGCCTGCCGGATGCATGCCAATGTAGAAGCAAAGAGCAAACGAGGCTTCACTGCAACTCTCCAATTTGAATTCCACCAGCTCCTTTTGTTCGTTCTCAGCGTCCTGGCACGATGACGGAGCGCGCTGTATCAGAGAGAGAAGTGCTGCCAATCGGAGGGAAAATTGTGCAAACCACAAAGAGCTCGACTCATCTTTCTGAGGACATACAAAATATTTAATGCAAAGTACATACAGATGTTGTCAGAACAGATACAGTGGAGGTGCAGAGGTTGGAGCTCAAAGGAGAATCTGGTAAAAATTGTATTCATGTGGAAATAATGTGAAAATTTTGAGAAAGCGTGTTAGCAACATGTACAGAATCAAATCTAAGATTTTTGTTTACTGTGACTGACTCTGTATCATTTGGTTGGAGCAGCAATCAAACTAAGCTTGTTTTATTTGGTCAACTGTTGGCAGGAGTGGTTGTGTGAATTGACCTTCAGATCTTGTGTATGTGCCCAAAAACTGCCAGCAAAGCAACTCTGCAAAAGCATCAAAAGTCAAATTCTTAAACGGAGCTTTTTCCAAGTTGGATCGTGGGCAGACTGAAAGTTTGTAAAGGAGAAGGGCCTGGAACTCAAAAACACCAGTGGAAACTGTATAAGCTGAATCCCAAGCACGAACGGGCAGGACGAAATTGACCACCCCGTCAGAAGATCAATACATCACGATCTGTTCACTCACCTGTCAAAAAGAAATAAAAAAAGAGAGAGACTGTCTAGTGTCGGTCTCAGAGGACGAGTACAATTTCTAAAACACTTCTCAGGAGGAGAAATGAGGACAAGCACTCAGGACGGGCAAAGACACACCGGCTTCTCTTTGGAAGGAGTTGTATTTACAGCCGAGTCTGAATGTTGGAACATGCTGTCAGTAGGAGAGCAGTTTATATAACAGAGGTCCGATTGGAATAGTAGCGCATCAGGCCCCCAGTGGAACACGGTGTGGGAAATGTGCGGAAAACAAGGGAGGGTACACGTGGAGCAGGATTAATACAACAGCAGGCGATTGAGCCTGAACAGACTTCCAAACTTTAAAGAACTGCTTCAAACCAAAGACCATCAAACGCCGTTTTGTTCCTCTCTCAAAAGTGCATTTAGAGGCTCCTAAATGTAGAGATCTAATTGGAACCGTGTTGCATCAGTCCGAGAAGACTTGGATTACGAGCTCAGAACTGAGTGCTGCTACTGACAACACAGAAGCACCGAAAACTGAATTGAACCGAATTTCTAGCTTTTAACTGGAACATTTTTTTTTTTGTCTCAACCTCGTAATATAGTTCGTACTACTTCTCTGATTTCATATCCTCCTGTGTAAACATGTAAAGTAGATGTAATTCCAGGGTTTAACAGCATTTGCAGCCACTCCGCATTGTGACTGCATCGTCTGCAGCGTCGTCTGCTCCGCTGCTTTATAAGTACGAACATACAAATTGCATAGACAACTAATGGCAAAAAGCTGTTCGGCTGCGATGGCTGACATACTCAAGGAGACACATGTGCCCCAGTTAGAGAAGTATATTTTAATACAACCTGACCCTTGGGAAGCGAGTACCATCGTTATCCAGAGGCAAGAGATGAAACCCTGGTCGACAAAAAGGAAGATGAGAAAATGCGTCCCCCACGTCGTCGTCGTTCCACAGCTGTGTCCGCGGCAGCCAGGGGACCCCGTGGCCCCTGAACAGTCCAAACTTTTGTCAGTCATCTACTCGAACTGAAATGGCTGGTGAGGAAAAAAAAAAAAAACACTTTTGGGGGTAAAAATTGTGCCTTGCAGTTTTTTAACTGCGAGTATATTAAAATTGGATTTTCTCCCTTTCAAGTTCGTCTTTGTGCTTCTGCACTCAGTCACACACACGCAGAAGTTGGAGCTTCTGATGAACTTCCTGCTTCAAAGATTGCAAAAGGTTTGAGAGGGAAATGGGACTTCATATCAAAGCAACATAAAAATGTGCTTTGATTCTTTTACCGGTGCAGGTTTTCTGTTTTTGTTCGCAGGGTGTCACAGACTGCTCACTGTTAAAGAAGCAGCTTCATTTCATACATTTTCAATAGAAGCTGGTCTCACCCTTCACCTTAACGCGGTCTCCTACCATTGTCCATTGCTCATTTTGACTGTGAGCTTATTGACCAGTATTGATCTTCTCTCCTGTTTTTGCTGCGGCTCTTCACCTCTTGCCCTCTCCTCCACAGGTCAGTTCCTCTGGGTGAACAGCTCGGCCTTCGGTGGCCCCTGGGTGCTGAGTCCTTGGCTGTGGGCTGGACAGGGCACCTGTATCATGGACATGGCCGTGTTCCTCCACCCCAGGCAGAGCGGGCAATACACCATCTGGATCATAGAGCGGGACAAGCCACCCCACACCCTCTTCTCCACCAACACGCTGCGACACATCACAGGGTAAGCACAGTTTTCTGAATTTTTCTGGATGTGTTTGACAAGAGATGTCGCACTGGGTTTCTTACTGAGAAGTGTTCATTCAACAGAGTCTAAGAGACTGATGGAACATCGAAACAGTACAAGGTGTCTCTGTAGTGTTTTAATAATACCACACTGGGTCCTCAGTGACTATTTATGATCATGAAACGAAGAAAAACAGGCTTGATGCGTTTTAGTTCACTTCACAAGGAGCTCTGACCAAGTATCAACCGAGTGAGCTAAAAAGTTTCAGTGATGCCAGCAGCGTGTCATGAGCAGCGGGGTGAACAGTGAACTGTTGGGGCATTCGAGTACAAGCACAATAATTACTCAGCTCTGCTCAGATTTCAGTTCACGACACCTAAAGCAGCGAGGTCGCACGAGAAGGAAAGTGTTTGAGCATGGAGTGAGGGAAACTTTTTGCAGTCTCTCTAACATATTGCAAGAATGTTTTGCAAATATTTTGGACAAAACACAACAAGAACATCGGGGAAAAAGAATTCTGAACATTCAACAGGGAAAAAAATTTTTTTGAAGAATTTGAAGGATTTCATCAATACCCTGCACAGAGCTCAAGAGGGTCACCAGCTGTCAATCTACCTGTACCTGCAACAAAAGGAGACAAAAACCTGAGCCTCAGCCCTAACCTTTCGTTGAAGAGGAACACTTTTTTTTTATTTTTAGAAACCTTCACCATGATCTTTCACCTTTCTGTAGAATCTATAATACTCTGGAGAGACGAGGAGGGAGACATTCAAACCACAGCTGCATTCAAACCAGAAACTTGATTGACGTTCGATTGATTACCTGCAGAGAAATCATTTCTCTGAGTTTGAATTTGAATCTTAGGATTCAAACCAGCAACTCTCCATCATGTTAAGAGCTGAAAAAGGAAAAACAAATCTTGTCTCCATTCAGCAGGAGGGACAGTTTGTTCAAAGACTGAGTGACTCTCTCCTGAAGGGGTCCAGGTACCAGTCGGTAATTACCACATTCATTTTGCCTCCCACAATGAGTAATCCTTAATTACACCCAGGTCTGCTCTCATTGTGGCTGCTGCTTTCTGCAGCGAGCGCAGAGGTGAGGGAAGCCAGCACAGTGCCTGCGTCTGCTCCTCCCAGTCTGTGCTGCGCGTGGCTGTTACCCCTGTGTGGCTGCTGCTCGGCCTTTATTAGCCACGCAGCACTTTGGGTGTTAGCGCGTCGGGGAGTGAGAGCACAAAGAGCAACTCTCAGTGTGGACCTGAGCACATACTTCACGCTGCTTGTGTGTGTGTGTAAGCTGATGGGGCTTCCTCTCCTATTCAAATGTCAGCCCCTTGGCTCTCTTTGTTGGGTGGTGTGGGCATGAGGGGGCGTCCCGTGCGCAGGTGTTTATGGCAACACTCACAGCAGCGCGCACTCGGAGGGCCGCTCATTACACGTGTGACGGATCAGGCCGCGCGTTTGATTTGCAGTCAGAGGCTGCCACCGGCCCACAGCCGTCTGCAGATTCCCCACCCTTTGCCTGCGTGTAGGGGAAGACACTGATGTCAAAAAAAAGGAGAAAAGAGGGCAAAAACCGAAGCAGGAAGAGTCACCTGTGGAGGCTGCAAAAAGGCAGCCAGGTTACTAATTGCCAACCGCTGCCTTAGCCTTTGAATTCTAATGCTCTGTTTTGACGTCTCTGCCCGATGTAGTTGTCAGGGCATGAAGTCCGGGCCTGGCCAAGGAGGAAAGAAAACATCTGCACACAGATTAGTCATCTAACAAGGACTTACCAACTGGAAGGTAGATTAAATCTGGCCAGGCTGCAGTTGTATTTTCTTTGACATCTCCTTTGTTCTGTAAGCTCGGTGCTTGAGGACATTTGGTTCAGAATAGAATAATAGAAAGTACATTAAAATGTCAAGTCTCGGCTTTAATTTACAGTACAGAGAGAATTGGAGTTCTGTGCTTTGTCTCAGCATTGTGATTCGTGAGGAGTGATTTCTAAAGACCCAATTTTATTCGTTAAGAGTCCAAAGAGCTCATTCATTTGCATCTGTCCAATTACGTTCTTGCTTTTTCTATCTGCTAATATTCCGTCGGCACAGCATGAAGCACGGTGGCACTTGTACATCTTTAGACTGAATAAAAACTAATCAGATTTTACACCTCAGTGATCTGAAAGTGATAACTGGAGTTAAAGAAGTGACAGCAGTCACTGTTTAACAGATAAACATGCAACAGCTCCTCTGAAGTGAAAATAAGCTCCTCCCACACTGATCAATAGTCCATTGATTCACCTGAGGTAAAATAACGGGTGAACCAAATAGCAACTTTTTCTTGATCATTCATAGAGACGCAGTGATTGGCTGCAGGAGGAGCATCTGAGCTCCAGCCCAGCCACTGACCGCAGAGAGAAGGCTCGCCTCACATTCCCTGAAAGAAGTCCGCGTTGCATTAATGTTGCATCATGTTTGATGGTGTTGTCCAAGCATGAGAAACTTTGAAAGTCAATTCTCAGACTGGGTTCGGTCCACCTCGAGTGTGTTTGAGAGGAGGGCTAAAATATTACCTTTGCTGCAGTGAAATATTAAATGCAAAAAAAAAGACAATAAAATGAAATCTGACTAAAAGAACAAGATCGTCTTAACCTCAGAAAACTCTGCTGTTTTCTCCGAATATGAATCTTGCAGTAATTAAGTCAGTGAATTGAATTGTGTCATTATGGAGTTCGTCAATAACAACCTTCCTACACAGAAGGGCACAAAGGTTTATGTCGCTGTTTTGATTAATTTTCTTGTCATCATGAACAATCCAGAGTTTGGGTTCATTACACAAACAATATAGAAGCCAAAACTGATTTGTGTGATGTTTGAACTTTGTGGATTGAAAAGGAAACAAGGTATCTCCTAACTTCAGACATTTCTCATATTCCTTACATACAAATTGTTCACAATGAGGGGCCCAAGCGAAGTCCACCCGCCACAGTCTCCCAAACCCCTGCAGTCTGCTGAGGATACACCGAAAGCATCTCATGAATAGCTAACGCAAGTTTCACTATCGTTCAGTGGCCTCGTTTTTCTGGCTTCTATGCTAGTGGAGTTTTTGGGATGTTTTTGTTTCACTTTTTCTTTTTCCTGCCAAAGATCTCACCAGACTGTGTGTGAAGCTTATTACCTGAAGCATATTTAGGTCCCCTGAACACTGGCGACACGGACCACGGCTAATGACACAGCAACAGGTCCAGACAGCACTGAAAGAGAGTAGAAACCTGTGTGTGTGTGTGTGTGTGTGTGTGTGTGTGTGTGTGTGTGTGTGTGTGTGTGTGTGTGTGTGTGTGTGT
>JAUESE010000057.1:11199878-11222552 GCA_032274725.1 Malacoctenus triangulatus | reverse complement strand
TGTGTGTGTGTGTGTGTGTGTGTGTGTGTGTGTGTGTGTGTGTGTGTGTGTGTGTGTGTGTGTGTGTGTGTCAGCCTGCGTCTATTGTGTCTCTGTGTGTGTGTCCCCACGCGAACTCCTCTCGAGCCCTGGATTCTGGGTTTGTACATGACGGGTCGCTGCGTGCGCCCCGACCACGCTCGGGAACAGTAAATTATCGAGGCGGTGAGTCATCGATGCGTCTCGCAACATGACCCGGTCGCTGCCAGCTTTCACGTATCGCAGCGTTACCTCATCGTCTATCCATCACACGCATGCACCGAATGCACTCCCATGTATCGTATGCTTGTGTAATCATCTCATTTATATTAGCACGGCACAAATCAACTGGCTTCACCTGCGAGCTGCATTAATGCGACGCCTAATGAAACGAGCGGAGGTACGAGGATCTCTCGGTGTGACCGCACAAAGTCGTGCGTCGGCGTGGAAAGTGGCTGATAACATTTAGAAACAGCAGTGGAGCGGTGGAGCGGCGGTGTCTCCAAACTGATCAAAAGCTTTTGTAATGTGAGGGAGGAGGCGTCAAAGGAGGTGAAGGTTTGAACGAACAGTCAAACCATTATGTGTGATCCTAAGTGATGTATCATATAAAATGACCTCCTACATAAACAGGTGCATAACAGTAAGTACAACTTGAGTGGGGGTGAACATTGTTTCGAGTCCAGCTGTTTCCTTTCGCTCATGCCGGAGTAAATCCGAGCTGAAACACATTCTTTCGTGACGGCTGTAGGTTCTCATCAGGAGCAGGTGTGACCACAGTGGTTGTCTGGGTCTGAGTTTTATACATCGAACACCGAGCGAGTCAAACTTTTCCATCAAGAGACTGATACCATCACCGTGTTCATGCGGTGGTTTGCCAGGTTGCGTCGCAGAAATCGACTTTGGTCCAATTCATCAAACCTTCAGAATGAAGGCGCAGAAAGTCATTGGTTTGATAGACAGAGGGCTGATTTTAGTGTTGCAGAGTGGCACAGTAGTAAAGGTTGTTTACCTTGAGTAAAAAACACCTTGCATGCGCTCTGCTTGTCGAGTGCGAGCATGATATCCCTCAACTCCACTCAGATGAAGTGGAAATGAAGGTGGTTCCTGTAATGAACGGATGCATGCATGATTGCAGACAGTTGGCTGGAAACAAAAAAAAAGACAAAACCTCTTCTGCAATTTGATTTCAAATTGAAGCAGCTGTAATCCCTGTAAGTAAAGGGGATTATTCTTGCTGCGAACTTAATTATTCAATTTACTTTCTTGCAAATGAAATAAGAAGGAGCCTCAGCACTGACAATGCCTCTGTCAGTTTGCAGCGAACAGACTCTCAAGAGTTCAAAATATATAAAAATCACTTTGGACTTTGTATTTGACGAGTCAGTTTGAAGGTTTCGCCGCGATTACACACACGTTCAGGTCCTGATTTATCACATCGTGCATCATCAGCGTGGACGTTTAATCATCAGAAATATGCAGATTCATTTATTTATACTGACCTTGATTAAAAACGTGTCGGCAGAAACAGAGGACTGCAGCTGACTTGGTACGAGGCCGCGGAGTTACCGAGTGACTGGGAGGCCCGTGCTGATCATTGTCATGGATGCATGAGCAGCACTGCTTACCAAGTGCGAGAAGGTTCCTAATGAATCACATATTTTTACATACAGCGGTGAGTGGATGCATGTTGTTGACCAGGGGAGGAGGTGGGAGGACAGTGAGCCATTGGGGGGCAGTGTGATGCTATGGATTGGCAATCATGAGGGTCTCAAGATTCATGTTGATGTCACTCTTCATCTAAACACAGAATATGTTGGAGGAATATATTGGGAAAACAGTTAAAATTCCTTGAATTTGGTGTGAGAAAGTATTTGCACAAATCTCCCCGACACAAACCACGGAGGCCTCGCTCACCATCAGTGCGAGATTTCCAGTTTTGGTCCCTCAAACTCTTTGCAGCTGAGGCTTCTTGGCCACTTTCAGCGGTCCACGGAGTCCACGGCTTCCTGTCACATGGTTGGTTTGGCAGCAGGAGTAATTGCCCTGTTTCAGACAGGATGACTCTCTTAGTCACACTCGGTGGCGGCTGTCATTTTGTCATTATTCAGTTTGAATGTTTTCCTTTTAAATCCCAAAGAGTAGTTTGTGCTTTCACAACGGAAAATAACCAACATGTTTTTGTCTGAAGTGGGTTCATTATTCTGGGGGCCAGGGACACACAGAAACAAAACTTTGTATTTAATGGCTTTTTTTTTATTCAACTTTTTTTTTTTATTATCTTTGCCACTTACAAGTAGGAGCTTCAAAACAAATGGACAAAAATAAATGAATCATTCGGCATCATCAGCTCTCACTCTGCTTTGGCACTTTCATCGCTGATATGCGACTTTAATCATTCCACACATTCATCTACTTTTGGCATCATATCCTGTTTAGGCAATGTTCCAGGAGCCACTCTAGTTGTTCTTTTGCTTTAGTTTTTAGTTGTTTTTTTTTTTAATAGGACAGATGAAGAATCCTCCGTGAAGCAAATATCAAGATACATGGATGGTGTAGGGATGCGGACAGCCATGTTTTTTTTATGGGTCTATCAGTGAGTGAAGGGAAACAGAGATGGGTCATTTCCAGGCCCTCACATTGGCAAAGTGGTGCACTCATCCCTGCCAGGGTTCTCATCCCCAGTGGTCGCCCGAGTTGACCTACAGCTTTCGGGCCGTGGTCTCTGCGGGGACACAGCTGATGGCATCATCATGGCTGCGGATCTGGGAGTGCTGCCAGCGGGAAAGCTGAAGCTGTTAAAGATAATTTTCAGAGGAGGCAGAGAAAAAGCTTGGACCTACAAATTTACTGTTTTTCTTTTTTTTGTTGTTGTTGTCGGACTGGTTCTGTTGTATATAATGCATCATCTGGAGGAGGTGGAGGGAGCCCGTACTGTACACATGGTTCTCACTGTGCCGTAAGACACCGTGGGGACTCATAGACCCACACACACTTCTCTGCTCTACAGCCTCATGAAACAACCATTGTGAGGTTTTGAATGTCATCACACAGGATGTGCAGTTATCCAACTGACAAATGTATATGGAGCTAGCTGGTTGAGGTTAAGGACATTTGAAATTGATGGGTTTTTTCTTTCCTGTTCTGCAGTGTGTAGGCCGACTGCTAATCCCTCGTACACTATAGCTGCGCACTGTGTGTGGGTCCGTCTCTAGGTAACTGTGTCGTCCTCAGTGTGTATCCGGGAGCAGCTCTGTGGACTGTTGTTCATTTGAAATGTCTGCTCCTAAATGCAAGGCTTTGCATCTGTCACAGCTCTGCTATAGACGACTGGAGAGGAGGCCAGTTGAAGGAGCTTTCGAGAGTGTTTTTTTTTTTTTTGTCGTTGAGTCAATGCACATTTTTTCTTAAGTCCATCATCGTGTTTGTAGCTGAAGTCTGTAGAAACTGGCATAGAAATCCACTACAGGCACAAAGAGCATCAGTGTGCAACCTGTGACTGTCAAACAGTACATTAGGGTGGAGAAACCTTATTTTTCTGCCCAAAAACATAGAAAAATTCAAACGAAAAGTATGGAAGCTAAAACACTCCACACTGCTGTGCTGAGAGTGACCGTGCTTATTCTTCAGGGTGGATGACGATCTGCTCTACTGACTGAACTGCAGCTGCTCAGGTGACCAAGCGCAAGCCGTAATAATTGAATTAGTGAGTTCAAAAACCTTGAACCAAAAGATTTTAAAATTCATATTTGGCAAGTGAGCAAATCCTGCTATTGGCTGAATCTTTCACTTGCATTCTTCACAGTGGAACCAGTGTAGAAAACCAGCACGACCAACCAGCCAGGCAGACAGCATGTTACATTTATTCCATAAATTATTGGAAGAAACCTGTAACCAAAGCCATGAATGTTTGTAATATCAATACAAAGAGTAAAGGAAGAAAATTTGTTCACATTGTGTTGCATTACTTTATTGAATGTGGTGGTTCTCGGTGTGCAGGACGTTTTGGCATGTGATACAGCCGTTGTTGTCCCTGAAGCGCTGGCTCGCGGTTTGCCAAATGTTAAATTACCACAAAAAGGAGTAAAATGTGTTTAGTCACTGAAAGCAGAGTAGAGAAGGCCAACACACACTGGAGAGCCTCCGAGGAATCACTGCAACATACTGGTATTGCTTCTCTGTTTGTGTTCTACAGCAGAAACGGCACTTTCAGACTGGTGAATACAAGCACACACTGTACTGTTTAATAAAGGACACATTACTCACAGTACCTGCAAAGACGTTTGTCATTTTTCCTTTCAAAGAAATCACTGTCAGCCCATTTAAAAGTTGTTCTCTGATATTATGTGACACATCTGAGCAGTCACGATCGTGGGTATGTTTGGGGAGAAAGTTTTTAGTCCCAGAAAATGTAATAAATAGAGCCATAAACAGTAGCAAGGCAGAGAAAGAGAGGAGGAACTGTGCATTGTGGGTGAGTAGCACAGGCGCAGCCACTTACAGAGGGAATCTGAGGGGATCCATTTTTATTTCTTGACATGCCCTCTTTACCTGTCTTTCTCCCGCTCCCCCAGTCGCCCTCTTTGCTATTTCACCATTTCAAATGTAAATGAGACTTGTTATAGCAACGGCCGCAGCGCTGTTCTCAATGGCTTTTATAGCAGCTCCCAGAGAACGGAGGCAGCAGGCTTTTTCTTTTCCACTGACACATCCTGCCTTTCTCCTTTCGTAGCTCCGGTAAAGTATAACATCATGATAAAAAAAAAAAAAAAAAAGCATTTTCACCAAACCTGACAACAAAAAGCGAGGGCACACGCGGAAATTCAAGCTGCGCACCAGCATCTGTGATTGTTCGACAGTATTTTCACTTTATATTTACCGGAGAAATATTTTAACCAGGTGTGGAGAATGTTGGACATGAAGTGCAGGGTTCTGTGCCGGTGTCCCGCGGCTTCAGTGCCTGTTTGGAGTTTGAGTCATTCCAGAAAAAAACACTCTTTGCAAGCATCAGTCGTGTCTGCACACTTGAAGCAAACAGGGAAGTAGCATGTCAAAACATTTTAAGGACTATTAGGTGAGTCACTGAAAAAGCTCCAACAAAAGTGGAACGCAGTCAAATATTCTGAGATGAATAAAAGATCTCAACCCGAGTGGCTTTAGTCGCTGGTAACCGTTGTGGAACAGGTGACAGCTTCCACCAGCAGTAGAGTCACTTTGCCTGATTGTGGTGGCAGAAGGGAAACGCAGGGCTCTCAAACTTTTCAGAATAAAACCTCGGGGTAAAATTTGGCAAACTCCTCAGTTAGATGACGCTCAATGACACCATCACCAAATTTGCATCAGGATCGGCAGCTTGCTCTTACATTATCATGCATCTTGACTCAACAGACAGTCTACATTCTCCTATGAAATCAATGGTTTGCATTCTCCCATCCTGCCTTGTCAATGAGCGATAATGTCCATGGCCAAAACGCTGAAGCCCAGAGTTTGCCTGGGAAGGTATATCTGGCCTTTTGTCTTCAGAGTATCCGGTGGCACCAGTGTTTACGAATGTGTTCGTTTTCCAGTCGGGATGTTTTTCCCTGCTAGACTCTCCGTACGTGACAAAAAGTAAACAGCAACTCCCCGTCAAAGAGTGTCGTTGCTTCATGTCATTACAAAAGTCTTACATCAACAAGAATGTAACAGCGAGGCTTTGGCTGTCTCGCCTGCGGGTGCTGAGCTGCTGCACACATGTGGGATCTCCTCACGGTTTGACTGTCAGCCGACTCTTTCAGGTACTTTCTTTTGAGAAAAGTTTGTCGTTGCCCTCTGGCATGCAAATCTCACCCTTGCAATGTTTTCAGAACCACCGCCTTCAGGTGTGGTGTTGGTTTTGGTTTATTTTGGAGTTGGTGGTGTTGTGCATGTTGCTGGTTCACGTAATGACAACCGGTGTCTGTCCACGAGGAGACCCTCGTTTAAAACGACATATATGTTGTGTCAGGGGGTAAAAGCTGCTGTTATCGGGAAGGTCCCAGCAAGAGTGATGATGCTCAGTCAGGCCTATCGGGGGGCTCCTCTCTCACATCTCAGGTTTGTCAAAACATCGCCAAGAAAGAACCAGACAGTGTTGCAGGTCGTTACACACCAGCATCTCTGAGCCACTGTGTGATGTATGTTGTGTGTGTGCGTCTCGTTGTGCTCTCCAGGCACATTTTTCTCTGTCTCGACAAAGTGTTGTGGTCTTTCTGTTGCGTTTTGGTGGGACTTCCTGATGGGACCTCATCAGAAGCTTCAAAAAGGAAACATTTCAGCCTCATATAGGCACTTGAGGAAAAAACAAAACAACTGCAGCCTATTCACAGATGACTTATATCTTGTCATCTTCAGCTGGCATAATCTACCATCCTCTCCCTCTCACGCACACTCTCTTCATCTCCTCCTTTATTCTTTGCCGTCACCGACAGGTTACGTAAGGTGCTATAGTTTTGCATCCCCACCCTTCCCACCCAGCTCTCAGACCTTCCGTCTCATCGAATAATCTCTAATCATATTTTCCCCCAAAGTTGTCTTGTGCATTTCTGACAGCTGAAGTTTGTGCACTAGAGCAGAGGAAGGTGATATTTGGTGAGGGAGCAACAGTGGCCTAGTTTCTCTGCTCGACCCAAAATTTCAAAGATGTTTTTTTTTTTTGCGTTATGTTTTCCATTCCAACATATTACCTATGGCAAAAGCACCAGGAAATTTCAAGCGTGGAAGAAAAAAAAAAAAGCTTAGCATCTAAATCACAAAAGTCTTTTCCTGTGATGCGCAGTTCGCATCAAAGGAAATGCTGAGATAGAAAAGTGTAAGGTTGTTTTTTTATACTTTCCTGTTTGCCCCTGTCTCCCTTGGGCCTTGTATTATGAAGAGCATGTCTCTCAGGTTTAGCGCGAGTATGCAGCGATACCACACTGTAAGCATCTGCTGGAACTGAAAATATGTAGCAGCTTATTTGAAAAGGAACTCGGTCTGAATAATTCTGTTTCTACTTTTTTTTTTGCCTTCTGCCAGAAATTTATTTTTTGAGGCTTACAGAAACAAAGAGAGTGGAATGTAATTTTCCTTGATAATGTTTGATTGCAGATTGTTTCTTGCTTAGCATTCTCGCTGCACATGTACTAAACCCCGGTTTGATCCAGAGCTCTGATTGTCTGCATACAGTCTGAAGGTTCTGGAATAAAGCTGAGATGATTTATAGTTCAGTGTTATTCCTGCTTATTGGGAGCCGGCCTTCCTCCTGTGGTGTCCTGTCCATTGCCAGGGCAGGAAAGCTGTTGGCTGTTTACAGCTTTCTGCAGCAACCTGCTGCTTGGCTCAATCAAACAAGATGTATTACTCTCCATAAAGATCAATACAGCCCAGCAATGGGCCGCCATGTGTCATAGAGAGCCGAGAGCATTAATCAGTCTAATAACTGGACGGAGATTTGTTTGAAATGAATACTTGCTAACAAGCCTGAGAACGATACAAGCTTGTTTTGCTTTTTGGACAAGGTTTCACAACTCCTGTTTTTCACTTGAGGCCACCAGCCTTTTACAGGGGCCAGTCCTTGGAAAACAAATAGGAGTTATCAGTGCTGCAGTACAATGAAAGGAAATGGGTGATGATATTGTTAAACAGCCGGTCGCGTTCTGAAAAGGGCCAACATCTGTCAATTACTGTTCATGCATTAGCTGTCTTTGATGGCAGATAAATGAACATACAGGTTGATTCATGTATGCATGTGTTTCTGCACAGTGCGAACTCTACTTGTAGCACTAATTATTAGAATTAGTGAGAATTACTCGAGTGCAGCAGCTGATAGAGAGAAACTAAGAGGATAATCAGGTGGATTAGTGCTACAAAGGACTTGGACTGAAGTGACTGTTGTGTTGATTCCTTGGGAAGACAATAAGAACATGCCAGATGATAAGTTCACAAACAAGGTTGTTTCAGGCTAAATTTTGGTGCCTTGAACAACAGAAATCAGTGAATTTCTTTGCACTGGGACTGGACAATAGTTGTTTTTTTCATACTTGTTATTGATTTATAATTAAACCAGATAGTTTAAGTACAAGGATGGCAGTGATGAATTACAGTTGACAGGATTTTTACCTTCCAATCTGGATCCTCGAGATTCATGTTTGCAAACTGAATCTTTGCAAATATTTTCTAAACAAGTAAACCACCAATAAAGAACAATGAACTGCTCATTAAATCCTTCAGTCCTCTGGTGTGTTTACGACAGGTAATGAAACCTCCATCAAAGTTTAGCTTCTCTTGGGACAAACATTCTTCAGTTTTGGCCTGATTTTCACACATGACATTCTCCAAGGTTCACCAAAGGTCAGCGCTTGTCAGAACATTTTACTGTAAACCTCACGAGCCCACCTCAGCAGGACCCCGGAGGGGAGAGTAAGAGTGCTATCAAAGTCTTCAGGATTTACCCTTTGTGAAGTGGAGCCGCCTGCACCCAGGCTTCTTCACAGTGCTTTCAGTCCTGGCTGAGGCAAGAGCACAGCAAACCCAACGCTGGGATCCAGTTTACGTCTTTTCAACAACCATGAGCAGTGTTTTAGTTTTGCTCAGTTCGACTCAATGTTGAAACAACGGAGGTGAACATGAAGATGAAGCCGCATTTGAGTCGCTCCCTTCCAAACTGCAGAGTTGCTGGAGGCCTGCGGGCGGGAGGGACTCTCATCAATACTCCTGTATTGCATGTGAATCTAGCATTTTGACATTCTGCTGACACTGACTAAATGTTTCGCATTTTTAAGTCATTTTGCCTCCCAAAATATTGAACAGTTTATCGGGTCTCCTGGGTGTGCGACGAAGAAGCCATTTGTCAAGTGTCAAACTGAAGTGACACCTCACTGGACGCACAAATCTCGATCCAAACGTGGCAGGGAAGTCACGTCTCTTCTTGCAGCGTTATCATGCAGGTCAGACGAAGGTTGACAGTCATCCAGAAAGAAAAAAGCAAGCGACGACAAAAAGTTTAAAAAAACAAGTACTTGCATAAAAGTGCTAGTTTACAAATGAGAACGTGTGACTTTGGCAGTAAATGCACCGTTGGACCCTCTTTTGTTGGTGATTTAAAGATGGTGTTCAACGTGCATAACGAAGCTGCATCAAAAGATAAGTTTAACTGCTTGGATTGAGGTAAACTTACATACAGTCAGAACACATATCTGTGTCATTCCCAGCAATAATTTCAGCCTCTACCTTCATCTAATGGTCACTGCTCCAAAAAAAAACATCTCCAGAACTTTTTCTTGAAGCTTTCTTCTGCTTTAGCTGCTTTACGAATGACTCATTTCTTGTTCACTTTATCAGAAGCGAGCCAACTCTTCTCCTCTTCGCAGCTTAACTTTTGAGTCACTGCGCATCTTCACACAACAGCATGGCGAGGTACGACCCGCCTGCGTGTACTCGTACTGCCTACGAAGGGCAGCGAAGTATTGACGCGGGAAGCAGATCATACGAGAGGACCGCTGAGCTGAGGAGCTGGTTGGCCCAGACTGATTGGCCAATGCTCTGTGGCAAAAAAAAAATAGAGAATACTTGCGACCTACTTTCATCAATTTTTCCGAACTTCTTGACAGCATCGTTTTGTTTTCTTGATTGAATTTGTTCACGTCTGTCGATAGCGCTTGTTGCTATTCACTGACCTACTTCGAGAGGTCGCACAAATACAGCGTCGAGTGCAGGGAGCAAAGATGACCCGCTAAGCTTTCCATTTATTACAGGAAAGCACAGCAAAGACAACCTGTCCTTATTCACACGCTCAGGAAACTGTAAAACACGCCGATTCTGGCCGTCTGCCAGCCAACAGATGTCCCGCTCAACAGCCTGAATGCCAGCGAGCCACCTTTTACCCTGAAAGCCCACATTTCACTTACAGAGGGGGGGGGGGTGAATGAAAAGCTCCTCTCGCCAACTCCCTGGATGCCTCTAAACCTGCTCATGCTGCTTGAGGATGGGCAGTTTGGTACTCATAACTGCAAAGGCCATTAGAGTTCAGAGGACAGCAGGGGTTGTGGGGGGGGGGGGGTGCAGGTTGATGGTGCAGGTTTTTGTTTTGCAATCTGGAGGAAAAAAAAGCGTTTTTTCTGCAGCTGTCCACTGGGAGCTTGATACTCAGGTTTGTTGGCCCGTCCCAGATGTATAATCACCTCCAATCAGGCCATCCTCCAGTCAACATCACCATCTGGTGGAATAGCTCTTCTGGTTATTGCGCTGCCTCTGAAGGGCTGCCACAGGCGAGCCGAGAGGTCAGTTTCTTGGAACCACCAAAGCCTCTTTTTATGGGGAAAGACTTTCAATAAGGGGAGAAAAAAAACCTCAGAGGACAATCGGGTCGCCCGTCTAATCCAGAGACAATATGCTTCCATAATCGCGCTACCAGTCGTGTTTGTGCCGATTTTTGTCGCTTGACCTGCAATAAAAATAGGCCAAGCAGTTCAGCTGCTCTCTTTGTACACAAATATATCAAAAAGAAAGAGACACCACGCTGATGAATTCTGGCATTTCATCACCATACCACACAAATCGTTTCAGCAGGGTCTCAGTATCAAAGTTTTAACTTTGCTTTGCCTGAATTCCGCTGCTTTGCTCTGAGCTCTTGGCACAACCTCCAAAACAGGACTTATGTTTCTTCCTTCCTTACTGGATTTTTGAAGTTGATTTGGCTCAATCTCCTGTGACCAAACTAAGTACACAGATGTGAACCACTCGCAGTTTAAGGATGCTTCCATCGATATTCTCTCACCAGCTTTTATTTGGAAGGGCGACAGATGGTTGTGACGGACCCCCTCTTCCTGAGGGCTTCCTTCCCCACAAGTGGCTGCCACTCCAGCTGCACTCCCACGTATGTTCATCATCTTCCAGCACTCTGTTGCTGCTCGGCTACGTGACCGCCGGATCCGCGCTGCCCGACTGTCTGCAGAGGCTGGTGACATTCAAGTCGTATTGTGAACATGAAGGAATTCAGTCTCGCATATCAGGAGCTTCTTTGCTCCTTCTGACTGTGTTAATGCTCCGGAGTAACAACACAAGTGTTGATTATTGACAGTTATCTACAGAATTTTCCCTCCTCACTGAGCTCCTCATTTTGGCAGAAAGATTCACTGTGATGCGAACTTGCAGGCCGGTGCTTTTGTGTAATCTCTGCAGCACTCGATGGATTACAAAATAATAAATAAATAAAAATACGCAGCAACTAGAATGAAAATTGCCATGTCCCTGTTTGAATTGTTGGCCTTGGAATGCGGTGGTATGAGGCTGTGGTCATTTCCTCGTCCCCATGTCTGTTTTTTTTTTTTCCTGGCCCGCCTGCGTCCTCCCTCAGTTTAAGGAGGCGAGGGTTCGCTTGATTGTTGCTTTTAGAGTGAATTGGTTGTCTGTCTTATTGTGCTGGCCCTGCGAGGGAGCAGGCCATGTGCGAATTGAAAGGAAATAAGGGGTTCGAAAGTGTGCGACATGCAATAATGACTGTAAACGGAGTTCAAACTGCAGTGCTGTTACTGTGCTTTCGCGCCCCCTTTTCTTGCTGAGCTTCATCTTTGAATGAGGAAAGTATAAAGTGTGCAGCAATCTATTTCACGGACTTGCTTGTCTTCAAGGGTGATTTATTTATCCGTTTATTTATTGGGATTATAGGAGGAATTGCGAGACAATCGCAGGGCTGGAAGTTCATGAAGAGAAAGAACTCGACTTTCTCCGTGTGTTCTTTCTCCAGCCCAGCCTCCTCCTCAGCTGACGTTTTCAGCACTTCTGATTCTGCTTTTCCCTGAGAGCTTCATCCTTGATGAAACTAATGCTGCCGTTCTGCATATCTGTGCACACTCGCTCAGTTCGCCTCCAACTCACTCGGAACAAAGTGAAGGGATCAAAGAGTGATTTAATCTGATATTCCAGCATCTGAGGTTATTACAGTAGATGCGTGCGAGATAGACGCGAGCCATCCTTGTGTGAGGATATTGTTCATTTCTGGGCCAGATTAGATCTGTACAAACGGATCAAAGTGATGAGTGTCAACTAATTATGCTTTGAGCATGAAGTGTTTCTTTTTTATTTTTCTTTTTGCCGTGTTGATGAAACGTCCCAGTTAGTGTGTAAAACGGAACAACACGGTCTCTTACAAACGGGAAACAGAGATTATTGGCTGAGCCTGTTCATTGATAGTCAAGCTGATTAATTATTGATATCATAATGTGACGGGAGGCAGCAGCAGGGATGCTGGGTGGTGCCGTATATATAGCATCCGTCATAAAATTCTGTTTCATGTGTAGCTTTGAAAAAAAACATTTGGTGCCCAATAATGTTCAACATGTACATGGCCAGAGAATATTGCATTGAAGGCTTAAAGGCCCGTCTCCTCAGTCTCACGCTGATTAAAGGGTGAATTAGCCGCAGAGTCATTAATTCATTCGTGTGCTGTTTATGGTCTCGTATGTGTGCTGCTCTGCAAACATGATGCTAAAACCACAACTGTGCTTTAAAAAAATAAATAAACGGCTAACATGGCTGTCATCCTAACCCCTGAAATCTGGCCATTGACCACCTCCTTTTATTTTTTCCAATTAAAAAATAGGAAACAAGAAACTGACAATCACTTTAATGTATTAAATACCTTTGACAGATGAGCCAATATGCGAATTTCACCCATAAAACTAAAGAGTTCGTTTACAAAAACACCATGTTCAGAATTTATTCAAATATAGAAAAAACATTAAAAAAAATACTAAGAAATTATTAACATTTTGATATTATTGTGTGAAGAAAATCTAGTAAGAGCAGTTTTTCAGAAAATTATGAAAATGAAATATCATTTTTGGATAATAAGTACTGATTTTAATCTCATCACATTCTCCCACCTGCTGGTTTGATCTCTCATAGGAATTCACAGTAGAGGTTTGTATCCCATTGACTTCAGCACCACTTCAGTGCATCGCTAACGTTATGATGAAAGGATCACTCCATCATCTGCTCGCAGCTTTGGTCCGTGTCCTCCTGCTGCATGTTTACTATACTAAATCAAGTGAAGGATTTCCAGCCCGTGTGTCACATGTGTAACCTGATGATGAACATAGAAACACTGGTGTCGTCTGATGCTGTTGCTGATCATGACTGACTGTCAGTGAAACAGCTCCCAACTTCAGGAGCATTTCCTGACTTGCTTCAAAGTTTCAGTTGAGCTGCTGGTGACATTAACGTGCAGATATAAAGCTGAAGTGCTGTTTGTAAAAACAAAGTTCAGAGAAGCTTCAGGATCCAAATACCTCGTTTCAACAGATCTGAGAAGAAACATCAAGCTCCTGCATGAGTACAGGTAGTTTTCTAGGCAATTTTGACAATCCAAAAAAAAAATTGTCTTTATAACAATGTGCCAGTTATTCCACACATCCTTTGAGCGAACGGTCTTCATTGAGTGCTGTGCTGAAGGCTGCGCTCTGGTGGAAAAATGGATTTCCTCTCCTTTGTGGGAGCTTTCCCACTAGAAACGAGGCAGCCAACAGAAAACATCTATTTTTGTTCTCCAGGGCCTCTTATTACATCTCAGTTCTGGTCGGCAAACCGTACGAGCATATAAAAGAAGAATGTATCCGGGACTTTAACCAACTCATGGAGTACATCTTCTTTAAATATTTCACGAGCACACAAATCTGTGAGGGTGACTCGTGATTATGAAGCACGACTCCAGCAACATGGCGCTCACAAAAGCTGGAGCGGGTCGTCTTTAGATGATTTGCCAGTGTAATGAGTTCTCTTTAAAAGCCCCCTCCCCCCCCCCCAAAAAAAAAATCAGCAGCCAGTCTTCTTCATCAGCCCAAATTGTCTTGCTCAGTCTGTCCACATAAGAAACAATGAAGCAGCCTGTATGAACAATAAGAGAAGGAAAGGAACGAGGTTGACTGAAAGAGGTAATGTTTCTTGTGCTCTCATCAAATTAGAAACAGAGGGTCTCGATGGGTAATGTAATAATCACACAGTGATGGATTGCTATTGTCTTTCAGTACTTTCAATTCTTTCTTTTTTCTCTCCCCCCCCACCACCACCACTGCTGTCATGCATAAAACAAGGCGAGGCAATTACAGCCCTTCTCCAACTTCCAGTAAATAATTCCCTTAACTGTAGATAATGAATCCCTGGTTAATTAGAAATGGTAATGGATAGAAACCACAGGGAGGTTTATTGCATGGAGACGTATCCTGCTCCGTTTTTGCCCGGTCCTCCTCCGGTACTACAAAAGCAGGAAGATGATCGTGTTACGAAGGGGGCGGTTATTGTTCATCTTTCTGGACTTGAAAGATTGAAGCCTGGAAGTCTTGTAGTTCACCATTTGTGTTTGTTTTCTGTTGATTCTGAACAGCCGATGAAGAGGTGTAACGAATACTGCTGATTATCTCCTCGTCCTGGTGGTGGGTTGGGATATAATTGGCAGCAGTGAATGTTTTGTCCTCAAAGCTGCTGTGTTAGAAGCAGGAAAACACAGCGAGTGTCGGGATTGGTCAGAGTTTGACAGAAGCCAAATTGTGAAAGACTAGTGGGAACTCAGAGCGCCTCTCAAACTGTGAAAGCTTGTCGGCAACTTCCCTTTTCTACGGCGGTTCGTGTTTACTAAACCCGTGAACTCGGGGTCGAGCGCTCCACGTTGCTACTTTCTGGACTTTAGGGATCTGCTACACACATTTTAGGTACCACAGCACCCTCTGAGGGTCTCGCAAGGTCCATGCGTTCATTCGTCCGAGGCCTTAAAAAGTGTCTCTTGACTGATACTGTAGTAATTTAATACTTTTAAACCAGCCTGAGTCATGCTGAGTGAAGGTTAGTGCCAGTGGAGGAACTGCTATATACAGGATAATACGAGGCAGGTGGTTATAATGTTATGACTGATCAGTGTATGATCCCAGCACCTCTTCCACTGCTCTCCTCAGATGCACAGAGACTACTTTGCGATAAACATTCAATTTTGCGAAGCATTACCACGGGCCCTTTTCTCCAAAGTAATATCTACTGTTTTTGGGGGGGTTTAAAAATTCTGCTGTTTTAATGAGAGCTCGGAATCGGCAATTGGAGACGAGACCCTGATACATAATGGCCCTTTGGTAATTAATAGTGCATAAAAATATCCAGCTGCTCATCAGCGGCGCCTGGCAAAGAATTATCCTCAATCAGCAGCCGAGCGCGGGGTAGCTCCTCTTTGACACGGGGGAGCGCGGCGTCGACGAAACCCGACGGTGGCAGAAAAGCGGCGCGCGGGCTTCTGTGGCTGCGGCGCGTTTTTCAGAGGGCGAGGCTCCCTGATAATGAAGCGCGGGCGCGATGAGAAGAAACTAGATTTCACTTTCACGGAGAGAAACCAGATGGAAGGAAGCGGCGAATGAAGTGATGCAATTGGGTGACACGCCGGAGAGCTTTGGTGGTTTCTGCCTCTCCAGCGCCGCAGCTCTGTGATGTGGCTCGCCGTACACGCCGCCGTACAGTACATTTTGTTCCACTCCAGACGCCACACGGCAAACATGCATTGTAATAGCAGCTGTGGCAATCAATTATCTGATCCCAACTGAGTGAATGGATTGTGTATCTCGGCGCCTCTTTTTAATTCCTTCGGGGATGAGCGGTAACAAATCTGAATCGCACTTTGTTGTGCTCCTCAGATTGCTTGTCCTGAGTGCTCAGCCTTCCATCTGGGTCAATAAGCGAGTTCGCGGATTTCTCCGCAATTGGCAACACGCGAGTTACAAATTGTGAATAATTGTGATAACCCATCAAATCGGAAAGCAATTCCCAGGATGCGGCCGCGCGCCGCCACGCACACCGGAGTGTATCAGCCCGATCAACCAGCTGTCGGCGGTGATCAGGCTCATAGACGCGGGGGGGGGAGGGTTCAGCTTCAGCCCCTCGGTCGGGATGGTCTGCTCACCAGCGGGCGCCGACCTTTGTCACTGTGCTCGGAACAAACGCGCGATGACACCGTCGCTCTTTAGTCGAGCTGAGCAGACATAATCCCACTGATTAAGTTTGGGGAATAAGACGAGAGTTTGGGAGTTACAGAGAGGCCGTTTGCTGCAGCAGTTTTTACTGTTAGAACGACATTGTTTAACATGCAGGTTCATCTCGAGCAAAGCAAGGCTTCGCGGAAGCTCCAGCCTAAGGATGCGCTCTCATTTAGACGACGACATGTGTGACTGAACCCACCGACCCGTTTGTTTTGTCATGAGAGAAGACAAGTTGGCAGGGACATTTTAAAAGTTCATAATGGAAATAATAAGTGTACCAGGAACATTCAATTGGAAATCACAAAAATAGGATTTGAAAAAAAAAGCCTGTTTTTCTCCCCGCTTTTTTTTAGCCTTTCCTTTATCTACCTGAAAGGTTGTTGAATTGTACTCTTGTTTATTAATGTTGTGCTTTTGTGGCGAACCAGACACATTTTTCTGTGACGAGTTGGAGAGTGCTGAGTGAAGGCGATCTTTCCTCTTATCTGCGTTCTTCATTTTTCATAATCTTGAACCCCTCTCAGGAAGCTTTTTAAGATTTAGGCTCAAGCTCATGCATCTTTTCACATCACTGCTTTTCATAGACAAGACATCGCTGTATATTTTAATGTTGTTTTTCTGGCCATGAACCTCCCAAAGAGCTCATTATCTCCTGCCAAATCTTCCCCAGGAAGCTTCTACACTGCAAAAATCTAAATTGTCCCGTTGAAATAGCTCATTTCACCTTTAAATAAGATACAAACATCAATTGAGTTTTTTTTTTTTAGCAAAATTTTTGGTCGATCCTTTTCCAAGAGATGTAGTTTAGACGATTAATAAATAATGTTTCCTTTTTCATGTTTTTCAGGATTTTTTTTTGCTTGAACAAACAACTTGATTAGATTTAGATTTTTGCAGTGTATTTTTTGGCACGTGTAAGTTGACACCAGACTTTCCTTCACCTTCGCCGTCTACTCCAACAAACCTTTGTAGGTGTTGTCGTACAGGTTTCACCTGTTCTCTAGAGACTGATGGACACCGCTGCCAGTCTTCTTTTGTGGGGGACTTCAGTGAGTTTTTTCTTCTTTTTTTGCCTTCCAACCTCCAAAAAAAGACTGAAAATATCCTCACCTTGCCATCACTCTCAACTCCAACAACAAAGAGGCTTTCCACTGAAGTGTCATTTCCTAGTAATTACAGCTACCTTCCCAGAGTCAGAAGTCATAAAAATGATGTCATCCTTTAGTTGGTGTTCAGAGGAATCATAAAATTTTCACGGGGGAGAGACGGCTCACACCACTTCTCTGCGTCTTTGATGTCCATCGCTTCATAAAACCAAACTGTCACAAAAATGATGCATCCAGACAGACGACGAAGGCGAGACTTCAAGGCCGTCCGAAGTCTGGAGCTGCAGTTGTCGAGGAATACAAACTAGAAAGCCTGCAGATGCTTTGCGGTGAAGCAAAAAATAATACACTCCTATATTTTTTCTGACAGGATATTCTACCTTTCCCTTCAATTATTAGCCCAGGCTGTAATTTGTTTTAATCACAGGTTTTAACCAGTCCATACTTGAAATACGCCTCCATATGAGACAGACGTGCTACACTGGACTTTGTCATGAAAACAGAGGGAAATAATGATTAAAATCAGTCTGATTGTTTGCTGACAGCCTTTTCAAATATGGCTTCAGTCATGCTTCAAAACTCGAAAAACTTAAAGAAAGAAAGAAAGAAAGAAAGAAAGAAAGAAAGAAAGAAAGAAAGAAAGAAAGAAACTAACTAGCTAGCTAACTAACTAGCTAACTAACTAGCTAACTAACTAACTAACTCTTCCTGGTACATTAACACAACAGCACCTTACTGTAAACCTCCACTGTTTGCATTACATGCCACTAAAATCTGCATCATCCTGTCGTTGAGGCTTCTTTCAGTTCCATTGTTCGCTTGAGTGCGCTGCACCTCTCAGGACCGAGCGTCAGTTCAAATGTCTCAGTGTTCCAGATTTGTACGTCTGTTTTCTGTCAATGCAACCAGTGATTTCCTTCTGTTCCCATCAAAAGAAAGGTTTGTGAAACTCGCAATCGCTGGAGAGGTCCACGCTGGCTCCAGGAAGAGCCTTGCTGTTACTTAATCCCACGTGGCCTTTACATAAGCCTTCATTTCTCGCCACGCCGCATCATCTCCTCAGTATCCTATTGCCCTCTTCACCACAGTTATACACCCCACAATGCACTCTGGCAGAACTCCTACTGTCTTCACGTTAACCCTCCATCACCTGCGAGCCCCAGGGGCTTATTATAGCGAAGATGAAAGCATGGCAACTCCTTTGATAGTACAATTTATTACAAGAATCCCCCCAGTAGCAACAGGAAAGGTATGGGGGGAAAACAAGAGTGCCTTGTTAAACCTCACTCACAGTCAATGCAGAACTCAATTTTCCCTGCGCTTGTGTACCGGCTGGTGTTAGCTGATAACTTCAGCGAGGGAGCAGCTGGTTTTACTTGTTCTGTCAAATCAGATGAAACACAATAACAAAGCAGGTAGAGGAAATAATTCATGATGAGAGAACGCAGGATGTGAGCTGGCACGTTCTGACCAAAAAAAGGGGGGAAAAAAGATGAATGTTTAAAGCTTTTTTTTCGCTGTTTTTGCTGGAAGAGTGAGTGTGGTTCTGCACCTCACGCTGCATTTGTTGTTTATTTTAGTGGATTTAAACGACTTGCGGGAGGGAGAAAGTTGATATCACGAATTACATGAAAACAGGGTTTTCAGCACTGGTCTCTTGATGTTCCTTTAATAAAGTTATGATTTACAAAAAGAATTTCAAAGCCTTTTTTTTTTTAGGTTTGAATCCAAACAGGCGTTTGGATTAATTGCTCTCGAAAGAGAAACAGAAGTTCCTCGATGGGCCTCGGGGCAAATCTGCCTCCAGAAAGAAAACAACCCACAAAGCATCTTTAGTTCACATCCTCTGATCCTGAAAAGGCCTCAGTCACACTGCTGTTTACCTCTGGCAGTTGGATGCATACATACCACCTTTTAAAAAAATGGTGGGGGTCTCCAAAACAGAGTGTGCCCCAGGCGAGCAGGATCACTCCTTAGAAGCAGCTTGAACCAAAGCAAATATATATTTTTCTTGCGCGAACACTGGGTCTAGGTCGGGAATCAGCAGGAGATCACGGTGTAACTGCGGAGCCTCGCTTCTTTTTAGTCATTTTATTTTTCTGGAAGTCAGAGAAAAACATCCAGACGACAGACTCTCTGAGCAAATCCTACCTGATGTATGATGAAGCTGACTCTGGCAAGTGGATGTGCAAATAATTCTACACTCAAAAAACCGTCCTTTGGTCATATTTTCCCTTTCCTTTTACATTCTGGCGTTTCGCCTCTGAACATTGCTTCTGTCATGGCAACTGCAGCCACAAGAGGATGCTAGATATCTGGGCTTTAGACTGTGACACAATGTAGAATCAGGGCGTAATGCTGTGGACTTAAAACGTTGTTGCTATTGAGTTGGAATGAAACAGCTGCATCGTTGTAATGTCAAGGTGTGACACCTCAGCGAACCGTTTCAACGTTCAGCTTCCCCAAACTATTACATATACAATATGTAACAATCAGCTTGTTTGCATTGACAGTTTGGCATAAACATCATCTTGTTGTACGAGCTCTTTCTCCCCTTCAACAAAGACCATTCACTTCACAGCTTTTCAGTTTGCTTGTTTCGTCTTTTCTTTTTTGCTTCTGGATGCGAAACCCCTTTAAAAAAAAGAGGTCACAACTCCGCGTTTGCCACCTTCGCAGGATCAACTCTTGAAAAGAGGTCTTCAAGAATACTCTGCATTTCTTTTTGTTGACGGCAGACCGGCGGTGAATCATTGCAAGGTCGCAGCGTTGCTTCCCAGCCAGGCTTCGGCTCCTGTGCTGCTCGTGGCTCAGGAGGAAAAATACATAGTGGAAGAAGCAGCTTTGCCTGCAATCACAGGATGTGAAATAAGATTAGGTTGATTTGAAGCAGCAGGAGACTAAATATCTGTGCAAGGTGCTGCCTAGCGCAAGATAAATGGACCTCAGTGGGGCCTCCGACACGTAATGACTCCTGCGGTAAATACTGTTTTTTGTCAGAGTTGTCTTTGTGGCCAACTCGATTAGATTACCAGGATGCGTAATTCCTCGGACAGAGATATTCCGACGGACGGAAACCTCATCATGTACAATTTGCTGCGCACATACCTGCCGCCTTTTTCATCATTAGGGGCCGACGGGTCCGGCCAGTCGAAAGCTTCGGCCTGCAGGCCTGCGCCCAGGGAGCGGCATCTCCTTGTTCATTACCCGACCAGGAGACCTTTCACTGTTCATTTGAGCCGTGCGGAAAAAAGACGGCAGGGGATGATGCGCTCGCTAAACTTCCTGGGTTCTATCTCCTACCCACATCCAGCGCCCCCTCAGTGACCTGCCGTTTCCGGGGGCTTTCCCATCAGAGGTTGCACATGCCGGCCTCTCTCAGGTCCTCGTGTTTGGACCATAGCTCACTTGTCAACACCGGCTGAAAGCACGCCTGGTGTTGTGTGAAATGGTCAGGGAGCTGCCCCCGCCCTCGCAGACGCGAAAACCTCAGAGGACGTCCGTTTCCCTTCACCGCGGTGATCATTTCGTTCCACACAACCTCCCGAACGCCACACGCAGCCCCCGCCGTCCCCGCGCGCCCTCCCGCCTGCCCTCCCCCCGGTGTTTTCGTCCCTCCTCCCACTCTTTGTCACGGCTTTGTTTACTTGCCGCGGCGCTCCGGCTGAGCAGATGCACCTGTCCCCCGAGCATTATTTGGCATCTGGATCCCCCTCCTTTTGGCGGATGCCTTTGTAACTCATCAAATGCGCTTTTGAAGCCCCGCTCGGCATCCGGGCGGAGAGACGTGCCAGGGATCATCACAGGTGAAGCCTTCTCCAGGCGCAGTCAGGCTCAGAAAGGTCAGGCTGCCACGAGCACTTTCCCCTTATTACCTGTCTTTAAATACATACCGGTGCTCATGCAGCACAACGGCACAGTTGTGCAACAGCTGGAGGTTCCTGCCACTCAACCAGTTCAACGTCTGGGGCAGGGAAGTCCAACGATCAGTCACATTTAAGTATTTCCTGTGATGCAGCGAGTTTTCTGTCGGAGAACTTCCAACCTCTGATTGCTTACGACGCCTCCAACGCCGAGACCAGCTGCTCCCGTTCATTCCCAAACTTACGGTTTTGAGGTTTTACACGCTCGCATATTGTTATCTCTCATACAGATGGTTTATGGGCCTGGCATTGGCCATCAGCACTTTCTCATTTATTGCAGTGCGGCTTCAGGCTACAACTCGGAGTAAGTAAAACCCATTCGTGGCGTATATGAATTCTGTTAGTGCGAGTGTGTAAAAATTCACGGTGAAACAGGAATTTAGCAGCTGATTTGTTTTATTGTTTATCCCGCATCAATTACAAGTCATTTAATGACTGTTCACTGTACATGTCGGACAGAGAGGAATTATGGGGCCAGACTGCTCCTATCCGAGGTCTCCTGGAGAGATGGAGCAGTGGTGGTTGTAAAATATATACAGCCTCATGATTGACCACCTCAGATTGGCTTTTTTATGGCACCTAAATAATTTAATCACGCCCGATAGCAACGGTGCAAAATTTTACACTTCCGTTTCTGACATAAAGAGTTTTTAAAACATCTTCCAGGTCTGCAGAAGTGTGAAAGTTTCACAAGTGTTTTATTTTTCCTTAAAGTTTCAACTTTTCAAGGAGTAGTCACCACATTTTGAAGTTTTCGATGTCTATGAAAGTTATTGTCTGACGCCTTACGACAACAAATGAGGGAGGATAGTAGCACTGAAACTTAGCGGCATGTTGCTGATGGGCGGCCCGAGAGTTTTTTCTCATGACTGCTCCCTGGTCGCTGCACTGCAGCTCACTGGACTATTCAGGTGTGTTTGATCCTGTGATCTTTTTGCAGTGTCACGACCCCGTCACAAACGTACAAACCGGAGGTGGTGCTTGTCTCCTGAGGGCGCTCCACTCCGTGTTGGTGCACGATGAAGTCAGAGTCGCAAAAAAAAAAAAAAACAACCACTGGGTTGAATATTCCCAACAGCACGTTTGGTGTGACTTTGCTGCATCACGGTTTCGGTCTCTCCACAGTTCGTTCCCTCACATCCACCCTTCTGTTACTGACACTAATCTCTAACTTGAATTCAACATTTAAAGGGACGCTGTTCATGCCTCCGCTGTGAATTCTTCGTCCTTGTTTCCCCTTCTGAGAAGTAGTTTGGTGAAGCCGCTCCTCCTCGGAGACGCTACTAGACAGCCCTCTTTAAAGAACGCGCGCTGAATGGAGTTTCAGTCTTTATTCAGCAAAAACTTCCTCTGTGGCGCAGAGTAAATTTGCCATCAGATTTTTTATTCCATTTATTCCTCTGACTTCTATTTTTTTCATTTGTTTGAGTCAAATTTAATCATTTTGCTTCATGTTGGTTTTGCACATGAACAAATTTTTTTCTTTTGGCTTTCTGTGGTGCTTGTTTTTATTCGTGTACCATCCAAGCATTTGTAAAAATTCAGATGCATCCATCTTTATGTCCCGTTACCATGGTAACAGGTGTTTCTCATGATTTTGCTGTGCTCATGAAAAAAAAA
>JAUESE010000057.1:11149241-11160228 GCA_032274725.1 Malacoctenus triangulatus | reverse complement strand
CACGCGCCGCGCGGCTTCCCCACAGTTCGCTCACCCGCCCCCCCCCCCCCCTCCCTCTTTCCCCTCCAGCACCTGTCACAAACCTGGGCTCGAATTACCTCTCCTCTCGGCACAGAACATGAAGCCAAGGTGCTTGATAAAGGCGCTAACACTCAGCTCCCGACCAAGAACACTTGTTTGCTTTACTTTTCCATCTTGTTGTTCCAATTTGGCTAATTACTGCTATTAATGGGCCTGTATTGTCAGGCTGGTGGGCACAGGAACCTAGAGCACAGATCCAAACTTGGATTTGATTAATAGTATTTAATTTAGTCCCAAAGGTTTAACATTCTGAACAAACCAAACACGAGATTGTGGGCAGCGAGTGTTTGTATCAGATCCTCTTGTTATTGTTGAATCACAGTTTTCTTGAGATTTCGGAGGATTTTTTGTTTCACCCGGAGGAAAATGTGCCAGTGATGATCAACTGCAAATTTGAACACTTGTGCTGCGTTGTCCAAAACAAAGCTGCCATGTGATCCTGATTTCAAGGGGGGGGCGAAGCTTTTGATTTGTGGCAAATGAAACAATGTCCTTGTACAAATTACCATGAAATTTACTAAAGGAAAATGGCCCATTAAATTATGTAGTTGTTTAAATACCAAATATAGGCTACTTTATTTGTGGCGGGTTCGGGTGGACGTTCTTGCTTTGTTGTCTGACTGTGTCAAATAGCATTTCTTGCCCTGTTTCCAATCTGAGCGAGAATTTTGACAATGTCCATTTCTTCCCACTTCCTTGTTTTTTTTTTTTTTTTTTTTTTCGGAGCAGAAAAGCCACCGATTACTCTCACCAGTGAAGTGCAGAGAGATGTAGTCAATACAGGATAAATAAATGGAGCGCTGTCTGACTCCTCTCTCCATACCCTTCTGCTTTAATTAACTCATCAGTCACAGGACCAACAAGCAATCCAATCTGCTGCCCTTAAAGTGACTTGTGTGTTTATATGCCCATCTCCAGAGTTCCCCCCCACACACACACACACACACACACACACACACACCCTCCTGACAAGACGTTAGAATCCCACCTTCTGCCAGTATTTCGCTGATGGCTGTGGCATAAGCACGCCGAGAATGCAATTATTCAAGCTCTGCAAACACGTCAGCGGCACTCTTTACAGTTTCTCATCCTGGGAGTAAACAGGGAGCGCCGTGATGACGGACAAGCTCATTACCAGATTGTGTCAATAGCAGGTTTGACTTTGCCTCCGTCACAGTCGTGTGGCAAGGCGGAAGGTCACACTTTTCCCAAACACTTTAAAAGCATGTTTGGCCACACTGAGGAGCGCACGCAGTGTTTGTGGATTACTCCACCAGTTGTCACGATTTATTTTTGCTCCAATCGGATGAGTAGGTGAGACAAGGCGGCGGCGAAACCCCCCCGATGGGAATCTGAACCAGTGACCTTCCCCTCTCTGGCCCATTTCCCTAACCGCTCCACCGTGCCACTGCTGGCCCTTAATGGAGCGTCGCAGCAAGTCTATAGTTGGCGATAAGGTACACAGCAGCTTGAGGGTGTCCCTGGGCCCATCAATCAAAATCGGTCTTGTGGAGGCAATGAGGGAAATGAGTTTGGAGAAAGCCAGTGGAGTGGACAGAGTGTTAGACATGTGGATGGATGGAAGGTGGTGCTTTGGAAAGGGACGAGGCGATTGGCAGCACAGCACGCCGTCTCCGTCCAGCATCAGGATTCTGATTAAACTTCTGATTTAATGATGACGAGTGAAATCTCAAGAAAGTTAACTGGAAGTTTCTTCCTAACTCCCGAAAAGTATTTATATATGAATTGCTACAACTCACCTCCTTTTTTGTAATATTCTGCTTGAATTTGGCAAAGTGGTTTAAACAGTGAACTTTGCTTGCAGTCAGTGATTGCAGGAAGGGTCACTCATCCCTTTCAATGGTTTCCAGCACAGAGACATGCCTGTTCTTCACACTGCGCAGCCTGAGGGCCTCAACATCAAATGTTGACCGTTGACCTTTACAAAGTGTGAACTTTTCCTACAATATTTCAACAGTTTCTCACGGATTAATAAACCTTAGGGCTTTTTTATAACTTCTGAGGCCCCACCTCTCTAAAGTAGTTCTCTAACTGCCTAATGTTCAAAGCACTGAGTCACACTGATCTTTCTTGTGAGTTCAGGATGTTTTTTCTCTGCCAATACATAAAAAACAATGTTTCATTTGACAAGCTTACAGTTGAGTGTTTTGGTAAACTTCATAATGTGCCAGTGGAGCCTTCACACACCAAGAGCTTCTATTTCAAAGGTCTTCTTTAGAATTAACTGATAGGAGAGATTGACATGCATTTTATTCTTATTTATTTATGATACATTTGAAAGTGTCAGCATTGCTGTTACAACACTCGCGTATTGTTCATGATTTAGGACATGAATCTCTTGAATGTTTGTTCAATGAGTGTTGTGTCCAAATGATTGTGTGAATTTGGTCTTCCACTGATGCAGTCAGAGTTTTTATGCCACCTTTTAGCTTCAGCTGAACAATGTGTCTGTAGCAGCCCTGGACAAACACACTAATCATTACATCCCTGCTGTTTAAAATTGCATCAGACTGCCATACATCTTTCATCTACGCCAAGTGGCCCTGGCACACCACCAAGCCATACGCACAGGCTGCTTAAACTGTGGCCGCGCTGATTACGCGAGATGTTTCATCTACCCCTGAGTTCATTTTAATGAGGGGATTCATGTCTTCACCGAACGCTACTGTAATCTATCCGGAAGTTGTTGAGATTTTCCATGTATTGTAACAAATGTTACCTCCTTGCATGAGAAAGAAAAAAATGCCGGTTTTTCACCAAAGTAATTAGCTTTTATCCTCTGGGCGGCATGAATGCTAAATTTGATGGTGGTTCATCCAGTTTTTTAATGAGATATTTAAGTCTGGAACTAAGCCGCGGACCATCTGACTGCCCCGTAGTGCCACGCTGCTCGCACAGTTAAAGCCATCCACAGACCAGGTCCCACATGCAAACTTATAGAAACTCATTTAGTTTGATGTCTGCGCTGCCCATCGGCAGTTGGCTAACTGTAATACAAAAGGGATGCATAAACTTAATGTTTCGGGGCGTAAAGAAAGAGCAAAAACATGTTGGGCAGATGAACACACAGAGTTTACATTGAACTGCTGGTGCCTGGTGGTGAAATGTGATCTCATTCTGACAATATGCTGCATTGTGAACGTGTACCAGAGAAACCAAAGGAAAGAAGTAATGTTTGTCCATGACACGAACTAATCAGACATGTGCTTGACATCATTATTTTTCTCTTGAAGCAGCGAGTGTGTCCACCTTCACTTCCTTCCCTGTACTTATAATTCTTCCTTGGTAATCAATTCCCCATGTAGCACACATTAAAACAGAATGAGGGTCAAGGTAGAGGCTGAACTCCCTGTGGAAATAAGACCAAATACATTAAACGTCTGTTGGATGTAAAAAAAGAAAACATAATTGCATTTTACCTTTTAATAAATGGTGGCCACAAGGCTGCTTATCTATGAGTTTACCATTTTGTGTTTACGGCCTTGGTATCATGCAACGTGACCAGGCTCAGCTGTGTTTTTGCTTTAGTCTGAAGCTGCACCATATTGTCTGTTGCCAGATCTGGCAACACAAATTCTAGAAGGTCAAATAAACTCATCCATCCATTTAAATATCCAGTTTAGGGTGCGCTCTTTACTCTAGGGTGCATTTTTTCACATGATTTTTTCCTCTTTGTCCACCATCATTAGACAAAATGTTTGTTATTCGATTTGTTTTTTTATGAAACACCAAAATCTGCTTCCAACCCATCCTTGTTTTTACACTTCCCTTTAGTGTCGGTGTAGTTTTTGGAGTTTGTTTGAGGATCTGCTCAATAGAACATAAACAATTCTGATTACATACACAGTTACACGTCTTTCTACTGCATGAAGATCAGTTTGTGGAAAAAACGAGTCACTCCATCTTCTTCACTATATTATTTGGCCAGAGCCTTTCGGGGCCTTGAAAGGCAATGTTTCTGATATATTTACATCAGTGTAATAACCAGACAATTTTCTTCAGTTTGTTGTGCCTTTAAATTGCTGAGGAGACATTGAGATCCCTTAAAAACTTTACAATGGTCAGGTTTTCTTTTTTTTCAGTCTGAAGAAGCACAAAACCAAAACCCATTAATTAACCGAGATAGACGGCAAGTTAACGAGACAAGGCCCCCCTATCTGGGAGTACGGAGCGCCATCACATACTACCTCTAATCTTTGGCCCTAGGCCTTTCCGCAAGCTGCATTCCTGCACAACACAACTCCGGCTCTCAGTTGCAGGCACCTTTCCAAGGCAATCTACACAGGCAGTTTCATTTTAAGATATCGAGCAAGTGTTAAATGGCCCAAGGCACCAAGTGGAGTGTTCCCAGCAAACATGCCAAATGGAACAGATGTCTAAATCAACCCTAACCTGGCATGGATGGAGGAAATTTCTGCATGTCATGGACTCAAAGCATCACTGAAGAAAAAGTCAGTCATTAAGATGCAGCCACCTTAAATCTCGCTTCAGTCCACGGAGAGTCACGACATGAAGCACTTAATCTGCTCATTGAGCCACTTTAAGTCGACTGGCACACTGTACATTGTAATTGCAACGGAGCTGCAGTCTAGTTGTATGCATGCAAATGTTTGCTTGCTCTAATCAGGCGGATATTTTATGGACCCAGTCAGACGAGAGGCGGGTGAATGGCGTCTGCTGCCCTAAATCTGGAGCTGCCACAAAGTCAAAAAGAAATGAGGTTGTTGGTTTTTTTTTTTGTTTGAACGAAGAAAGAAGGGAGCAGTTTGGCCAACACCACCATGTGTCGATCTCTGTGTCATTCATCTTATAATAAGTGAAATGAAAAGATTGTTTTTTCCCCTTCAGTGAAATGGATTCAAACATCTCTGCAAATCAAACTGAAGAAACTCCCAATTATCAAACGTACACAGTGGAATGAAAGCCAGGCAACATAAGATATGATTGTTTCACCACAACCACACCGTCTGAAGGACGGGAGGCTTTGATGTCAGTGCAACTCTTCCTTTTTTGTGTGGGAACAATGTTTACTTTGCTTTATAAACTAGTAGGTGTCATCATACCAGAAGCTTCAATGGGGTGAGATAAGCCATCATGTTGGTTCTTTGTGTTTCGTTAGGAGGAAGATGAAGGGTGACACGCATTGTGGATGTCAGTGTTTTTGTATACTTCATGGAAATATACACAGAAAATTGCAGATGAAAGAAAAACTGGCTTGAGGGACACTTTCCTCTGGCTTCTTATTTTTCCCCTTCAAACATGTGAAGTGGAATAAAAGATGTTTTTTGGAGTCAGACCAGCAGCCACCAAACATTAAACAGTAGAGTTGCATTGTTATGAAGTGATTTCTATTCTGCTGTGCTAAAAAATGTGTTAAAAAGATTTCAATTTAAGGGGATTGGTGTAGTTATTGTTAAAGGCCTGACTTACAGAGAAAAAAATGTTTGATTGGTTTCATTTTGTGGCCAGTTTGTCGAATCTTTAGCTGGTTGGTTTTAATGCAGGTTCTTGGTTGGTTTGTTTTCCATTTGGTTGGTTCAGTAGTTGCCACCTTTATTTGTCGAATGCTTATTTTTATATTTTGATTGGTTAGTAGCTAGAACAGTTGACTTGTTGCTTTGGTGTTTTGTTGGATGTTTATTTAGAAAACAGCATGTTGTGCCAGTTTGAGCTTTTGATTAAGTTTAATGTCGGACTCAGCTGCAACTGGAATGATAGGCATCGACATGTCGTTGTACACTGTAATGAGTTTTTCTGCTCTTCATCTCCTCTCGTCTTCCATTGGCTACTCTGGCTGAAGCAGAATCTACTTCAGATCACCATGAGTGCTTATGCAGAAACCTTCGCTTTAATGTTTAATGTTAAACAGGCGCATAGCCGCTCTGTAAGGCCATAAACCTCTCTCCATAAACTCAACACCGATAAGAAAAGTACTCATGAAACCAAGAAAAGCAGAAGCGATGCTTCTACAGGGCCCGGCTTGGTTTTAACATATTGCCTGTAAGTGAAACAAATTGGCCGTTCAGATAATCTCTCACCAATTTATAATTTTATGATGAAAGGAGTCGTCGCAGGCTTGTAGAATGGACATTACAGGGATTATTTTCACTCCCTATCTTAAGCGGAGCTCTTTCTGCTGGAGGGAGCATGACAGATAGTGATGGTGATTGGGCAGGGCTCGGACCAATCGAGCGTGCCTTTGTGCACTTAATTGAATTCATGAGCGAATACTTCTTGTCCCGTCGACTGTCCGGTAAGGGAACCCGCACAACGCATCCATCCGAAGAGCTGCAGCCACTGTGAATCTCTATGAGTATCTCCAGATGCTGCCATTAATGGCAAGGCAAGAAGTCAGTGCTTTTCCTCCTTGAGGTCTCTGGAGGTCTTCCTTCTCCGTGGTGGAAAACGGGGAACTACTTTGACATCTGAGATTGGATATTACACAGTAATGAATGAATAGAAAAGCTAAATGAATCCCATTTGTTTTGTTCCGAATTGTTCCATTGGCCGTGGAGTCTGAGAAGACTTTTTTTTTGTTGTTGCGTTTTCTTTCTCTCTTGTTTAGTTTCCACTTATTGCCATTCTGCACACACAAAGCACATGCAGAACTCCAGCCAGACCATTCTTCCGTCTGGGCTTTTTGTTATTTCCGAGCACTCAGAGGGATTTCAGGATTTGACTGACGTGTCTGCTCATCTGCGGAAAAACAAAAGCCACATTAATTTTAGTTGGAGGCTACCCTCTCCGTGACTCCCGAATGTGTTGCTGCGGCTCGTCTCCGACAAGGACACGTCTGTTCGTAACTATCAGCCATCTCTTCCAAAGCATCGCAGCGGTTTTTATTCAAATGTCGGGACAAATGGTTTTGCATGATTTCACGATGTCCCGCTGAGTACGACGTCTCTATCAGTGGAATCTGAAAAACATGATATGCACGGAGCAGTTATGCAAAAAAAACTCAGTTGTTAAATGTTACAGCTGAAAAGATTTCAGCAGTTTTTTGTGGGCTGTTGGATCCCATTCTTTCAATGGAGAGTGCTGCTTTGTGGCTCTTCTAACACTGAAAACATCATATCTAAGAGGCACGTTTGAGATTTGAAGATAACCACTTCTCTCTGTTATCGTTCAGGCAGCTATATGATTTATAAAAAAAGAAGGTTTTTTTGGTATAGTAGCATTATTTCTGCGCTTTCTCAGCAGGTAGCAGAGGTTACCAACAGTTCAACTCGCGGTGGAAACTTTGCTTGTTGCTTCACAAGACAATAGTTCAGTGTTGCCTGAGCTGCTTTGAGGCTGGAATTTTCAGAAGGCAACAAAGTTAGTTTGCAAGTTTTCAGCCATTTGCTAAAGATGTCAAATACAGAGAGACAGCAGCTTTGCAGCTCTCCAATAGATTTCTTACATAAATCATAAACTTGACCTGGTTTCATGTTCAAGATGGAAAAAGGCTGAGAGTGTGCTTTTCAAACTGTTCAAAACGGGCTTCATCTGAGGATCAGTTTTTGCAAACCTCGTTGAAAGTCTGGCTCATGGTTACCATGAAGTCTTTCTGTTTGGTGGCCTGTTTGAATGTCAGCATTTTATTTTCTGTTCACTTTTTGCTTTACAAAATCTTGTCTATGAATGAAGGTTTACAGGAGGTGATAGAACAGAATCAACCTTGTCTTGTGCACTCTCAGTGAGTCCTGCTGCTCCTTCCTGGACCCTCCATTTATTCATCCATTTTCAGACGCCACCGCTGACGCAGAACTTTGGCCATCTTGCCTATTTTTATTTTCTAACCTTGATCGAAGTTGTTATCCAATTCCTGCTTCATCCTTCGCTTTTGATCGTGGAGGTACACCGTTTCAGTTTTTCAGCATGGTAACAGATGGCACAAACCAAAGTTGAGAAAAAGAAAATTAGGGCAACTTGTCCAACAATCTGGAGAGGAAGCGGGAAAACTTTACTTTACTGGAGACACATCTTTGAAACACACTCAACTAATTTAAAAGGTGTGAAGAGGATTTCTCCCTTAGAAATTGCTTCATTTACCTTGATGCGCCTCTGTTATGATAATCAGTCCTACACCTCTACAGTGTGACTAAAAACCATGCAAGTGCATTGAAGCTGTGCCTTTTTAAGCGTATTATTTATTGTAACATGCATGTGGCAGCTTTATGGACATTTTGGAGGTGTAGAAAAAACCTTGGACACTGCAGAAGCACCTCAAAGCTGCTCGTGCTTGGACGCCACCAGTTACACCTCCAGCTTTCGAACTTAGCACTCCCTCTTTCCTCCTGAATTGCAGATATAAAGCAACAACACTGAGAATTAAGAAAGCATAAGCATCTTGGCCACTTTGTCTTTGGATGATTCTCAAACTTTAACCCTGGAAGATTTGCAAAATTGGTGGTAATTTCCAAAGTCCAGCAATTCCTGGTAAATGGTCGAAGGTTATAAAGTAAAGACAAAATAACAATTTGATCAAGAACAAACAAAAAAAAGCAAATGCAGATGATCTGAAATGAATTTATTAACTCTCCTTTAATTGTAATAGTTACTCACCAAGCGTCCATCATTTTCTTGAGATCTCTGAACAGGCGCGCTTTCTTGTTTGTCTTGAGGGTTTTCTTGCTTTTCCTGCATCTTAGTGCATTTGGTGAAAAATTAATAGGAATCCCACAAGGTTTCACGATGAAATCTTTCTGTCTCCTCCACTCTCGTAGCCGAGGCCGGTCCATGGGATGGAGGGCTGCTTAGGTAGAACTCTGTTTTCAGGTCAACACGTTGACGCAAATCGTCCCTGATTGTTTTCGAACACGATTCATGACCGTTAGGGGTTCAGCGAGTCCAACAGGTGCTTTGATTCCTGCGTTTTGGGGTCTGTACTTCGTCATCCATCAGCCGCTGCCTTGCCCTCTTACCGCTCACCTCTCCAGCTCGCCGCCACTCATACATCATTCGCCTCACAAAGCCGAGCCAGCCCTGCGAGCGGGGGGATAACAAAACCCGCTCACTCCCACAGGCTATTCATCCCCCGCTGACCCACTTGTTTTCACAATCTGACAAGTGTGATTTAAGAACTGCGGTAGGCCAGGAGTGCAGCGGCCATGTCTGGCTGCACTCACCTGCTCCAGGAACACCTAAGTTAGTGACATCGCCACTTGGCTACTTTTTACCCCCCTTGTCATCAAAGTAAGATAAATCGATGAATTTACATACATCGCCCAAAGGTTTCAGTGTACTCCAGATAACTTTTTTCTCTCTTGATAAATCACTTGGCTCGCGGTGTCAACATTATACAGAGAGGAAGCCACTAAGCACAACTGATGCATAATACATGTGTTGAGCATGAGCGAGTACACATCGTGAAACTACAGCCATACACACAGACTCTGTGCTAAACAAACATGCTTTTGCCTTGCTTCATTTGACTGAAATGGTATATTTGTGCTTGCTTTTTCTATCAATGTCACATGTCTGTTCTGCAGCAAAACAAGCACCGACACCAGGCGCAGACCTCATTCAGAGAAAAATAGCAGAGAGAGTTTATTCGTAGTCGCCGCCACGTAATAGTCTTAATTATCCGAGTCATTTGCTCGAGCTGGTTTTGAAAGGACTCGGGGCCGGATCGCTCACTGACGTGTTGATGTGGCTCCGTAGGTGTGAGTCTGGCCTAGAGGTGGGCTCCGAGACACCAGGACAAACAAAAAATGTCACCGCACAAAAATATTAGAAATATTACACCTTTGATATGTTGTAACTGCAGCTGGCAAATGGTCGTCACTGACTCATTGCGCTTCATTCGTCTAATTAAACCTTTTATACCTCACATTTTGGAGCCAATTATTTGATCTGAGGTAATTAATTTGGCCTTTTATCGAGAGAGTTTTTAATTACATCAATTACACACAAGGATAGAAATTTTACTGTTGAGGATGATAATCACAAAAAGGATCTAAGAAGCACTTTCTTGGCAGTACTAAATGAATATATGGATACATCTTATCGGAAGACGTGATTATTGCTGTATACATCTATATTCAAGGAGATGAGAATACACAATTATTGAATTAATGCTTTTCTTTATAATAACCGTACTCTCGTGAGCTACAAAGAGGAGAATATGTGCATGTGAGAACAAAGTCACATGTTTCATAAGTAGAGAAATTTTGAAGATGAGGGACCTCGTGAATTTCACTGACCTTCATGCATTGTGCAGGGAGTTTCGTCTGTATAGATATGCTCAGCAAATCCATTGTTTTGTGTAAACTGAAGGCTAAAAGGAGGACTGTGATTTGCTCTCAACTGGCCTTTTGGCTATAGTTTATCATATAAACCATGTTTGTGAAATACAACAGATGTGCGTAATACTTTTGCGAAACATGATGATTTTATACGTGATGGTTGCATGTAATTGGCTAAATCCAACAAGAAGTTTAAAAGATTCGTGTGTGTTTTTTTTTTAATTGTGGAGACCCTTTGTCAGGTGATTTCACAGTGTTCAACAAAGCTCTTGTAAAAAAAAATTACAGGCCAAACACGTCCCTTATACCTCTGTAAGCTAAAGTTTTCACAGAAAGGTGAAATTTGTAAAATCAGCACCAAGACACTGTCGCTATATTTAGAAAGAAATCATTGTTTGCACTTGTATTGTTGTTGTCATTGTGTTCTTATGGCCCATAAATGTTACTTTGTCTATGTTGATTTTTGCTGCATCTTTATCTTGTCCTGCCACATTTTTGTCGGCCTGTCACCCGAGTGTTTGCTGGAACTTGAGATTGTGAACCAGGGCAGTAATAACTTGTCCCTTCCTCTCTCTCTCTCACACACACACACACACACACAACACACACACACACACACACACACACACACACACACACACACACACACACACACA
>JAUESE010000057.1:11128315-11147265 GCA_032274725.1 Malacoctenus triangulatus | reverse complement strand
CCCCCCCCCCCCCCTGTGGTACAAGGACATGCCGACATATTTCCCCTCTTTAAAACTCACCGTGGATCTGAGAGCCACCGCGCACACAGGAGTCCTGCCGTCTGATTGGGTGACCTGCGCGGACTGCAGGCGCAAATTGGAAATAAACGCGTTGTTTGGGAGGCGAAAAACAAGCTTTATTCTTCAGTTCAGCTTTGGATGAAAACGACACTCCTGTGAGGTAGGCCGGCCACACCGAGCCTTCCCCTGATGAAGCTGTTTCATGCCCCCCCCTCCCCCCTCCAACAAAAGCAGCAGGGGGGGGGGACTCAGCGTGGCTATGCTTGGCTAGCATTTCTCACCCTTGACATATTCCACGCTTGTTATTTCTATCTCTTTGCACATTTGTTTTCAGCTTTTTCCCCTTTTTTTCCCGAGGCCTGGGAGGAACGCTAGCCAAGTATACTGACATCTTTTTCAGCAGTGAAGTCCCACCGGCTTCTCTGTTTGTTTCTGTGTGTCTGTGTTTGTGAATGCTGGGGATCTTTTTTTAGTCCTACCTGCACACGTGCATTTTTCACACCCAGAATGTTTGCAGGTGTTCGGGTCCAGAACTTCTACGCGTATCAAACCAGGCTGATTTAATTTGCTGCTGCCCACTGTGCAGGTCAGCCTCCCATGAGGGGCTTATTAACATGGCTGCTCCCTTGTGCGTATAGGTTTTCCTAACAATGGGAGGCTGAAAGATAAGAGGGTAACGATAAGGTGAAAATCCCGTTCTTGCGCGCGCTGCATTTTTTCCTACTCCTGGAGGACTTATCAATGCTAATTGGCCCGAGAGCCTGACCCAAGGGTGTAATCTCCATTTGAACGCGACAAGTGTGTAAATGTTTTGATTCTAAAAGCTGAGAACTGGGACAGTTGAGAGTGAGTAACAATCAGGGAAACACAAAGAAAGCCTGTGCATGTCATTACCCTAAAAAGCAAATTACTAAATGATGTGTTGGAGAGGCCATAATCAGACATTGGTCATAACCAAGAGCAGAGGAAGTCTCTTTTTTGCACTTACGCCCAAACCAATGGGTCTTGCGGCGAGAGGCCTAATGCAGCAGGAGATTTTTTTTGTCCAATTCCACACACCATTTTTCCCCCTCATGTGTCATCATGATGCTCACAGAGGCATGAAGGCCAGCTGTCATTTGCTTCAAATCAAGGTTCTCCTTCTGTATCTCAGTTGATTCCTTCAAAAAAAAGAAAAGTGATAACCTTTAATTTTTCCTGATTAAGGACGAGGACAAACGATCCAGAAGTTCATTCATCACTCCGCCATGACATTCTCTTTCTCCTCTCATCACTCCGCCCCACCTCGGGCTCCTCGTTGGTTCTATTTTCATCCCCACTGCCGTCACAAATTACCCCCCTCTACCCCAAATCACACAGTGTTCCCTCTCTGATACCCTATTCTCTATGATCCATCCACGACTTATCTTGGTCTGATTTGATCTATTTAAATCCTTCATAAGCCCTGCCAAGGCTCATTAACGGGGAGAAGGCGGAAAGAGGCAGGAGGAACAAACTTAGCTCATGTCAATCACAAAGACTCCTGACATATAAGGAAAATGGAGTCCCTGTGGATATTCCTCAGCATCCCGGCCCACATCATTATGCACAAACACATCCCCTGCACTTTGAGAGTCGCAGCTTTCCGTGAGTTGATCTCAGTCGGTTTTAAATTCTGCCGACGCCCCGCCGATCTCCAGCGCTGTGACAACGCAGAAATGATGCTCTGCATGAAAGCGGGTTCCAAGCAGGAATTTCACACGCCAATGCATGTTTTCCCCTCTCCATTTGCTTTTCTTAGTATTGCCTCAAGTTTTGTGTAGCTACCAAATATTAGTATTCAAATAAAGTTATCAGGTGCTTCTGTGCAAAAAAAACTATTGGTTTGTTATTACTAAACTAGCCAGCAGGTGAAATATACGTAAAAGGATCTGAAAAACAAGCGAATGAGCTGCTCGAAAAAGGCCAAAAGCCTACAAGTTTTCACTTTTCATTTATTCAAGGCTCCAATTTTTACAATTCGATGAGCATTCCTCACACACCTAAATTTCGAAGTAGTTGTTCCATCACTTCTGAATTAGTAATGCTGCTAAAATTTGTATTTATGTTTTTTTTTTCATCATACTTTGGAGCTCTATAACTTATTTACTGAACTGCATCTGATTTCTTACAATGTTAATGTCAAGCAATGATTTTAGACCGGTTCTTTATACCTTGCAGCTTGCTTGAAAGAAAAACTCGAGAGACATCAGGATGAATGGTTAAAACATTTCATAACCAACCTGTAAAACCATATTTATTATATGAGATGAACCAAACAGTGTATGCCCGGGAAAAATGCACGTTTTCTATAAAAGTGAACGCACTAAATATTAAGTGAAAGCCTTTAGGAGGGGAATACATAAAGTAATTCAGTCACTATATAAGTAATGTCCTGGCTCTTGAAATCAGTTCCTGAAGGGTAACACAGGAAGTTTAATATTGGCCAAAGTAGTGTTTATGAAACTTGTTATCAGGTGCAACTACAGCCTCACGTAAAGTCCAAGTGGTTCTTGTCAGTCATTAGCAGAGCAAGTAACCCGAAGCATTGAGTATTTCCCCGAAACTCAGTGTCTGATTATCAGTTCACCACGTTCTCCAAAGTTTTGCTTCCAAATAAAAGTCTTGAATGCGGAGCTCCCGACTGATCCGGAGCACAGTTCTTCCAGAGGAGACTTTAAAGCATATGTCGACTGCTGTGGGAAAAACAGCCAGCTGCAGACTGTGATTAATATTTTTCACGACTTCCTCAGACAACACATTAAAAATGCTTCTGAAGAACCCTGCAGGAACTGGGTCAACAGCAGATCATTTGAGTATAGCTGCTGCTCCCCAAGCATTTAAAGCATCAGCGAGGTCAAATGTGTCCAGCGTGGTCATAAAACTGGATGTTTGTGAAGATGATACAGCAGAATATGGAGCTTTTCAATAAACATGGAAGTCCATGAGTCAGTTGCACAAAATGCAAGAACTATTCAAAATGGCAACTGGACTCAACAAGACGCTGCAGGAATAGTGAGGGGTGGTGCTAATCAGCATGGGGGAGGGGCTTAAAGCCACATACAAAGGAATGGAAGCAGAATGAAACTCAGACGAGCAGAAAAGACTAAACAGATTCGTATTGTGACAAAAGGGAGTGAAGTCTCCAAAAACATATCAAAAAGCTGCTGCACAAAGAAAACAGGGAACACAAAGAAACTGACAAAAATATGACAGAGTAACAAGGACAGGAGCTGGCAACAGAGGTAACAAAGTGAGACGAAAGTCAGACACCGACATGAAACACCAAACAAGCAAAGAAATATAAAGTACAACAGGGGATTGATTATAGGCTATGTGGGACTAAACTTTCTCTTCACTCTTCACAAAGGCTGATTAGAAGCTTTAGTAGCATTTTCCAAGGTTACATTTAAAACATGTGATATTGAACCGTTTGGCTGCAGAACAGAAAAGCTAAACTGCCTCTGAGACATCATAATAACACGATAACTTTCCATAGGCTGCATCCTCTCTCCAAGCTGCCACAGCAGCCGACACTGAAGTAGTGTTGACATTCAGTCGAAATTGACAGTATTAACTGAATGACATCCACAAGCATTAAATCATCACAGACTCCTCTTTTCACACTGGAAGCCTGATGTGACTTTGAATCTCTCGGAGATGCATAAACAACATCTAAGACGAGTACTAACTGATTTATGTAACAAGGAGAGTGACTCATATCACAAGACACGAAGAAGAAGATGAAATTTACTTATTAACTGAGAAAGTCCCGAGAAGCTTTTTCTTTTTTTTTTTGGCTCGAGGGAAAACATCACAGGAAACAGCCCTTTGAATCTGATGTTTTTCTCATTGTGTTCCTTTCAAATGAAACTGAAATTGTGTTTTCTGATGCTGGCTCTTTGGCTGTTTTGTACAACAAAAGAAAATAATTGGGGAAAAAAAGTGGAGAAAAAACAGTGTCATGAGGAAAGGGGGCATTTGTTGTTCCTGAAGAATACCTGTTTTATGATGTCCGCTCAGGCCAGTTTCTGATCCCATTACCTGCATGATGCCATTTCCAAGAGGCACACAGTTATCACTGCCGTTATGGATCCTTACAGGTAATAGAAACTTACAGACAGGAGTGCAGGATGAAACGAACATAAAGGAAAGTTGAGGTGAAAAGAGTTCAGAGTCTGATGTGAAATTTGAAAAGCAAACAAAACATAAAATCTGTTATTTTAATTTTACTTTATCAAAGCATGTCTTTGTGAAAGAAAAAGATGTCTTAATGTTCAGAAAAATGTATGTTGGAGCTGTGTGTCAAAACACTTGTGAATAAACACTCATCAGTTCCTTTTAAAACCAGCTCTGTTCAGCTTGGCAGCGAGCTGGAGCCGATCACAGTCTAACAATTATGTCAATCCACAACCACAAAAAGACGAGAAACACAAAAAGGACCTGCGCGAGTTCATTTTGGAACAATAAGGACCTGCGCTAGCTCTTTTTTGAAGTTTGCTGCCATGACCTATCCAGCAACATCAGTCCTTGGCTGCTCAGAAGCCTTCAGCCTGCTGACTTCACGCTTCCAGGCCGACTCAGTCCAAAGAAATATCTAGTCGCAGATACTTTCACCTTATCATCCTACAATACCGAGTAGAGTCGTGGGGAGAAACACAGATAAAAGTCATGAGACTGAATAAATCTTTCTGACCGATGAAAACAAGCCACCCAAACAGGAGTTTTACCTTGTGACCAAACAGAGCTCCTATATGCACCATCTTGTTATGCACAGAAACAAAATAATGAAAGATTGTGCAGCTGAAGTGAAGCTTTTCACTTGTGGACTCAGCCAAATGAGAAAAAACATGCATTCGACATTATAACTGCATGAGAGAAGTTCGAAGATGAGTCTACTCAAGCATGTATTTGCTTTCCTACATTCAGTTATTTAGCAAAGCATGAAAAGGGGAAGCTCATTCTCTGTGGCGGCGTTACAAAGCCTCACACAAGTCTTCCGTTTTGGGCTTAAACACGCTTCGCTTGTTTCCACTCCAGAATCCAATAAAACACTTCCACTGCATTGTTGCAGTACAGGCGAACTTTGTAAGAGCTAACAGAGATGCTGAAAAGCTTCCCAGGCTCCTGCCATTCTGTGAAGTTTTCAAGTTGATTGCCACCGCCGACAGACATCATGTCACCACTTCGGCTCTCTCATTTCCCCTAAGACCCTCCTCTACCTTCTTCTCCTTACTCTTCCCATCAGCCCCTCTGGACACCTCCGGGCCTGTTTCCATTTTCTGCTCCTGTTTCTAAAGTCAGCCCGAGGGGCCCCGCTCACACCACACCTCAGTCCTAATTTCCCATCAGCACACCCGGAGTCGTGTGAACCATTAGTCTGCACCCAACACTCTCCTCTCAGCCTCTCTCGCCTTCGCTGTCACTCAACTCCTCGATCGCCAGACCCTCTCGTCTCTCTCCTTTTCTTTGGGAATCTGGTCCCAGCATTTACACCATTTCCCTCTGTCTCCCGCCCACCCACTCATCCACCCCTGCTGGGCCTGTCTGCTCATTATATGCCCACCCTAGTATATCATCGAGCCCCTGATATATCATCTTCTCTCTCCCTCTCTAGGACGCTTCCTCAATGGCAGCTATTGCTCCTTTGAAGACGGCGAGTGCAGCTGGCAGCCGGTGTCGGGCCGCGGTCTCTCCTGGAGAAGGTTCCAGTCGCTACCGAAAGCAACCCGACAGAGCTGCCCGTCTTCAGGTAGCTTGTGGAGAACTTACAACACTCATCCATCGTCTAGCTTGTGATTATTTTTTTAGACTTTCTTAGATAGTAAATAATAGGAAAAGAAGTCAGCTTGGAACCAAAACATCATGACTGGTTTTTCTTTCACTGTGTCTGAAAACTGTTTTGTTTTTTTATCTGGAGCTTTTCTTTACAAGCACTTCCATATTGCACTGTTGTTTGGTGCTATGTGTGATGACTTCCAGTCAGTCCTGGTTAAGGTAGCATTTCATAGCTATTTTCTTGAGATGTCTGATGAATGAAAGCGGACGCGCATTTACTTACGCTGTCACTAAAACTCACATGTAACCTGAGACGTTCGGGACGTCGATGTTTTGTCTCGTTTGGATATTAGAAGGATGTTGCCAACAGGATCCCTCTCAGTAAAGCTCAGACTGCAGTTCATCATCAGTGCAGAGATTTGAGTGAGTCTCTTGAGGAGATTTTAAAGTAGCGGTTTTGCTGAGGCCTGTTTTTGTTCTCAACTATTTACAGAAGTCTCAGAGGCAGCGTGTGGGGACTGTAAAAGCAGCTATTTTTTCATATTTATAATGTGATTTTATATCTATTTTTCAACATTCAGTTTCAATGACCCGAAATTAAGGACAATCAATGTTCGGAGTTGCTTGAAAAGACCTGGAGGGATCCAGCAGAGACAGACAGCAGAGAACGAAAGAACAAGTTCAATAAAGACTTTTTCAATCTCGGTTTTAATTTTTCTGATGATTGTATCTCCAAACTGGTTATGCGCAATTCATTATATTTCCTTTATATGTCATACAGCTTGACACAAGCTCGTTTAGCTTAGAGTCCACTTCTTTCTGATTGCTCTGCTTGGAGAACCTTCACTCTCTTAACAGCATCCGTCCATATCTTCAAAGATGTGTAATTTGACACCAGCCTCATAAAAATTTTGACTGCTTCTCTTTTAAGTTACACTCAAAAAAATGCCACATCACTTGAAGTCATGAACCAACCTTGTTTACTGCTTCTCGACCCCCAAGACACTTTAAGGGTCACCGAATGCAACACTGGAATGTCTTTCAACTCAAAATTCAACTAAATTCTGTAAAACGTAACAAATCATAATCGTCCTGTGTTTGAGTGACGGTGTGTTCAGACTGTTATTTCTGTTTGTTCTACAGGTGCCACCTTCACTGTGGAGGGAGGCCAGTCGAAAGGTCAGCGTGGCTTAGCAATACTCAGGAGCCCACTTTACCCTCCTCCTCTGAGAAACTCGCCCTGCACGGTAAAACACGGCTTCACCTTCTTTGACTGTACTTTGTGATGCAACGTCTTCTGGAAGCGCTTCTCTCAAAGCTGTCTGCTAGATTTATCTGAACCGTCTTAATCTGGACTGTAACACAACTGTTCAGAAGCGTTTCTAATTACATTCAAAATGGCTCGAAAACCAAAAGCCTTCAGCACAGAGAAACCAACGCTAACAGTCTGAGACAGCTGGTTAGCACTGTGCTGCCGGTCCATCCTGGGGGATCCTAACAGACGGACACTGACCTCGTCAATCACAGGTTGAGTCTTCTGACCCAGTTGAGAAAATACTTCAAGTCCTGCATTATTAAGCCGACGGGGCCCAGCAGGTCTCCAGACAAAGAAGCTGCACCTATGTGTCATCTCCCAGTGCTGCCGCATGCTTGTAGGCCTTCCAGTTAGTTAGCGGCACAGTAAACCTTGACCTTCTGCTTGTTTGCTTTGCTCATTTGAAGTCGGGCTAAGGAGTAATTGTTAGTGCGAGTGATCGAGACAGAAGCCGTGAGTGGAAGTGGGAGGCTGATGCATAGGTCAGCGGGTCGGACAACAAGCTAAGAAAGTGAAATAAAGTAAGCCTCGTCGACAGAGAAGTGCAGGAAGTCGGCTGCACGGAAGACAGAGGCAAGAGGAGCAAACATGAGGCTACCGCTTCAGGTGTACGTTTGAGGTGTCTGGTATTAGTGGAGAGCAGCAGTACGCCGCTGCAGACCTCGCCTCGCAGCTTCTCGGCATGCCGCCAAAGATTAGCAATGATTCCAGATTAGCGCGCTAAATCCTTCTTTCTACACTGAACTGGTGCTGTTCAACCCTGCCTGTCTGCTCTTGGACAACTATGTTGAGGATATTAGTTTTGGGTATTAGCGACAGACCACATTCACTTTCATGTCATGCCCGGTGTTCACTGTGCGGCGCCTCTAATCTTGATGTTTATATGGTCGCCATGTGGTCGCACCGCAGACGATAAGAACCACAATCGACGAGCACAATGCAGGCGCCCGGCCTTAAAGTGTTGATTTTTTTTCAGTCACCAGGCTTAATCCAGCATCTGTTCCACCTAAATGGTGAAACAAGAATTATGCTCCCCCTTTATAAACTACACAAAACAAGAAAATGCTGGAGAAAGACGTGGTCGTAAACCAAACTTTAGTGCCAGACTTCCTTTTTGGTTGCTTAATTCTTGTGACAACCTCTGAGTTGTTACATTTCTTGTTGCTTTGGACCCAAAACTCCCTCCTGGAAGCAGCATTGGACTGATTGGTACAGAACTGTATAGCAGCGGTGCAAAAAAACACGAATTATAATCCTGATTGAATTCTATTAATCTCGAATAATTAGGAATGAACAGATGGCAAGAGCTGATGAGTTTGTACAATTTTGAGTTCATGCCTTCCTTTACTGATGTTTGGTCCTGTCAGGGAGTTCAAGTAGCACTTAAATTACCAGTCCCAGTGTCTTCATTGCTTTCTTGTTTTGGATCAGCAAAAAATGTTAACCTGTGTATGCAATGTGTAACTTTTAAGCCATATTAATTTGCGAAATAATTTCGTTCTTGTCATTCAAAATTGGTCTCATCTTTACAATTTACTTACAATTATAATAAGTAAAAATTGTATTATTCAATATCGAAACAAACCTGTACAAACACAGTTTTTTTTTTAGCTATACATAAAGATAGACCAACATTTGATATAATTTAACGAAAAACCAAAGCTAGAAACCTGAAAAGTAACTTACTTCTGTGTCCTTTATGAAACATGAAACAAATAGAGGTGAAGAAATACCTGAGATAAACCAATGTGCAGAAAGCTCTCTGAAAAGGTTCATGTTCTCTTCGGGCTGCTCATGCATCACAGAGACTGTGTATATTTGCTAATGTGACAGGCAGTCTTTCATGGTGCTGTCAGGTCGGCTGAGTTAAAGACTAACAACGTGTTTTTTTGAGAACAGGAGTTTAGTACATGTTAGGAGCAGAGCGAGACAGCAGCCCTGCAGCTCCACAACTGTTTTCTGACGTCACAACAGCCAAAATTAAGGCCTCAAATTTCCTTTGAGAACTCTGATAAAGTTGACATTCGATCTTGCCTGTCCAGGTGCGGTTCTGGCTGTGCTCTGGAGGCCTACAGATGGGCTCGCTGTCCCTGTCCATCGTAGAGAACAGCACGGGCCCCGAAGATCAGCGACGGCTGTGGCATTCAGCCAGCGAACCCAAGTCTGAGAGGGGCTGGAAACTCATCGTCCTCCCCCTCTACGGGCTGGCAGACTGGTACGAGGATCACCTGTTCCCCCGCCGCATGACAGGCAGCTGTGATTACATCATGTTAGTGTGTTCAGGTTGTCTGAGAGCATCAAAGTGGCAGGTCTGCTTTGAAGTGTTTAAGAGCAGATCAGTCATCCGGCTCTCATCACAACAAACCTCTGACACACTCCCACAAATACTTAAGTGCTCCCGCTGCACAGGAGGTCTTAAGAAACACAGGAGCTCTTCCTCGTGAATGCAGATTTTTAGCATTTTTATTCCATTCTGTGAGAAACATTTCCTCCCAACTCCACAAAATAATGAAGCCCACGGGGACTCGTGTCTTATGCGATGGACCTGCCATGTGTACAGTCCTACAAAATATCCCCCTTCTCTTGTTTATTCCACTTGTCTGTGATGAAGAGAAGAGAAATCAATACACAAGGCACTCTGCACTCTACTTGCCTTCCAATTAGCTGCAGCCCTGATTTCCCCTGAATGAGGGGAGAAATTAAACCAAAACAGAATAAAGTGAGAGAAAAGAGGGAGTAAAAGCAAGAAACCCAAGATAAGGCATTTCATCTCTGTTTGCCTGACTGGGGGTTTCTTTGCCATTCAGGCTCGGATAATCCTGCTCCCCTGAGAGTGATTAATTTTTGATTCCTGGGTTATGTAGTCAGCTGTGCTTGTGCTCTTAATTAGAATGTCATGTTCGTAACCAAGAGGTGAACCTGCCAGACTTTGCAAACTGACCTTTGGAGAGCTTAAATAGAATCAGAAATACAGCCTCGAGTGCAGGCACAAGTCAGGAAGCAGCAAATTGTATGTGCACGCCACATCTGAGAGCCTGCAGTTCGACAAGCAGCAACAGTTGCAAAAGGAAGAAAAATCCCCTTTAATTTGTCATTTGATAATTTTTCATCCTCTTGCAAACTGTAAATTGCTGAACTGTTGGAGTTTTGCCGTGCTGTAACTACTGTGGCCACAAGGGGCCGTACTCTTTGATACATTGATACTTTATGAACGCTCATCACAGTAAAACGGTCTGAAACACTGAACTAAATTAGCAACTAACAAACTCATTAAAACTCTGTCAGGACTGCATCAGACTATTTATGTTCAAGAAAGCTGCTTTTGAGTGTGACAACAGATTTATGTATTTCTCAAAGAATTCTCTTTGTTTCTCCCACACAGCCTTTATCATGAAATAAGATGTGAGAAGTAACCGCTTATGACACTGACACACATGAAAATCACCCGTCTATTTTTATTTTCTTGTTCCTGTAGGTTCATTAGAGCTGAATTTCCAATACAAACTTGCTTGATTGTAATCCTTCCAACACTAAGCTGTGACCAATTTGACAAGGCGCACGTGCCTCTTTATTCTGTTCCTGACAGCATCTGTTGTTTCATTTAGCTACTTGCGAACAACTCCTTCTTGGACACATTTTTCTGCCGCAGTAGAAAAAGTGAAGGATCAGTAGAGCTTGTGTTAAACACAACTGTCATTTAAGACATCAGATCAAATATCCATCTCAAAAACATTGACTTGAGAATAATGGAACCAGAAAGGCCAAAAATTGGGTTGTTTTTAGGTGTTTGGATTCATTCCAGCCTTGTAATGCGCCACATGGACCTTCTTGTTCCTCCTAAATGAAGGATAAAACATGCTAATTATTGAACTTGTGATTTTTCTTAACTTCCAGACGGAGCCAGATTAGCTGCTCCCTTCATTTTCAGCCTGCACACTGTGCAAACTCTTAACTCCAATCTCATTAATTCCAGAGACATCCGAGTGGTATTAGACTTCTCGTCTGAGTTTCGGCAATACAAACAGCATTGAAATGTTAAAGTTGTGCTACATAAAATTTCAGATCAAAGCCTTTGCTCGTCTCTGTGTTTGTGCAACTGTAACAACATTTAATTTGGGACCAGAAAGTACATTAAATCCTCCAAGAAGTCAAACTGCTCTTTTTGTTTGGGCTGAAAGAGCAGAGTTCGTAACAAGGAGGAAGTCGGGGGACACGGCGCACCTCTGTCAGAGCCAATTCTCTCCTGCAATTCTCCGCAAAGCACAATAAATTTGTCCCCGCGTCATTTCAGCCAAAAACCATCCAGGCATTCACAGCTTGTGAGTAGTTAAAGCAGGTCCCGCCTCTCCTCAGGTTCTGGCTCCAGTTCAGCACCGAAGATGGACCTGGACCCGGTTCAGCCATCTCTCTGGACAACGTCTCTTTCAGCATGGACTGCTTCCTGGCATGTGAGTCGAACGGCGAGTCGTTCTCTTCCTTCGCTCTTACTTATGGCTGAACTGAAGTAATTGTGTGACTGATTGTGTGAATTATCCGTCATGACAAGCACAGAAAGGGAAGAAGTGAAACGCTCTGAAAAACTCCGAGCCTTTTCCACAAACCTCAAAGGAACTTAAGTAAACAGCCAAAGTGACCTGAAACTGTTAAATTAATAATCAGCACAGGTCTGCCTCTTAATTATGGTTAACAGAGATAAGATTTGACTCCATGGAAGTTTTATTCACTTTGTAGCCTCATCCAGCACTCGCTTACTCATGATTTATTGATTTCTATTCCTTCAGCATAATTATACAGCTCCAAACTTATTTCAATTATCATTGCACAGAATTTAATGTGCCTAATTTAGGAGGGTTTCTTCCTGAGCTTTGCTAATCTTGGATTTTTATGATTCACAGTTTTTATAAGCTTCCTTTTCAATATTGCTGTGAAAAAACCTATTTTTTCAGGTTTATTATCAATCAAAGTGAAGCACTGTGGTTCCTACAGATTCCTACAGATGTAATAGTATTATTTTTCGCTTCACTTGCATTGAAATGGTCCTAAATGTCTTGGTGCTAAACTGTTATGTTTACTGCTCTCCACGGGAGGATCTCAGTGAGATGGACTGCATCTTTTCTTTCTCACAGATGGACCAAACTTTATGGAAATTGTATTACACTCCTGGAGCACGCTCTCTTTTAAAGCCTTTGGTTTGTCCTGAAATGTCAGAACGGTTAAATTCTGCCATAATGTAGCTGGCTGATTGATAAGGGCTTATGCTCCAGTGTTGTACTGCTGCCTTCTAAAGGTCAAACTCCCCGTCACCTTTCTAGATATTTTTGTGCTATAATTGAGATGGTTTATCAGTATCAAAACAGCAGTGTGATGACAAGCATGTAAGAATGAGAATGAAAGGTTAGGAGTTCACTTCCTCCCTCCATCGCTGCCTATCTGGAGAAACGTGTTCCAACTGTGACAGGAATAGTAATGTCTGCACGTCTCGGTGCCTGAATATAGCTCAGAAAATGAGAGCCGGGGTAAAATAGCACACAGTTGAAGTGAAGACGCCTCGGCTGAGAATCACTGTGACAGCGTGATTTGTTTTAACCTGCTTCACTCTGATGCTTCATGTCACATGATTGAAGTTGTGCTGAGCAGCTTTTGCTTCGACTGCAGAGGACCACGGTGCTGTTGCGCTGTTGGTGCAGGTGAGTCGCACGGATGTGAAGGTTGCCGTCTGGATCGCGCCACAAAAGTGGGCCGAGAACTTGAGAGACTTCTGCTTTTACAATTGAATTTCAACTTCTGATTATTGCTGTTAAGTTGGTAAAATGGAAAAAAAACATATCGATATTGCTAATTATTTATCAGTTGTTTTACATTGATTCCCCTTAATGATGATGTTGTCTTGGAGTTCCGGCAGCTTGTTCCTCATATAAGAGTTTCACTTTTATGATGTCTTACAACGATTGCATGATCAGTCAGACATTTGAAGGGACCGGGGTCAGAGCTGCTTCTCCACCGGCACTGAAGGTTGTAAAATATATCGTTTTGAGGAGCAGCTGGCAGCAGAGGTGAGACATGGTTCTCTGGAGGAGCTCTGCTTTGGATTTTCTCAAAAAGAACGAGCTGTCCAAACCTAAACAACGGTTGTTCGTATCCTCACCACCTCAGGAAAACCCTCTGCTTCTGCAGGGATGCAAAAACCTTCATGCTTCTGGACCTTCTTGAAATGAATCACTTCCAACATATGAGCCTTTTTATCTCTCATATATCTTGTTTTTTTATGTGCAAAGTTTCACATTCTGGCATCAGGGCTGATGTGTTACCTCACTGTTCAGTCCTTTAGTTCAGCTTCAGAATATGTGTGCACGAGCTCAGTTGGAGATAAAGTATTGCAACCTGTTCATTAGCACTCAGCGTTAGTGAAGCACATCACTTAGATACCAGTTTTCATTTAAATGTGAAATGAACCACAAATGTGAGTGAAACACATCATCTGTTTTTATGTCACCTTGCGATGATTTGATTTATTCACAGAATGCCGTTATAATCCCCACATTATGGTGAGAAACTAACTCGAAAATGCAATCAGATAGCGTAGCTTTATCAGCTGAATATGATGTGAGAAATTGCTGTTGATCTGCGCCGACGCAGACTCCCCACCGCCCGTCTCGCTCAGGCTTACCGGGTCAGGGACTCTTTATTTAAAGAGATGACATTTTCCGGGGAGGTATTTGTGCACCAATTTGTATTTTATGTCCCCGGGAGCGGTGGCACGGGTACGGCCGGCCTGAAGGATCATCCATCCCTGTTCCGCTCACTTTCCAAATGGCAACTTCTTAATCTGGGTCTGGTATCTATTACCTACAGCCACACTTGACACAGTCACTTTTTATCGCCTATCAATCAGGGCAGTTGATGTGAGATGCGGAAGCTCGGCGAAGGGGCGTCATTTCCAAGAGTGATCACTCCGACTGATTAGCGTGATGGATCCGTGAGCAGGATGACACATCCCTTTAATGTGCTTTAGCAGGAAAACATACTGCGAACACATTATGCAGGCGATCAGCCATCCGTGGCACCCTTTTCCTCCCCCCTCCCCTTGGCTTTACTGTGATGTATAGTTTGGCAAGCACGTGTGCTTGATGATGCAGCCGTTGCCCTTCAGGTGTTGGACCTGGCTGTCAGTTTTATCATTTTATCTTCACCGGCATCATTAAATTACTTTATTGGGTTAGACAGCAGGGGAAGTTCATTCTTTTCTCTCTGGTGTGTGCCATCATTTCTTCTTTTCCCACGCACTGAGCCGCATTAACAGCAGCACCAGCTGCTTCCATAGAGATCCCCGAGCAGCAGACTGTGAGTGCGCCTCCTCAGCAGTCCTTGACATCACTGAGCAGCCTGCACAGTGCTGCTCAAAAAAGGTTCAGCCGAACAAAAAAACCAAGATTGGGATTTTTTTTGTTGTTGTGTCTGAAGGCTACATGAAAACTTCTATTTAACCGAGTTTTGCTTGTACTCTCAGAAGAGATAAAACTCAGGGCCAACACAAACAAAATTCATCTGGCTTTTTAATTTGTGCCAAACACTGTTGGATTCACATTGATATTCTTTAAGAGAATTGGATTAACTTTTCTGTTTGTGTTGAGCAATTTGGTAAAGCAAATATTCAGTATTATTTTGAATGGGTTTGTTTGTAAGACTGAATGTATTTCTTTTTACAACATAAAAACAATATTTGCTCTCATTATTGATATTTACAGTCTAAACTGCTTGTTATTTTTGAGTTTTTCAAAGTTTTGTAGCAAATAAATAAATGTAAATATTCAGATTTTTATGATTTCTGCAATCAAAAGTCATTGACCAGAGTGTTTACAGCCCAGCTTCAACAGACCTGAAATTTGCTACCAAAAATAATTGATATTGCAACGTCTCTTTAGGCTCTCTGTGCATTCACATGGGACATGTGTTGTTGATTAGACAACAGTTGGAGCAGCAAATGGATCAAGAGTCACAGCTCCACACACACAGAGGGAGAAAGTTTGAGCTCCGGCAGAAAACACGTCCATCCATCTCTTTTCTACACCTGCTTCATCCAAGTGAGGGTCACAAGGAGCTGGTATCAAACTGCCCCCCACCTCCCTCCTCATTCCCTTTCACTCCCCCTGTGGCTGGCCTCTGGTGGGCTTCAGGTAGCTTACGGCGCCCTAGTTAATGAACAGTGACAGCCACGCCGGCTGTTGGCCTGCCCTCTAGTTCAGGCTGCTCCGTGGTGGACCTGCCGACTCCTGCTCTCGCCGCAGCAGCATACCAATGGCCTCTTGTCTGCTCCTTGGCTCTGCATTCCTACGCGGCCGTGCTCGGCATGGCAACCAGGCGAGCTTTATTAGCAACTTTGCCACAAACGCAAAAGTTGTGCGCGTCCGTGGGCGTCGACACCAAAAGAGATGTCGATCCACAAGGTGTGGTCACTCGCGTGCCACGTGTTAAGCCGCCAAATCTGCACAAACTCTCTGGCTTGCATCAAAGCTCCAGAGCTGTGGAGACTTGGACGATCATATTTATTTGATGATTACAGCGCTGGGGAATGAGCTATTGATTTTCCTCACTGGCAGATTTTAGGTAAGCAGTGGCCGAGGCTTTTTAAGCCTTTTGAAGATGAAATTACAACATTTCTTCACACCGAGACATTTTCGGTAAAGACCAGCAGTTTCAGTGCAAAGCTCTGGTCTCCATTTAAAACCAAAGCAGCTATCAAAGGTATACATTGCCTGCAGGAGTGCAGGTGGCGTCTGAGTATGAGTAAAGAGAAGGCTAAGGTCAAGTTGCTGTAAGTCAAAGGGAGCATGTTGTTCCCAAGCTATGAACCTTTGGGCTGTTGTGCTAAAATGTTTGAAGAGGTGAGCTTCAGCCTGAGGAGGACGAGAGTGTTGCGGTGGGAAAGTAATTGCACAAATAAAGACGAAAAGTGTTGTTTTTCATCCTCGCGTCGTTTCACTTCACGGTGCGGGCTGCTCATCGGGGGGAGATCTGGATCTCTGCTTGATATTCGCTTCACGTGACTCTTTCTCCAGCGTCTTGGAAACAGCACCTGCTCATCAATGGGATTGCTCGAGTTATATTGGGCGGTACCTTCTTCATTTCTCTCTCTCTCTTTCTCTCACTTTTACTCGTAGCAAAGGAGCAAGGAAAGTGAGAGAAAATACTCTCATAAACCTTTAAATCATCCTTTGCTGCTGTTTGCCATCCAGGGCAGCCCTGTGGAGAGTAGCAGGCAGCTGCAGCACAAACAAACTCTTTGCTATTCTGCTGCTGTATGAGACAGGGCAGTCGACAACTCCACAACAACGCTGTGTGAAATGCAAATAGACCCCGAAACCATGTAATCAGCCAACAGACTGCCCCATATGCAGAGCGGAAACAGTGCTCTGTATGTGGGTCATATGAACACAGAGAATCATTTACCACACATTGTCTGCGTGCATCGCGTATCTACGGAAACGACGGAGCTGAAAATGGTAAATGAGAAGACGAGGAGGGTGTTGATGGGCTCGGAGAAGCTGAAATATGTCAGACGCTGTTTTATCGCCATGACGAGACGATGACATCTCTGTGGAGGGCAGCCACTGTATTTATCGGTTAGCTGTTCAGGATCAGCAGCAAAGGCTGCTGTATGTTCAAATGTCTTTTTTTTTTTTTTTTTTTTTACCCAAAATGAAAAAAAATCAATATTCCTCAACAAGATATTTTGGTGCTTTATGATAGACATTCTTTATTTTAATTTCAAATATTCACGGATTTCTTTTTCTTCCTATTTTTTAAAAAATCATTCTGATGTTTTGACCCTTTTTTAACATCTTATAATTTCTCAGTACTTTGGATTTCTCACCCATTTCTCCCCCTTTGCAGACCATTTTAATTTGTTTAGTCCTTTTGTTTAGACTGCTCTCCTTGAAAAACAATCGATATAGACCAATTGGTCTCATCGTTTTACACCTCCCGACTTGTTGTATTCTTTCATTTACTCATCCATTCCACAAAGATTTATTGAAACTACATGTGACCTTTTTCCCAATGTGAGCTGTGTAATTCAGGAAAACCTTCTAATGAAAGGTGGTGAATAAGATGAGTGAATAAATGGACGCTGGACACAAAACTATAGAGGAAACACTGCCTGTCTTTCCCTTAAATAATTAGCACCCATGACACATTCACAGCTTTTATCCTGACCTTTTGGAATCAGGAAAAGAAAGGTGCACTCATGGTGGAGTGCTGCCTGCACTGCAATGTCATGACGACTTCACTTTTTTCCACTCGATGCTCCATGATGCATTTAGCCCCCCACTACCCTGCTTCCCCACCCACATATCAATGTGCCGTTTCATACTTACAGCCAGCACTGAAAAAGCATTTAGTCGCGTCTGGCCAATTGGACTGCATTGATTTCTCTCGTAGCCCTCTGCAGTGCTTGATCAGATGTGGCCGTAGATTCTTTTCGCAGCATTCAGGCCAATATTTGATGCTGCTGATTGCAGTGCAGGCGTAATAAACAAAAAAAAAAAGGGGGGGGGGCGTCTTTGTGCAGCGATTCAGCCAAGCAACCACAGTGGCTGTGTTTCTTCATCTCTGTTGTGAACTCCGGAATGAGGGCAGATGGCTGTTTTTATTAGGTCAGCATTAGACTGTTTTGGTAGTTAGAATTAGTTTCACTCTGCTTTACTCTCTGGATTAAGACGTTTTCTTTATGGTCGCTTCAGATATGAGGAGAGTGGTGAGGCTGAGCAGGGGCTTCCTGATAATTGGAGAAAAACTGCACAGACTAAACAGCTTTAGGTGTAAGCTGTCAGGACAGACAGGGATGGAAGAGGAGCCAGACACTGAATATCAACTCCATCTGTACAATAAACGCTGGTAGATATGAACCAACAACCTCCTGCCGGTGGTTTAATTGGTGCCGGTGATTTTTTCTGACTTCCTCAGTGTAACATGGACAGGCTGGTGCTGCAGCGCTCTTACCAAGACAACGCTTTGTGTTTCTCTTCAGCCAACGGAGAGTTTCCCCCGGTGATGACGAGCACAACCCGGCTGCCCTTCAGACCGACCATCCGGACTCTTCCCCCGTCCATCAGAAGCCCTTCAGTGAACATCCCGACCGCAGATTACTGTAAGTCAGAGTTTGATCGCCGCAGTTGGCCTGCATGTTTCTCAGTGATCTTTAAAAGTGCTTTCGTCCCCCCCCAGGGAGAAAAAAAATCCTCCTTCATGTTTTTTTGGGGGGTTTTTTTCCGTCCGTTCCTCCCACTGCATCTTTGTCTTGCTCTGCGTTTCTGCTCGCATGCGTTCCTGATTTGCAATTACTCTACTTCTGCTAAGCACTGGCACAATGCACGAGGGGCTTGCAACAAACTAAGTGTGCCCCCTGCTGGTCCGCGAGTTTCCGCATCTGGGGGAATGCTGCAGAGATCTCCTTTTGCATTAAATGGAGCAGGACGGGCAGTTTTCAAGTGTAAAATCCTCCAATTTGTCTCCCGAGAATGTCAATGGAGCCGGTTACACAGACTTGACATTTTCCACCTCTCTCTCTCTCTGTCTCTCTCTCTCTCTGTCTCTCTCTCTCCCCCCCCTCTCTCTCTTTGTCTCTCTCTCTTTGTCCCTCTCTCTCCCTCTCTCTCCCTCTCTCTCTCTCTCTCTCTCTCTTTCTTTCTCTCTCTTTCTTTCTTTCTCTCTCTCTCTCTTTCTCTCTCTCTCTTTCTCTCTCTCTCTCTCTCTCTCTCTCTCTCTCTCTCTCTCTCTCTCT
>JAUESE010000057.1:11102654-11122136 GCA_032274725.1 Malacoctenus triangulatus | reverse complement strand
CCCCCCCCCCCCCCCCCCCCCCCAAGGCTGCTCACAGAAAATGAAATGTTTACTCTGGTCTTGTTTTAATAATGTTCAGAGGGGATAAAGACTGCTGCTGCCACATCGCCTGCACTTCTGCTACTCAATCTAGCATCTTTTCCTGACCACAGCTCTCGCTTTCTGCGGTGTGATGAGTTTTCAGCAGTTTTTTCACTGACGAGAGGGCCCAGCGTTGCCCCCGTTCTGGGATGGAGGCCACTGTTTGTTTTAATGATGGCATACCAACAGAGGCAAAGTTCACAGTTAAAAGACGTAATGGTCTGTCAGAGTCGGATTTCCCCCAAAGGATCAGTTTTTTTTTTTAACTCTCTATGTGCGTCTGTACATTTCAGAGGGGCCTGACTTCACTGTGAGGGTCCACGGCACTTATCAGTTAAGGGGGGTGGCGAGAGCACATCTTGTTTTTGTTTGTTCTGCCAAGTGTCGAAGAGGGAGTGAGTCACTGTGTGCTGAGTCTTTGTGTGTGTGTGCGTGAGCATGCACTGGGCTTGATTTTGTTCCACGTCCTGCCGGTCATGAAGGTTGTGGAGCTGGCAGAGGTCTCGGGGTTTGCAATGACGGAGTGGGATCACAGGCTGAGGCTTCATACGATGTTTTTGCTGCGCTGCTCTGTGGAAGTCGACAACGGTGAGTCATGCAACTGATAAACGGGAGGCCATGCAAACCGTGTGTACAGCAGTGAGGGGAGCTGCATCAGTGAATGGTTGAATGCTTTTTGCTCGTTAAATACACAGAACATGAAAGTAAACACAACAATAACCGTGCAGCTTGATGTGGCACGTGTGACATGGATGGACCATTCCAGTGAAGAAGTGCTCACCAACACAAATTTGTCAACAAGACTTGAGAGAAAAGAGCATTTTGTGTACATAGAACATTTTTGAGATCTTTGAGTTTAGCAATAACGAAAGTTAATATCTTTCTTTCACTGTATTTTGGCATATGATCACGAGAAGCCTCACAGCAAAGTCAGTGGGTGTTTGGGCTGAAAAACGGTGAAATGAATGCAGCTCATGGAAATTCGCTCTACTGTTTCGTCCAATCGGGGGTCACGTCAGCTGCTTCTGTGTACGTTTGCCCTCTGTTATCAAACTGTGGATTTATAGAACATTGATCAACTCATGAGAGGAGCTGCTGAGTCCGAGCCATGCGATGTTGTTCAGTGTGGGTGTTGGCTGCACCTCGGGCTGCTCGGTGGTTTAGCGATTCGCACTTTCGCAGGCAAAGTTCTCTGGTTCGTGCCCAGGTTGGGGCTTTCCTGAGCAAGTTGGGGTCAGTTGATGACTCTGAATTGTGCAGGTGCCATTTAAGATGCTGCTCTTCATTTTTAACTTTTGCCATTTGGTCTGGTTGCTTGAATCGCATCCTTCTGAGTTGTGACACAGACCAAAGATTTATTACTGCTCCACTCAGACTTTGAGAAAAAAGCAGAGACAGAAGCTGTTTCTTTTCATGCTCTAATGACTGATCGACTGAAACATACTGACAAACAGTTTTGCTCTCAAGGGGGAAGGACACAAAGGTTGCAAACCATCGCAAAGCGGGAGACGGAAAATGTTTGAAGGCCTGATGGGCGAATGTAATAAGAAAAGCTCAGCTGCTTGCACTGTTTGGACGCCTCTGTCACATTCTTTGCATTTTGAACAGTGAGAAGTTCCTCTTTCAGGAGCATCGACTATTCAACGTACTCAGTTGACAAAAGGCAAAGCGATTGTTTCTCATTTGTGCAGTGTTTTAGAGTCTTGTCTAGTGGGAAGGAAAAATATCTCATCACACAAAATTAAAAAGGTTTTATAATGTAGAAAACTGATTTTCAGCCTATTTCAGGATTTTATACAACTTATTTTCTGAAATCTTTAGAATCCTTTGAATAGTCACTTAAGTAATATTGCTGAATACATAAGAATAACACATTGCCTTGGTACACTAACACTATGGTAATATATTTACTCCAGTAGACCAGTTTGGGTTACATTTGTTAGCTGTGACCACCATCTTGGTTGTTCACATGGTTTCTTGCAGTCTGACCTTAAATGGGCGAATCAAAGAGACACTCACTGATAGGCAGGACAATAGTCAGATATATTTCATAGATATTGAGACATTTAATGTCTTATGAGGCAGATAAAGCAAAAATCCAGCCATGACGTATCAGACCACTGAAATGACCACAGAGATTTGTCACTGTGATAGAAACTGTGCTAATGGAGGTAGTCTAATTGAAAGTAGATTAAATGTGCAGGTAATTACTGTGATGGATAGACAGATGGCTGATTGATAGATATGAGCAGAGCGCTACATCCAAAAAAATCGCAATAAATCAGCAAATACAAGTCATGCGTGCAGCTTCTAGAGCCAGTCGTCGGCTATCTGGCTGCTTGATGACAGAGAGAAGGTGAGCTTTCAATTTCACCACCGGGAAGACCTGAATAACTGTTTGGCCCTCAGGGCAAAAGCCCTCTTCAGGCTGTCTGCTGAGAAGGGCTGAGGCGGCAGTCTGCCTCTGAATGGGCTCTTTTGCTGGGTGAGTGTGGCGGCCATTGACCAGTGAGGAGAGCAGTTTATTTGGGGTCTTTCTCTCTTTCTCTCTCTCTCTCTCTCTCCCTCTCTCTCTGTTGCTGACATGAGGGGAATACAGTTCTGTGCCATGACCACTGATAGCAGGCCATGTGCTTTGACTTGAGAGGAAATACAGATGTCTGTGCCAAAAACTTGGCAACAGCAGAAACACTGATTCAGTTTCTCCAGGCCCGAATGAGACCGTTGCTTTGGAATATGTTTCCCTGAATCCCTTCTCTTTTGCTGCTATACTCACTCCTTTGGCTCCCAGTCAGTCCCACCAGAACACTGTTTAGCATATGAAGAACACTGTTTTTGTGTATAAACTGAAGTCCCAAAATATCACTTTTCCACTCAAATATCTCAAACATTTGCAAAGTAGTTTATGTGTGTAATATAAGTCAGAATGAGAAACTTCTCACTCATGCGTGACTGAATATAATCTTTTTTTTTAAAAAACTAGACAGAAAGGCCTCTGTTTGCTTGAGATGCAACACATGATGTCAGCAGCCATCCCTGTCGTCACGGCTGCGTCGGACAGGAAGCTGCCCTCCCTGCATTTGCCACATCTATCACCGGGTGACCCACAGCATGCACTCCTGCAGCATATTCCCCTCTCTCCCGCTTTACTTTTCCCCTTTCATTTGAGCTGGAATCAGTCATGTGGTTGCACGGGCATGGACCAATGCAACGCCGGTGACGGCCGACCGGTGGACCATATGCAGGAGTTCCCCCCACAGATGTTGCAGAACCACGAAATCAGAGGGAGAGGCAGGGAGGGGGAGGGAGCTGCAAGCTGCAAGCAGCTGTTTCAGTGCACCTCCCCTGCAGATTTCAAGTCATTATTGGTAATCACTCGGATTGTTCCATAAAAATAAACAATGCTTTGTTTATGTCGACAGTTTTATGTGGTTTTAACAGTAAGCACTTTGTTAGTTTGTCCAGAATCTGTTGAGTATTGTATTACTGTTTTTGTGCACTCTGAAAACTCTGCACACACGACTTTAGTGAAGTCGTGTGTGCATCACCAATGTATTCACTCACCACGCTCTTCTTCAACCAGGCCTCCTTTCTGCAGGCATCAAAGTCATCACTTTGAACCCTCGGACAGAGGCTCATTTCCAGCATCTGTGTTTTCTCTTACAGTGGGAGTGAAACCAGGCTCGTCTGTCTTAACCACGGTGCCGTTCTAAAGTGTTTTTTAGCTCCAAATCGCCTCCAAATGGCAGCAGGAACCCAAAAGACATGTTTGTGGGGAGGCAGAGCGGGGCTCAGTGTGAGGCGCTGATGTTGACTCCTTCCCACCTTGTGCTCTTCCAATCATGAGGACCAGTGCTGACAAATATGAGACTCAGCATGAATTCCCTCCCAGTTTCAGCAGTAATATACGAGTCCACTGGCAGAAACAGAAACAAGCGCAGATTTTTTTTTTTATATTCTTGATGATGCTTGGGAAGGGAAAAAAAGCGTGTTTCCTTCTCACATTGTATCATCAAACCTAAACTGCAGATAATTGATTGCAACACGGTATTTGTTGCCATTTGTAAAGTACATTGTTGCTAAAAATACCGTCTTCCTGCTGTTATCCTGCTCATTCAGTGAGGCTGGAGCTTGGCGAGAGATCTTAGTAAATACTGAGATTTCAGCTCCTGAGCCTGGGCTCCAGCCGGCGCTACACAGCAGGCAACATAAGCAGCCAAAGGTGCTCTGCTGCAAGCGTCACGAGTTCAAGTTCCACCTCTGAGTCTCGTTTCTTCTCTTTTTGTGTAGCTTGTCACTTTTTAATAAATACATCACGGCTGTTTGTCCTCTGTCAGGAACCCAAAAAACATGAAATGTTCCCTGTGAATTAGTGTCTGACAGAGGAGGATCCAGGGGAGAGAAACTTTTGCTATAATTGTTTTGCTGTTTCCTGTTCCTGACATTTAGGAGTTCATTAGTTTATTTTGTGTGTTTTTTGGAGAGTAATCTGAGTATCACATTTTGCTGTTGTTCCTATTCAGGCCTGAGCCGTGTACAGAGGGAAAAAAAAGCTCCAGTCGTCCTGTGGATAATGAGGGTGTTGTGAATGAACTGAGTTGAAGATCAGTTCCATTCGGTAGCCAGGATTAGCATCTGAACTCAAATCAAACTGAGTTGCAGCTCAGAGGCCGGAAAATAAAAGCCACTGTGACTGGTTTAACAGCAGGACTGACTTCAGCCGGTGGCACATCCACAATATCGGCCACGAAACTGGAAGCAGTTGCAGCTGTCAGGAGGGGAAGACAGCAGGTTGCGTCTCTCCCTGGTGTCTTACCTCCTCACTGTGTTCGCAAGCCTTAAATCAGGATTTAGTGCTGCAGCGTTAAGTCCTTCCACGTTCATCTGACAAGACTAATCTCGTGCTAATTACAGTGAAAAGAAGTCCAATTAGCGCCGACACACGGGATTACATGGAAAATGAGGAGGAATGTTTGTCACCTGTGATCCTGTCACTACGTCCCTCTGCTGCTACGGGGTTGAGATTGTAATAGCAACACCTCCCAGATTGGAGCTTGTCTCCTTAATATGTAATAATTTGCTTCATATATCCGTGAGCGGAGTGTATAGAAATACAAGTGGAGCAAAGGGGGGTGTTGATGTTGAGTGAAAACAAGACAAATAGAAGTATAATGACTCTGTGATGATCACTGAATGTAAGCCAAGCTGTAATGTAGGATACAATATCCACACATACATTAAGGTAAAAAACATGCTCTAAAGAAGCAAAGACAAGATGATTTTTTAATTTGTTCAAGCCAAGAGCCTCGTTGTTGCTTCAAAGTATATCAGGTGCAGAGAAAAAAGTAATTACAGGGAGAAATTTCATTATAGTGATCAGATACTCATGTGTACCTACCAAAGTAGTGTCCATACAGAGGCGCCATATTCATAACAAATTATTTGCTCTTGACTCCAAAAGGAGGAAAAAGACACAGCTGCTGTCAACAGTTGTGAATGAAGCAGCAAAGACAACATTGACTGAAGCTGTGAGCCGTTGCCTAGGAACACCAAACTGCCAAAAAATCAGAGCCAGACTCACTACTGCCACCTATTGATCGAAAGTTGCCTTCCCCAAATCCTACACACTGTACCTTTAATCACAGTATTTTGGGAATTTGTGTGGCTCAAAGCAAATTGACCAAAACAAAAAGACTCAGGCATAATTTATGTTACTACCTCCAAGCACTCGTGTTCAGAGTGAGTGTGTGTGTGTTTTCTGCTTTGTGCACTGTAAAAAAGTGCTTAATGTGATTTTTTCTTTCTCTTTCTTTTCTCTCTCTCTCTCTCTCTCTTTCTTTTTTTTCTTTGTTTGCAGCCAAAAAATGGATTTTTCATACCTGTGGGGCTGCGGGCCCCGAAGGGCCAACTCCCACTCAGTGCCTCAACTCCTACAGGAACAGCAACGTCAACGTGACAGTCGGCACCCGAGGGCCCTTCAAAGGCATTCAGACGTGGCGGGTCCCAGAAACTGGCACCTACAGGTAGGCCTCCTGCCAGTGAGTAAAGCCTCCGAGCGCGCACACGTCAGCGTCAGCCATTTGTGGCGCTGATTTCACACTCGACGCCCACTCTGAAATAATTTTATCTTTTTTCCTCTGAAGGGTCTGTGCCGTGATGCCGGGCCAGTCATTAGGGGCTCACACTTGAGCTCATGAGCACTCGACACATACAGTACAGAGCGAGCACTTAACCTATCCGTCTTCATCGACGCGCCCGGTGCTGCTCGCGCTTTTCCGAACCGATGCAGCCTTCTCCTCACGCCCACCTCTGCTGCTCTGTACATCAGCGGCATCAGTCTTCCACCAACAAACAGAGAAATCTCACTATCTGATTCTTGCAGGAGGAAGCAGAGGCTGGAGAAATAGCAGCTTTAAAGGCCTGACTCCAAAAATCCCCCCTTCTGGAAAAAAAAAATAACAAACACCCACCTCAGCATCTGTGTTTGGGGGCTTTGAAAGGTTTATGAAACACCTCGACAATCAGCCTCAGCAGCTTGACCTCAAACTGTTCCGTTCTCGGATTAACGTCATAACATCCACAGCACTTTTACAGAGATCAATATTCTTCTTCTGGGCACCCAAGGTGTTTAACTTGGATTGGAATTGGTCGCTTTTGAATGTGCAACGTCTCCAAAAAAGCTCACAGGCCTCCACATTTCCACTGAAGAGAAACAAAACGAGTACATGAGACACACCGGCTAAATCCAGCCTGAAAGCGCAGAGTGCTAAAACACCCAGCCGGGGAACAACATGGACAGCGTCGGCTTTTTACACGCGGCGTCGAGTTTTAGAAAGCACTTTCTGTTTCCACACACAAAACTTCACAATTGGTCTTGATGCGGGGCCGCTGTGGCTGGCAGAGCTTGTAAATGAAGCTGACAGACGGCCACAGAGATGAATATGCACTCTGCATCTCCCAAAAGTCATTAGGCAAACAGCTGAGGTAGCTGCTACTGAGCACCGGCCCACGCTTCCCCTCCCTCTATCTATCTCGCCCACCTCGCTCCACCACCGGGGAGGAAAAATATGGAGACGCTCCCAAAAACCAATCAACTTTTTTTTCCCGCCTTTCCTCTGGCAAGAAGAATTGGAGCATTTAAAATTGTTGTCTCGAGTCACAAAGGTGTGTTAGTGTGTCCGCCGCGCTGTCTTGTTTAGTGCTTGTTTTCTTACTCTATACGGTGCTGCAGCAGGTCAAATGTTTTTATTAAAAAAACACCCAGGGTGAGAGCGTGTTTGCAGCGTTTCCAAATTAATTTCAGCTGTTACTTAACATTGTGCGCTTGCGAAGAGCCACAGGAGGAATGTGCGAGAGCACGGCCTCAAGTTATGTCTGATAAACGCCTACTGACCGGCTCCGAATATACAATGAGTCCACTTAAGTGTGAAGAAGCTATAAACTCCACTTTCTGCACATGTTCCAAAAAAACGTGTTCAACAAACAAATAACGCTTGCTCTCTTAGAACACACTCTTATGAACTCATTTTCATTTAACAGCTCGATACGAACTCTTTGAGCAGCATCGAATCCGTGTTTGTCACAATCAATTGCGTTTCAACCTCACCCGAATTCATCGATTTATCGTTTGTACTTGTGTCCTCTGCTGTTGTAGTCTGTCACTTTATCCAATACAAAGTCAGGGTGTCAAAAATAGGCCTCCACCAGCGGCTAATTGCTAATTTGTACATTGGTGATCTTCCCATTTCAGTCAAAAAAAGGGTCGTAACACAGTCGTGAGACTCAAAAGTACGGGGCAGATTGCAGCAAAGACAGCAGACAAAAGATGAGAAAAAACGACATACCTAACTTCTTACAATAGGTGTAAAGGTTTGTTAAATGATGACAGTTACACAGTTTAAATGAACTTCTTTGCTCTCAAACAAAATAATGACTTGTCATCAGGTAAAAGTAAAATTATCAAAGATCATGTTCATGCTAACGACTGAAGTGAGTTCTTTTGAATGAAAGTAACATTTCAACATGTCTTTGACCTCCAGGATCACAGCGTATGGAGCCGCCGGTGGACGAAGCGTCTTGGCCATGAGCAGGTCACACGGCATCTACATAACGGGCGACTTCCTGCTGCGGAGGGGCGAGCTGCTGTACGTCCTCGTGGGACAGCAGGGAGAGGACGCGTGCCCCAGTGTGAGTCTCTTTTACAGTCACCCGCTGCTGTTCAGGGAGTCAACGATCCTGCAGTAAATAGTGGTTGTGTCTCAGATGAGACCCTGCAGTTTACGGTCTGTCAGAGAAGCAAGATAAACTTTAAAAATAGCTGTAAATGCTGCTGTGAATCAACTTTATGAATGAGAAGACACAACATTTCCTTTTTATGGACACACAATGGGTACAACAACAGCACTACATGTACTTATAGTTTTCACACAATGCCAGTGGAGGACACTGAAGCTGCTTCTCAGTTTGACTGAATGATTTCAGTGTAAAATAGACAATATAGTGTCTTTTTTAGGTTTTTAGCCTCTTATTCAACCATTTACAAATGCTCTGGCACTCCAGCGGTGGCAGAGCTGATACACAAGGTGCTGCCCTTCCACTGGGAATAACCTGGGACTTCGTGTCTTATCCAAAAACCTGGAGTTCGTACCGCCAGCGATGCAATTAGTGCACAACCTGCTGTAGCACCTGAGCCACTGGCATCCCTGTGGAGCAGACTATGACTAGAAGGGGTAAAGAAGGAATCATTATTATTCAGCATTACCGAAAAGGATAACTAGCTCCCTGCGGCTTTTGTCTGGTTCCTCCTGACCCGTCTTTGGAGGTTCGTGTCCTTAATCCCAACAGTTCATTGGCACGATTAGTGGTTTAACTCCATCCAGCCAATGAAACCTTCAGCTGCTCAGGACACACATCGCAATGCAATCACACAAATTTTGTCGTTTTACTATGGCCTGCAGCAGGTTTTGAGAACGCAATAGGCCACAGCGACACAACTTGTCACTTGCACTGGATTGCATCGTACTCTGAGTTTGGAGGCTGGCTGGAGGTGTTTTCCTGAAGACAGTGTTTCAAAAAAAAGATGCAGAAAATCACACTTTCAGGTAAATACTTTGGAAATAATAAAATGTCCTGCCTATTATATGTTTGTTTGCATTCAGCCCAATAAAGAAACAAAGTTTGGACACCCCTGCTGTTACGCAATGGCTAAAATGTCACCGTGTGTGTCATTCTAATGACTGATTCACTGAGTAGAGGTCACAAGAAGATGCTTTATAATGTGACTATTTACAAAAGAAAGCTGAGATAAGCTGCCTGATCGACTTGCTAACAGACTCCTTCAAAGTGAGTCATCAAGACAGTAGTTAGGAGGACAGGAGGACATCATTAGCTTAGGAATCGGCGCTTCCTCCCCCAAAAAACAAGAGTTTAAAGAAATAATACCTATCAAAGCACCTCTGGCTCAAGCTAAAAGTCAGCTTGGAGCAGGAGGGAGAGCTGGCAGATTTAAAACTATTTCATGTACAACAAAAGTAACAAACTGAAACTTGAGTGAGCATGACTGCATCATTATTTCTTTTTTAGCCGTCTGTTTATAGTGTTATACCCCAGAATTTGTGGCTTCACAGTAAGTCTCCACTTTATTATTTGTTATTCCGGACGCTGGTGGAGTTCATAAAATAAGCAGTCGAAATTGTGGGACCGCGTCGATGTGCAGGAAGGTAAAGTCAGAGGACGACACGGAGAACAGAAAACGAGTAGAATCCAAATTTAAAACTGTTTTGTGACGACAAGTGGAGAGGCAGAAATAAAATATCTTGTCAAACCTTTGAAAAAAACATGAGCAATAAAAGCCTCGATATTAACATCAATATTCCTCTTGTATCTCAGGTGGTTTTAGTTGAGATGTGACAGCTCGAGTGTGTGTTTTGGTGTGTGTGTGTGTGTTTCTACAGACAGAACTTTCGAGCTCTGCAAGCAGGGGTCCTTTCCACTGTCATCCCGTTATTAGTTTTTAACGCCGTGTGTCTTGAAGTGCTCAGCACAGACAGCAGAGAGGGACTCGGCTGTTCCAAAGTGAAACTGAAGTCGTTTAAGGTTCCTCTTATTTCCCTCCAGTTCTGACAGCGAGAGTCAGCAAGGCGCTCCAAAGGGTCCCTCCGAAAGTGATTTGTGCTGTACGACCGTGTTCTCTCACACTCTTACCTTTAGCTTTTGAAATGATGATACACACACACACACACACGCACACACACAAACACACACATTGTCTTGAGAGATACTTGCTGTGTTTCTCCTGCTGCGCATACACACACAAACACAAACTCTAAAACACACACGCTCACTCCTTCTTTCTGTTTTTTGGGTTGTTGTTTTTTTTTTTTGCTCTCAGAGAACTTTAAAGACAGAAGCTGCAGTTACAGAGGAAAAGAGCGAGGTGGGATGACTCTCCCAAAACATTTGAATGCACTTGCCTGTCAATCACAGTCACGTAAGCCCCACCTCCTCCTCTTCCTCCTCCACCACCTCTTCCTCCCTTAAAGGCCCCTCTGGAGTTTTAGTTCAGACAGACGAGGGAGTTAAAGGAGCCACTGTGACTCCGTGTTTGCGTGTCTGGGTGAGATTCACACAGAGTCGGAGTAACAGCCCAGAAAAAGAAAAGCCTGTGCCGGCTCTCTCTGAAAAGCAGGACCTGCTCCAGGCAGCTCGGTGTGATAGCGCCCACAAGGAAGACACATCAATTCACCAAAATCTCCGTGAGAGCAAAAGTCCCTGCGTCTGACATTGTTTGCCAACAAAACGTCCACCTCCATTTTTTAAAGGGTTCGTATCTCTGGAAAGCAGAATAGGAGCAGCATTCGGGCCGACAGGCCGCCTTCACTGGCTAACTGATGAATCAGTTTCCAGCACAATGGCAATAAAATACATGTTGGTCTTATTTGTAGTCCTTTCAAAGACAATGTAATACTTTGATTTGTTCTGCCTACTTCCAAGATGATAAAGAAGCCAACATTAACATGATGATGCAAAAGTATTTGATTCACTGTGAATATAGTTTATAATGAGTCTCACTTATTAGGTTTTTTAAGTCAGTGAAGAGACTTTATCGTCCTTTTCCTCTCAATTCAACCCATCCTATTCATAGTTAACTCTAAAGTACTCATGGTAGTCAAGGGTTCGGAGTCTTGCTCAAGAGTCCAGGATGGTGGATGTGATGGGGTGGAACAAGTGGTGTCTTTCACTTTCCAGAACCAGCGAGTTTCTGGCAGCTGACAGAAAAACTACAGGAGCTGAGGCCTCATGAGGGGCTTCTTGTCAACAGGAGTTTTAGGAAATAGTAGCATTTAATGATCACAACTTCCAGGTAGCTCAGTGAAGAGAGACAGCAGCTCTGCAACATCTTTTTTTATGTACATCTTTCATGAAAAACTCATCCAACTCCATTTCTATATTTTTTATCAGTTAAAAGCATAGTCAAGCTGTAAACAAAAAATCAGTCCTCAATGTCTTGGTATAAACATGTCTACCTCATGAAAGGCTCCTCACAATAAAGTATTTATCAACATTTATGATGAATTCACTCTCTGAAGTAATTCATCTGTCAAAATGAAACAGATGAACTGTCTCATTCAATGGGCACCATTAATTCATCACTTTGGAAGCTCTGCAATAGTCTTGCAGAATAAACGTTATGTAAAACACGGCAGATAATCGGAATCAGCAACGAGTCGGCCCACACTGGAATTGTCTTGCGAAGCGAACACTCGTGCACTCTCTTTGCTTTTCAGTTCCTCTGCGCCTGTGAATATTTCTGCTTGGTATTTGCTCACTATTATAATGCTAAATCCTCCGACTCCCAGCAGCCGGCGCTTTGGCAGCCGCTCAGCTTCCCTCATACACTCGGCTGACACCCGTGAAGGCAATTCTTCGGTGAGCTGACATCTCTCTCCCTCCCCGCAGTCCAACATCATGCTGAATAAGATCTGCCTGGAACAGAGCGGCCCAATGGCGAACAAAACCCAAGTGAGAGGGGGCGGAGGTGGAGGTGGAGGGGCCACCTATGTGTTCAAGGTAAGATGGCTGAGGAGGAATGATCCACCTGGGACACCTCGCCTCCATAGTTGATGATTATGAACAGCACATAATTCCCATGGATGCTGGCGTGTGAGTGGTATTTCAGTGTAAAGATGCTGTTACGCTCTGTTGTTGGTTTTGGGGATGTTGGGATGTTCTATCCAGGTGGCTCCTTTGCTTCAGATAACGTTGCCTCGCTGCTGTCTGTCAGTGTATCAGTGATTACGAGGCAGTGCGACTGAAAGGCCACAGGAGTTGTTGTGGTGTCTTTACTGTCATCGCAGAGCAGATAAAGATGAACAAGTTTCTCTTTAAAGGAAGATTTTGACATTTTAGGAAATCTGCTTTCTCCCCTCATGTTGGATGACAACGTTGACACTCTGCATGTGTCTACACAGTAAATATAAAGCCACAACCAGCAGCCAGAGAGTCGTGCTGAACTCAAATGCTGCCTCCTCCTCTCCCTTATCTACTTTCTTACAACAGCTGTCTTTGAACTCGTTGACTCGCGAGCACTTTGCTCTTGTCGTTTGACACCAGCCTCGTGGGTTTACTGGCTGCTGCAGAGCGAATAGCATGTGCTTCACATATCAAAATCTGAGAAAAAGGTCATAACAGCCGGATCTTCAAGGGACTCTGATGCAAAAGTAAAGCCAAGCCACCCATTTCTTTGGCTTGTTCTGATCTCAATATATCAATACCGACCCAGGTGGACAAAGGAGTGCACATCCCTCTCATCATCGCTGCTGGGGGAGGTGGCCGGGGCTACAGCAGCCAATCAGAGACCCAGCTGGAGCAGATGGACTATGACCCGGGCCAACGGGGACGCAACGGGAAGTCGAACGCTGCAGGTACACTGTGCACAGCTTTGATGTCTGCTGCTCCTGTTTGTATGTATCACAGCGGCGTTTCTTGCAGCACGCTCGGTGCGCTGCGTGTGTGCACAGTTGTGAGAGTGAATGAGAGGGTGAAACGCTCCACTGATACTGACTGCTGATGCGATGCGAGTCCATGCGAGGCGCATGCTTCTCTCCTGTGCATGCACTCACATCACAACACACGGGGATTCAGAGCCGGACCGTCGATTTGCATGCCTACCTGTGTTTGTTCCATTTCTCCTGAAGCTGTTTACTTCTGTCTTAATGCATGTTTCATTACATGGTGTCCCTTCTGTGCGCCACTGTGAGAAGCTACATTCTCTGCTTTCTCTGCTCGTGCACCGCTACATTCGTGCACGCTGCAGCTTCCATTATTCATGTGGCTGAAGTTGCAGCCCGAAAAGTAGATATTGATTTTTACATCCTCTCAAAGCCCAAGGTTTACTTTTGAGGAAACTACACATGGAGAATGTAACACTGGGCCTGTCTGGGACGCTTGTTGCTTGTGGTGCAACTTGAGAAAGGAGCAAATTAAATTCTGGTGGTGGTAAAAACATGCAAAACACTACTTTTACTCTGATCATCTTTAGGTTTGTTTTCTGAGTGTGGTATCATTGCTGGAGGTTGGTTGTGTATAAAAATAGGTGTAGCTCACACTGCCTGCAAACATGCAAACACATAAGCTCCATTTTTCCCTCCCCCTTATTTATAATTCACTCACATCTCTGGTGCACGCACACACTCCCACATAGGCACTTTTTCACCTGCACATTACCAGCATCATATCAAAGCGTCGTTGTGCTGGTTGACAGGTGGAGGCGGAGGTTGGAATGACAGTCTTCCCATCAGTCAAGGCGGCAGACCGGCGGTGCTGGGGGGCCAGGGAGGGCAGGCCTGTCAAAAGTTCTGGCAGACCCGCGGTGGCTTCGGGGGAGGCGGGGGCGGCTGCATGTCCGGCGGTGGCGGCGGAGGCTACAGAGGTTAGTCCGAGAAGATCCCCCCACATTTCGTTCTCTTTTTTTTTTTTTTTCCCGCAAGATGTTTAGAGAAAATTGAATAAATAAACAGCTCTGAGCTGTCAAGAAGGAGCCAAACATACATTTGTAGTGCCATCTGTGTTTTATACCCAATGTGACAGGTTGACAGAGTTGATACGGATCAGAGATTGGGCTGGATCCCAGCAACAGATGTGTGTGCTCTATCTTTATCTGCTCGATCAGCTGTAAATCTGGCTGAGATGTTACTTTAGTCACACAGCAAAAAACACTTCCTATCTCCTCATACTGACGATAAATGTATTATTAGGCAGTCTGTCATCCCCATTTATTCAGGGGTCGCTGGTACAAAGACATTATGAGAATTATAAATACTAATTTAAATCTTTCAGCCCTTCTTGAAGAAAAATGAACGTTATATCTGAAAGTGTTCACAGTTTTTCAACAGACATCAGGAGCAGAAAATAGTTATACTCAAGCTTTTTTTTTTACATTTCATTCACTGATAACTTGTTCATGTGTAGATGAAGTGAAAAAATATTCATTATTTTATCATCGTGTAGTATAAAAGCCTGAACGCAGCAATACTAGGTCAAAAGGACCAAACAAGAGGTTTTTTTCTGTTAACAATATGAGTAATCACTGTGATACTGTGGGTTGTCGTCAGTTCTATGGTGTGTGTGATGTTGTGTGTGGCCTCCCTGTCTGCAGGCGGGAATACCTCCATCGATAACAACCCCAAACATGACGGTGACGACGGCACGTCCTTCCTCAGCCCAGATGGAGAACCGTTCCTGGTCGCCCTGAAAGGTGAAGTCACAGGATGTATTTTCAGAGGCAATCAGGCTCGTCTGTTATTAGTCGCCAGCAGCTAATCAGCATGCAGCATGTGGAACCTCTCTCATGTTTGTAGGTGAGAGTGAATGTGTGTTTGTGCTACACAGGATGAGAAAACAGGGTTTCTTTTGGCAAATTGAAATTTGAAATGAGTTTTAGTTTTGGTACAATTGGACTGCTGGTAATGGTACGAGCTGTAACAGCCACAAACAGGCATATCCAGATCTGTGCTGCATGGAGGGGAAAAGGGTTGTGTTGCTCTGTGATACAAACTGCGTTTTATTCCAACTCACTGAAAAATGTGGAGGTCAAAATGATCAGTGCATTCATCCCACGGCAACCTGTTAATCCCCTTCGACTCTTTCCTGCTCGTGCATCTGGAGTCGGCAGGTACGAACAACTGTCTGACTCAGAAAATAGCGGCTGTAACAATGAGCTCGTTGACCGCTCACACATCATCATCGACTCCTCTTCATCAGCTCCGGAGCGAGACAGAGAAAGATGGAAACGGGGAAAAACAAGTTTGAAGTGTTTTGCCATCACACTGACATCTTCATCGCTCTCCAATCCAGCGTTAATCGGGGTGAAGCTTCATAGGGAGCTAATGCCTCCTGTGACAGCTGTTGTCCCCAATTTGTCATCAAGCTTCTTATGTAAATAGCTGTAATTTAGACGAACACTTGTTTGCCTTTTTTTCCCGCTTTAGCTCGGTTAATTACAGAAATGAAATTCATAAAGATACAAAATGTTCATGCAGACAATTTGATGAGCGACTCTCTGCGGCATTACATTTACGGACGGCTACTTTTGATTTTGTGATGAAGCCTGGGAGGGATTTTCTTTCGATATGACACAGATGTTTACTCAGACTGAAGAATCAATTAGAAGAACGGGGAAGTCAAAGCGCCCCTCCCGAAACGGGCCTGTTCTAAAATAGAAACGGAGGTGTTCCTCCTTGAAGACAGCAGCTCTGCGTTATTCTAACACACACATACCTCGAACCAAAAAGGCTTCCTTTTTGAAATCAGCTCCAACAGGAAATAGATCTTTCTTACACATGCTGACACTGAGAACACATCTCATTGCTTGTGTCTGGTTTGTTTACATTTCCCCTCTATCTTGTTTTACATTTTGTGCCTCACTGCATGCGCCTCTTACACTCCTGCAGCAACTATTTTTTTCCTGTTTCAAAGTTGTGTTTTTAAAAAAAATATTAGGTGTGTGACAAAGAATTAAAACCCAATATCACGAACACTGTGATAGCGTGCTTGACAAAATGGATAAGAGTGTCGGTCTCCTCATGACAAATAGATGAAGGGTTTATATGACACAAAACTGAAACACTGCAGAAAAATGTTACTGGCCTGAATAACAAAAAAAACACTAGATTGATAACCAGCAAATTACCCCAAAATCTGAATCATTTTCAGACCTCACAGAGCGTCATATTGTCCTGTAATATATTGCTCATTCGGTCACTTATTATCTGTGTGAAGTTGGGCTTTGAGGGCGCTCGTGTCTTGAAGTTCTAATCATTAACGGCGCCGCCAGCAATTTCCCTCTCAGCTTGAGATGAATCGTCTTTTTCCTGAGCTCTAATGCAAACAGCAGGTGATGCAGGACGGGCCCGCTGTGTGCGTGGAGAGCTTCAAAAAGCAGCATCATGCGATGATTTCCGTAATGTTTGCAGAGGCAACAGGTTTGAAATAACCTCGCTAAATGGAGACCTTGCGAACGCGTAGAACACAGACAGGGCGGCGCTGTATTCCAATCTCGTTGCCACGAGGTGGGCTCTGCAAAAAGCACGTGTGGTATTAGAGACCCGGAGAGCTCCGCCGGGTCTCGCTGCTCGATTCACCTGAATGAGAGAAGCTGCTCTGGCTTTTTTTGGTTTTTTTTGCCGCACGGCAACGTCTCCCAAAATCATTGCTCAGCTCGCTTTAAGGGGAGAAAATCCTCTGCAAAGTCGTTCCCGTCCAGCTTGATGGTGGAGAGGCTCCTGCACAGTACACACAATGGTTTCATTAGAGTAAATGAGATGTGCATACAGCAGGTCTCAGTAAGACTGCAGCCTAGCGTCAGCCTCTCTGCTCCAACAGCGAAGTAGCATAAAGAAATGCTCCACACGACTGCATCTAAGGATCCACAGCACACAGTCTCATGCGTGGAACGTTATTAGTATGCAGTCAGAAGCTGCACTCACATTTGTATTCCTTCCCAGGCACCTTTTCTTGTGTTTCTGGGTTAGATTTATGTATTTGTACTTATAAAGCTGATAACAGAGTGATGAGAGAAAATAGATTCTGCAGACGAGTGCGTTTGCTTTGCTTACCAAACAGTCACACGTTCACGGACAGCCCCTGACTAATTCACATCAGGCTGCTCTCCTCGGTCGCCAACGTGCCGCAGCTTATAATTAAGAGAATGACTTTTCTTCACAACTGAACTAAAACAAGCGATGATGTGAGAACCATTCAAAACTATTTATGGCAATAAGCGGCAGCGCCACAGAGAGCATGGGGGAGTCTGCAGGTCTCGCTCCTGCCAACGACCGCAGGCAAGATCGTTGTAGTGATTAACACGCCTTCGCAAAGAAGCGGTTAATTCATCGAGTCGAGGTGAGTCAGGAAGGTAATGATGGTCTGTAAACTCAGCGCTCCGTGCAAACATCACACCGGCTATGTATGAAGTTACTTGTTATTTTTGAGGACGTTGTGAGAAATTAGTGTCCAGTTCAATTTCAGAGATCTGAACAAGTGTGTGAGCAAACTGCCTCGTAACAATGATAAAAGATGAAAGCCTGTGGTCCCGACGTTGTTGTGCTACAGCATTCCCCAACTTGTTTTCCAGTAAGCCCTTCAAAGAAGGCAGTGAGCCCCCCTCTTCACTCTTTCGCTTGCCATAACATTAAAGTGAAGCCAAACACTTGCTTAAACACATCGTCTCTCCAAAGCAAATGCCTTCAAAATAAAAGCAGTTTTAAGAAAGTCTCCTGACTCCAATGACTTGAAATCTGCTTTATTGAATGTTCAAATTCCCCACTTTCACAGTGACTCATAAATGCACCATCATGTTTACAAATAGATAAAGTTCGTGGTGGCATTTCGACTCAAGAATAATTGCGTTATAAAGGAGAGCGTTTACACAAGTTTGGAAAACGTGTAGTTAATGAAGCCTCTGAGTTAACAGTTCGACCTCATCATGAGTGCCGCTGACATTCTGTTTATTCATTGAGGTTTTTTTATGTCTTTTAAATCAGTCCTTAAAAGGTCATTCATGACTTAGGTTGCCTTGAGACAAAATTAACTATGTTCATCTCAAAGCTGGTGATACAATTAAATCAAGACCAAACAAGTACAACAAAAGCTAAATACAAGGATACAAATCAAACACCTGTGAAATAATCTACAACCCATTAGCATCATATTTTAGTTTAATTACATCTGGGAAGAATAAGTTGCTGTTAGGCCTCTGCCGAAATGTGGCAGTGGTTCTGTCATTGCATTTCTGACATTCGTCTGATCTGCCGTTTATTCTGTATGCAGTGCGGTTGTGTGCCGGGCGCTGATGATAATGGAGGGGAATAAAACCCAAGAAGGTTATCCTGGTAGATTCTTTAATTAGGATCGTTTCCAGTAAATTACATCAGAGTGTTGTTGAACTTCTTGCTCATTTCACCACGAGACATTTTGCTGATATCTAATCGAATCTTGCTCATTTTGGAAACCTCTGCTCTGCCCCCGTGTGTGTGCTTGTGTGTGTTTGTGTGTGCGTGTGCGTGTGTGTGTGTGTGCCTAAAGCTATGGAAGGCGATGGTGAGGTGATCATCAGCCCTGTGCAGAACTGCAGCCACTGTGAGAGCGGCGAGTGCCACGAGGTCAAGGACACGGTTATCTGCTACTGCGACGACGACCTCGTCCTGGCTCCGGACAAAGTGTCCTGCATCAACGCCACAGGTCGGACATATTGGAACTGTTGCATTAAAGCGGTACAGCACGAGTGATGACCAACTGGCGGCTCCTTTCTTTTATGTCTCACACGGACTGAATCTAAATGTTGAAATGAACTGAGCTAAATTTGATTGTACCTTTAATAGGCTGTGACTCAAAAAAGGGATAATGAATTAATTTTCTGCAGTAATTAAGCCTGGAAGGCTTTGCACTTCATGGAATCTTTATCTGAGGAAATGTTTTTAATCGTGCTTCAATCATTCATAGCAATTATCAATAGGTAGGGATAAGCTAACCTGCTAATGAAAATGAACAGAACAGCATTATCTGTGTGGATTGCAGCTTTGGGACGTGTAATTTAACCCCACTGAAGCCTGATAAAAGCTCTTTATCGTAGCATGTCAAGGATTTGGGATAAAAGGCTTCACCTGGATACTGATGCAGTGACTTCAGACTCCGGATTCTCTCTGTGTTGCATAACGAGCTTAAGTTCACAACCAGCTTTGCCCATCATTCCATGTCGAGTCAGATAAAAATGAGAAAAAAAAGGTGTTTTTCAGAAAAAACATCTTTTTGGTGCAACAAAGCCCTCCCGACAGGGGGGGGGGGGGGGGGGGGGGGGGGGGGGGGGGGGGGGGGGGGGGGGGGGGGGGGGGGGGGGGGGGGGGG
>JAUESE010000057.1:11090114-11101431 GCA_032274725.1 Malacoctenus triangulatus | reverse complement strand
CAACAAAGCCATACAGACAGCCCCCCCCCCCCCCCCCACCCCCACCCCTCCTCTCCTTCTCCTTCCTGTGTGCATCAACTTGCCTCTTCAATTAGGACCTGTCCAATGAATAATACATTTCAGACTGTAGATCTGAAATGAATTAATGTGGTGGAGCGTCACGATGTAAGTTGAAGCAAAATAACTGGGCTATTAACATCTCAATATTATCTTAATGACCTAGAGTCTCTCCTTGCCCTGTGATTTGCAAATCTGTTCTTGGTAATGACAAGCGGCGGATAATTCTATGATGCGAGGTCAGAAAAGGTCACAGTCTCAGTATGGTCTCCCTCAGTGTGCAGATTCGTTCCCCAGCTCCAGCGAAGGAACTGACACCCCGCCTCCTTCCTCTCACCGCTGTGAGAAAAAGCGAATTGGCATTCACCGGCCGCCGCCGCCGCCGCTAAGCTCTGTTGTGTCATCGCTTTCACATCATTAATTAAGTTGGGGATCAGAGTGGCGAAGTGAATGTTAATACTCCGCCAGGGGAAGCTAACAACTGTACGACGCTGTTGTGTCCCCAAACCTTTCTTGCAGAGGTGTCCCTCATGCCTCCGCAGCCTTCTCTCTCCCACCTGGCTTTGGGGCTGTCGGTGGGCACCTCCGCCCTCATCGCCGCCCTGCTGCTGGCCGTGTCCGGAGTCATGATCAGTGAGTATCACACGCCGCAGTCTGGAAATCAAAGCTGCCACAGCTGTGTGATTAGCGGAGGCAGAGCTCATGAGAGCACAGAACAAATACTGACAAAAGTAATATTTAGTATTAGTTGTATACTCATGTGCACTTTATGTGTATTTGTATAAAGGCCGAATAGATAGATATCAAAAATAAGAAGGTAAAGAATACTTAAAGATGCTAGTTTCCACTCAAAATCAGAACTTCACTCTTTACACATTGTTACTCAGCTTTAGCGATGTCCTGGTAAAAAAAAAAAAAAACCCTCACAAACTGTGTAAAAGAAACTGTCTTCGAATCAAAAATTACAAAAAGAAAACAACAAGCTATCAATTCAAATATGAACTCAACAAGCTCAATCACCTGTAAAAATGCGTCAGAGTTTATGGCTCTTCAAAGGATTTGTGGTCAAACCAGCTCAGCTTCATGATTGACCTACTTCAAAGTGAGACCGTAAATAATCATCACTCCATGAAGCCGACATCAAACATGTAAATCACACATTTTCTTAGCGACTGTAGGTTTAAAGGCAAACGTATAACGAGTGTTTGCTGCAGCCTCACTGTTTCAAAGCTTGGGCCGTTTCTGATTTTACAGACAAAAACCAGTGTGTAAAAAGTGTAACAGTGCAATCAAGCAATATTTAAGCCCCTCACAATAAAACACAGTGAATTGGTTTAGTCTTTGCAGCTGTGTCCTGCAGTATAAAGGCGACGGATGCATTTGAATTCCCTCTGTGCAGCTAATCAAAAAAACGTCATTGTAGAGTAACATTCGAAGCTGCTGCGACGTGTCCTCGGTTTGAAAAGGGACTCGGCGTGTAGTCGTGTTGCGTCAATGTTGTCCATTAACTATTTACTATTGGAGAAGCAAATAGAGGTCACAGTGTTATTACTTGGACTGAGGCAGAACGTGAACACTCTCTTGTTAACTCATTCATTTTTACCTCACCATGTGTGAAGCACACTCAGAGTAATTACCTCTATTGTGAGTATTGCTGGTAAAGAGTCACAATGGATGCCTACATTTCTCTGTGTGTGTGAATAAACACTGGGGGTGATTAGCCTCACAGGACGTGGAGCTTGTCAGGGTCTTCATGATGACGCTGTTCACAAGTGATTTTGAATGTGTGCTATATTTACATTTTTTTCAGAGCACACAGTGTGCAATGTTTTTCATATTAAACAAAAAAAAAGTAACACAACCTTCAAACCTTTTTTCCTTGGCTCTCTTTGGTTTTCCTCCACAATTTCCAAGGCAAAGCCGAGTCAGAGGCAGCTCAGACGGTGAAACCTGGCTGTTACACTCCACACGATGAATGAATGTTCTCTGCAACAACAAACAGCAGTTTTAGTGATTGTTTTGGGTTGTGTTTGAACTTTTTGCCTAATTTGGTTGATATATTTTTGTCATGTATTATGATGTTGTGACGGGCGCTTCATTCATCCGCCGGTTTGAAATGCCATTAATAGATTCAAACCACCCACCTGTGCGACAATGTCCCTGTGTTTGCTGGATGACTAAATAATGCTAACAAAATAAGCAATCACCATGGAAACGCAAACAAGAGCAAATCTATTCTCAAAATGCTTTGAAATTGAGATTCGATGAATCATATTTCCATTTGTTGAAGGACCAGGAGAGTGTCATACAACGTATTATCGTTATCATGTATCGCAACATTTTGTACGTTGAGGGGATGAACATAAACACACAGTTTATTATAGAGCTCTCCATATTCTTCCTGCAGCATTTGTTTGCATTAGGTTGTCACCTTGCAGCTGTTTTGCTCTCTAAAGTGGAGCGAGCTACGAACACACTTTCCAACCTCACAACTCGCCCACTCATGACTGGAAAGTGGTGCAGTTGATGTGTTTTGTTTTGTACATACAACTGGACGTAAACAGGCACATTGTTGAATTCAGCTAAAAGGCAGTTCTCCTCTTATCTATCCGTTCCCTCATGTTGTCCTCTATTTGCACGAGTGCACTTCTTCTCCATCTGCATCACACAAACCTGGTTTCCCAGTGTCTCGTCGGGCCGCTCTCAGACGGCCCTCAGCAGCCTATTGTCGGTACAGTAAGTGAGCCTCGCCACCGAGCGAAGACGTCCGTCTGCCAGCCCGCTTTCAGGCTATTACAGCCAGACATATGCACTCATTGAGCCATCATCTTCCTCTCCGCCTCCTCCACACACACATTCTCACGCTGACAAATGCACATCCAGACTCCCACCTTCCACTCCTCACTGTTTCTCACACGCTGGTAGAAAACAGTGGGGGGTGGGGGACTTCCTCTCTGATGAATGAAAGGCGTTAATGATGGATGGCTGCTTAGCCGGTGGCTGACAGCACTCGTACATTAGACGGCACTTTCTAAATAAATAAGGCTACTTCCGCACACAACAATGTGCACGTACACACACACACAAATAATTCTCCAGGCAACTGGTATGTTCAGAGCCCAGGTCGAGGCTCGCAGCACTTTTGGCTGTGTGTGGGTGTTATGTGCGCTTCTTTCACTTTCAATATCAATAAAAAGTGGAGTTTTGTTACAAGTTTGTTTTGTGGTTTAAGTATGTTTGTGTATTTGCTTTGTGTGCGTTTCCTGGATGGTTTGAGCCAAATTCTTAAATATTTCACAAAGACAAATCTGGCATCAGATCGAGAAGTCGATATTTCACAGACGCACAGAAAAGGATTCAATTCGATAACGACTGCTGTTGAACAAGCATTTAGTCTTTAGAGAAATATTAACTTGAAGAAGTTTTCCTCTCTGTTTTTGCTGCCAGCAAAGCATTTTCAGCAGCAATATGGGCTTGAGGTTCGGTTTGTGTTTCCTAAACCGGAGCGCTGCTTTCGTTCTGTGTCCCACCAGTGTACCGGCGTAAACACACCGAGCTCCAGTCCATTCAGCTGGAGCTGCAGAGTCCAGACTGCAAGCTCAGTAAGCTGCGGGCCTCCACCATCATGACCGACTACAACCCCAACTACTGCTTCGCGGGGAAGACGGCCTCCGTCAACGACCTGAAGGAAGTGCCGCGCCGAAACATTTCTCTCACCAGGTAAAAGAACCGAAGCCATCGGTGTGAGTAGCTCACGTCGTAATGGTGGCGATGCCACCATTCACTGGGTTATTGGTGAAATCGCCACCCACTGCATCTTGCTCAAAGTGCGATTGATACACCAGAAACCTTTTTTGGTAAGGGCCAGCAAACACATGGGTGCACAGATGGACACAAATGCATTTGCTATTCAATAACAGGCATAATGCATCTGTCCAAGTCCAGCAAAGAATGCTGCACTGCGCTTTGTGCCACTTGGTGCCAAGTGTGTGATAAGGTGCTAGATCACTAAAGCAGTGCTTTCAAAAGTGGGAACACCGATAACAAGGAAGGATAACAGCAGCTGAACACACGCAGCAAATGGCAGCCTCACAGTTTTGCATCATTGTTCTGAAAAACCCACTTTAAATAGAGTAGCATCATAAACACATGGTGTGAGAAGTAGCTGATGAAATAAAGCCTGAAATATTAAAGTGTAAAGTCGAGCAGCGCATGAATGCGAGCGACTGAAAAATTATTTTTGCAGGGATCTTTTCAATATTTAATGCAGCTTTCATGTGTTTATAGTTCACCAGTTCATCATTTTGCTTCCTAAAATTTGCGAGAAGTCCTTTTTTTCTTCTGGCTGCATGAATATTTTCCGTTTATTACTTGCCGAACTCATCTGGAGTTCGGCAAGTAATAGATCAAGTGAAACGGCTACAAAAGGGGGAAATCAAAATGATAATATAGAGTCAAAGTTTATCCTGCTGCACTTTAGCGGCCTCCCGAGGATGTCGCAAGGAGACAATGACTCGTCTTTGTGGGCTGAAAAGCTGCAGAAACGCTAATTTAGAAGACTCTCTGGAGTCTCAGCGGAGCTGTGAAAGAGAAATCGCTCGTGTTGATTTACTCGGTGGCTCCTTCACCCTGCCCTCGGCTCAGGGGATCTCTGCCTGGACAAAGGTCTGTTCAGGACGCACCTCGCTGCAGTCTGCTACGGATGCTTCCTGTTTGGAAATCACTGCAACGCTCGGCTCGTATTTCTTCAGTGAAATCTTACAGTTGATGTGAAGACTTAACAGTGATTAATGGAGCCCTGCCTCTGCCTCTGCCTCTCAGGGGTCTGGGTCACGGGGCTTTCGGCGAGGTCTACGAGGGTCTGGCAGTGGGAATTCCAGGTGAACCAAGTCCACTGCAAGTAGCGGTGAAGGTGAGTTCACACCTGCTGTCAGTGCATAAACACCTTTCTTCACTGTATAGAAAGAAATTCAATACTCTGTCTTCAAAAACAATGAGCGCATCAACCATCAAACATAAACTCCCAGATGATTTTAAACAAACAGCCTGTTTTCTGCTTTAAGAACATGCTACAGAACAACTCTTCACTTTTCATGGACTTTCCGACAATTTATTCCAAAGTAAATTTATTGCCTGCACTTAAAGTGTCACTTTATTAAAGCTCTGAGATGAAAACATGAAATGAAGCAGAGTGTCTCTACAGTTCATGCAGCCTCTCTACAGAAATGTTGTGTCACTTCCTTTCACCCCCTCATGTTTAGTGTCACAGGGAAAAAAGAACGTAAAATCAGACTCGTGCAAAGATATAAAAACTCCTGTGTCTGTCTGAGATGCGACTTCTCTTCACACTAGACGCTCCCGGAGGTTTGCTCAGAGCAAGACGAACTGGATTTCCTCATGGAGGCTCTAATTATCAGGTAACCACCAATCAGGAAACGACTGAATCTCGTGACTCCCGTCCGCTGCCCACCAGCTCATTCCTGATGCCCTTCGCTCCGCAGTAAGTTCAGCCACCAGAACATCGTGCGGTGTATAGGAGTGAGCCTGCAGGCCATGCCCAGGTTCATCCTGCTGGAGCTGATGGCCGGAGGAGACCTCAAGACCTTCCTGAGGGAGACCAGGCCTCGGCTGGTGAGCCACTCTCACGCTGCGTGTCCACCGCATCAGTGCTAAACTCCACAGCTGCCTGTGTACACATCAGACACACAACAGTACCACTCGTTCAGTGTTGCACTTGTGCTAAAATCCAGTATTCCGGCAAATTCCACAGGGAAGCGTCGGGTTCTTCATCTCCCAAACACTCCACTTACTACGCTCAGCCAACACCTGTGAAAACACCAAAACAAGCAGGAAATATCATTTCAGCTGACTGCATTACACTTCTAAACATCATTGTGAAGCTTGTGTTTTTCAGTATTTTCAAAATAATTAGCTTCAAAGTGTCTCATTTCTGTTTTTAGACCAGTATCCACACATTTACCTACATAACAAACTTACTTTTCTGCTTTGCAGAAAGTGTACAGTGCCTTTTTAATGCGTCTTCACCAGAGTATTGCCGTGAGAGCAGTGAGGCTGAAGCAGAACAGTAAAGTTGTAGCTGGGCAGCCTCCACAACGAGCTGAGACTCGCTATTTTATGAGACAGACTGTAAAGCTGAGGGCAGCAACACATTCAGGTGGTAATTCTCACCTGATTCATCACTACAAGAGACCTATTTCACACTGTCATATTGTTTTCACAATGCTGTGAGATACACTGTAACCATAAAAAGGCCCTTTTAAGAGGCTGTTTCTGATTGAACTTCAGCATTCTCAGATCCACTTGAGACCAACACTGATGTATGCGCCCTGTCGTTTTCCAGACTGGCCTCCGATGTTGCTGCCAACGTCTTATTGTGGGTCTCTCTCTGTTTTTTCAGGAGCAACCGTCCAGCCTGACCATGGTAGACCTCCTCAACGTGGCGAGAGACATTGCGAAAGGCTGCCAGTACTTAGAGGAGAACCAGTTCATCCACAGGTACTTCAGACGGCTGCTCATTTAGCGTTTCCAGATGTTTAAACAGACCATCTGCAGAAAGAGGTGTGAATATGATGAATCCTCCTGCTGTGGAGTCCTGCTACCTGAACACATCACAAGGACCAGACCAAGTGTAAACAATCTGCACCACATACCGGGACGCGTGTTGTTGTTTATATACGAGATGCAAATGTGCAACAGACAAACAGAGAGGCTCACGTTCACCTGCAGGCGCCTACCCACAATCACCAACTGACTGGGTCCATCCAAGCGGAACATATGGACTGTGCACGCCTCCTGCCTTTCTACGATAGCAGAGAAGGACAAGTGATGGGTTTAGTATCAGAGCAGCCAGATGGGCTGGCCGGCTTGCCTCTTTACGGTCGGTATCCAAGGCACAAGTCAAGAGTTCCCCATCAACGCCGGCATTCACCGCGGCCAGCGAAGCACTACACGTGGCTAAAGACTTGTGAAATCCCTGAACCTGCTTCTACAAATTTTTCTTCGATGAGCATCCATAAAAGAGGGGCGAGAAAGTGTTAAGACCCAGAAAGGTCAGAATTTATTCCTCTGCCTTTTGTTTTTGACTTCTGAGGATTTTCCCGATCAAAAAAGGAGGCCTATTAAACCTCGTGTGCCCCAACGTGACACAGTAAAGCTGCATCAATCCACCTAATGGCTCACTCTTCTCTGGAGGCTCGTGATCTTCTTCATAACCAGATTTCTTGCCCTCCGGCCTGCACTAAAATTTACCCTGACACTGTCCTTGAGGCTAATATCAATTTAATGGAGGCGTGTTTACTCCAGGTTGCGTAAAGGGCAGGTGAATGAAGAGGCCACGACTCAGAATGCAGCTCTGTCTCAAGACTTACTGGGGTCTAAGAGGTTAAATCACCGCGCTGATTGTGCCCGGGAACTGTGTGTTGCTGCTTTTGTGAGTTTCTTAGTGATAGTATTTACGTGTTTTAGGACTGTGCTGCAGAGTTGCGTTGTTTAATGCAACCATAGGCGTTAAAACGGACTGATAACGCAGATTGTTCAGGAAAGGCTGCAATGAAATGGCCCTTTAAGCTGCAGTTAAAATTTACTGTAAATAAGGTCTACAGCACGAGGCCGGCTAATATGCTGCAGCAATGTGCTGCACTTTTATCACCGTGCTTGCTGCATGCACAATGTCCTCATGTCCTTCTCGTAAGTTTTCGGCCAGCAGGCTGCGACAGCGAACTGCTGCATTTCTCCAACAAAAGAAGGAATTTTTCCAAGCTTTCAAACAAAGAAAAGAAAAAACCTCTCGAATTCAACAATATCTGCTCTCAAGAAAGTGTTGTGTGCACCATCACCACCTCCTGATCAGATTCATTACATTTTAATCAGATCAGTCACACACAAACATTCACAAACTAGCCGAGGTACTCCCACATCGAATGATTGTTTCACCGTTTAGTGTGGAGCGGGAAATTTCACGGTGCGATGACACGGTTGAGGAAATTTCTGGTTTAGCAGCGCTGTTCCCTGAAACTCATTTAACTGCTTCAGACTAAATTTGATTCAAGCAAAGTAAGAAAAAAAAAATAGACCTTTTAAAAGGAGATGGAAAACAGGTGTGTGTTCTAAGTGTTGTCGTATTATCTGCTGGAGTGTTTGAATCACCTCTGATTCAGACAGAAGAGGCCTGCTGATAGAGGGAGACTTCAATTTCAGGAAAGTCTTTTACTCAGATTTCATCTCATTTGTTTCTGAGGTGAGACGGAGACGTGTGCTAACTCCATCACTTGATCTCCACCCTTTACGTACCAAGCTGTGGAGATTGTGCAGAGAGACAATGTGGACACAGAGGAGAAAATAGCTCATTTTCTTTGAAGGGAATCCTCCGTAACCACTTAAAAGTCACAATCTGTTGTCAAAGAAACAGGTAATAGAAAGCGAAAGGTCACTTGCTCAATCAGCACGCATCACTATGAAAGAAAGCTTCAAGGTCTCACTGGGACAGACTGTGGACTTGTTGGTGTGGTCAACCGAGAGCCTTTCGAAGGTTTTCATTGTGGTGTTTATCCAAGACGACTTCTTGAGAGCAGGTCGATCGTTTCATTTGGTAGATCCACAAGATGCACAGTGGCAGTGAGGTCAGAGCGGAGGCGTGGAGGTCTTTAGATCTCTGGTAAGATCTCTCAGCCACTTTCCAGTCTTGTCCAGTGAGGTGATTTCTCCTTGAACCAAACCAAAGGTCAACATTTGTCTCACACCTGCTGAGTATATTGAACTACTAATAACTTTTTCACATTTTTGACACTCTCGCCAATAGACCATAAACATAGACCAAAGTGCCCTCAAATCCTCCAGTCCTGCTCCATGTTTTCAAGAGATATCTAGTCCCCCCCCCTCCCCTTTCAGTTTAAATGAAGCTGAACTGTAACTTTAGCCTCATTGTGTCAGTTCATATTGGAGTTGATCAGATCGGGGGGGCCCAAACACTAGAACAGCGCGCCCCTGTCTCCACACTCACAGCTCAGTTCTTCATTTCCAGCCATGCTTCACGATCTGGCTGCAACATGGGTGTCACATGATGTTACTTATGGTCCTCATTGCACATTAGTCTTCAGTGTTGATGAAGAGCAGTGCGATCACGATGTAATTTCTCTAAGTTAAATTGGACGCCATTGGGAGCAGAAAGGAGGAGCGGGCCCCTCCCTTCCTGACAGGATCGGAGAACGCTGTGTGAACTACTGTATTTTTGCGCTCAAAGAATAACCAAGTCTGTACAGTGTAAATATGAATTTTTCTCCTCCGAGCCACCCTGCTTGCATACTCTGTGGAACATTTCAGTCTTTTTCTATGCACCATGTGGGCAGAGTCATAAAGGCGCTGCGAGAAACTGTACACTTGCCAGCTAGCCCAGGGCAACTTGGTAGTTATGATGAACTTGAGCTCCAGCAAGGGAGCATCTGTAGGTGTCTCACTCATGAAACTCTCCTATAGATGCAAATGTGAGAAGAACTTTGGCTAACCACTAAAGAAATGAGACAAAAGACGAGTTGGATGAACATCAGTGGACAGCATGTCTGGGTATTAAAAGATAAACTTATACCACCTCGACTTAGTGGACATCGTGTGCTGCTTAAGTTCATGAAAGTACCTGAAGTGACCGTGTTCTTCTTTTTTTTTCCAGGGACATCGCTGCACGGAACTGCCTCCTGACATGCAAAGGTCCAGGCCGCGTGGCTAAGATAGGAGATTTTGGGATGGCTCGGGACATTTACAGGTACGGTCCCGTTGACGGGGTTCAGCGTGAACTCCAAATCAGGCTGATGGTGGTTGTGAGTCGGGGCTGTAGCTGTTAGTCAGCCTCAGAGGAGTGATGTGATCTGACATCCTAATGGTCAGAGCGCTGATGCTCACTGCTTACCTCCAACTCAAGTTTCCCTGAGAACTTTCGGCGTCATTGCGAGATGCTGCGTGTGCTTTCAAAGTCAGTTTTTTGTGATGTTACGTGTGATTAGTAGTCTCCAGTTAACACAGGGAGAACATGCACACTATACAAAATAAAAGCTTTACTGGACGTGTTTGTTAAAGCTTTGAACTTTCACTTTGTGTTTTGGAACCTTTCATGGGAACTTTGTAAAAAGACATCTGAATATGTAAATGCTGAGCTGTTCTTTTTCTTCATCATCCTCCTTTCAATCTACATCAGCTCGTCGGTACCCATCCCATTATTCTTAGCAACAATCTTTTAATACAGCTTTCACTGTTCCACGTGTCGCTGTTTAAATGAATGCACAATCCAGCTGGGAAATCTCCCAAGCCTTTCATCTGGGAGGAAAATTAGAGCAGGGAAATGTGTCACAACATGCAGCTACAAAAACGCAGCACTTTCGAATCATCCGATGGAAAGTCACACAAGCACAAAGTCACTCTCACAAAACCCGGGAAAAAAAAAGGCTGTTGCACAGTTTCCCCGGGGAGTCACATTAGGAACGCTTGATTTAATTGCTGATGTCAGTTTTTCAGGTGCCTCGCTGTGATTTTGTTTTTATCTCTCAGCCTGGAGCCGTGGTGCCGGGACTTGGTTTTTCTTTATTTTTTATTGTCATCGTTATTATGTTCAGCAGGGAGCTCCGGTTGTTTTGCACACAGTGCCACCAGGCTATAGCTGTGCTATTTCTTGCTAGCCCGTGACGCATGTGACAGTGGACATTAGAGGGTCTTTCTGAGGCCATGGCGGGGGGGACGGGTGCCCCAGCACGTGGACGGCGCGGGGTGATGGTGTCAGCTTTGTGTATCCTGATAGGAGAGCCACAGGCGCACTTGCACGTGGCGTTCCATCGACTTCCTCACCAACGCGCACACAAGCCTGCACAGTGGTGGTAAATAAAGAGTTGGGTAAACAATAGCTGCCAGACAGTAATCATCCAAAGGTAAACAGCTGCCGGTTCCAAGAGAACGAGGCTTTTATAAAAGAACTGCCGTTTTACCTGAAATGACCACATTTTCACCGCAAGAGCAACAGTGGTTGGATCGAAGCGTGATAGCTCGTGTTTCATAACACACACACACACACTCTCACACACACACACACACACACACCCTCGCCGACACACACCATAAAGTCAGAACAAAGACGTCGCACTCTGCCGACTGTAGCATGAGGCGCTGGCTGCTATCTAAGCTCAGCCCTGGTGTTGCTTACTGTTGGTCTAATACTCCTCTCTCTCCCTGTGGGGGGGGGGGGGGGGGGGGGGGGGCGGGG
>JAUESE010000057.1:11055994-11067551 GCA_032274725.1 Malacoctenus triangulatus | reverse complement strand
GAGCCGTCGTTTTTACCGCTCGGCTTGTCCAGTTCAATGCCCAACCAGAGGCCTGCTCAGACAGAGACAGAGACAGACACAGAGACAGAGACAGAGACAGAGACAGAGACAGAGACAGAGACAGAGACAGAGACAGAGACAGAGACAGAGACAGAGAACAAATACCACGTCAAGACTTCTCACAGCAGCTGGAAACAAACGTTGGACCAAGCTGGCACCCCAAAGTTACAAGTTACATGACCTTCAAGCGAGATCTTCTGGGTCAGAAGGTTTTTTAAAGAGTGTGGTGGGCTTCCCTGGAGGATGTTTATGCAATCGTAAAAAAGGGGGACTCAAAAAGTGCTCTGCATGCCAACTTGCAGGATGTTTTACACTGGAAAAACTCATTTTACAACGTTTTTCAACTTTCCTCTCGAGGTGACACTAAGACACTTGCGAGCTCCACTTTTAGCTACAGGTACGGGGTCAAAAACAAGTCACTTGACTGCAGAGCTTCTCTTTTTGGCGAAGAGGAAGCAGCTTTGATTTTGGTATGGAGGGCTGGTACTCGGTGCACCCAGGCTGAGATGACAGAGCATCGCAAGCACTAATTTGTAGGAATCAAAGAGAACTCTGCACTGAAATCCCTTCAAACGCGATCCTCAGTGGTGTGAGATACATTCGGGTTTATTCATACATGACTGACGCCCGGGCCGAACTGCAGCCTCGGTATTAACGACGAGCTGCTTTCTTTTTGTATTTCAATGGCAGAGGCTTTTCTTCAGTGTGTTCGGTTCAACTCCACACAGCTGAGTGTGTGACGGAGTTCACGCCGGTTGAGTTATTAAGAAGTCCGACGCTGCTTGTGACACATTGACGGAGCGTTAACTCCTGAAACTTCCCTCCCACTTTAATTGGTATTGTTCAGATGTTTTCAGCAAACTGAGCTTTTGCAGGATTTGTGGAGCCAATCAATCAGCCTTGATGTGACAAAAAACCCATTTTAACTTTCATTAATAGCCTCAAACCTTATGCTGACAAAGTCAAGCAGCCAAACATTTTTCTTTCAGTTTATTTGAATTAAGTTTTGTCAGAATTTACTCGTGATCCAGTGAAACAGCTTGTTCGCAAAACACAACAAATAATGGATGTTTGTACTTGAGTTAATCGGAGCATTTTTTGTTCAACTACTTTGTCATTTCCATGGTTACATTTGCACTGGCATTAAGCAGGAGTGTCTCACACCAGGAGGTGTTTCTAATATTTTGTCTCCCCAATCACATCAGAATCACATGAAAATGTTTAATTATAGCTAGTAAAGGGTGAGCGTACTGTCTGATCTACTGACCTGGCGCGAAGCTCGTTTTTCCATAGAATTGAACCACACCCGTCCTCTGGCCCACCACCAGCACCCTCTCCCCCAGGCGCACCTCAGGGCCCTCGTACAGCGAGCTGCTGCCTGAGGGAGTTCGGCTCCGTGGACCTGGAAGAAAGAAAAATCACAGCCACTGTAGGAAACGACATCTGTCAAGCGGCACACGAGATAAACGGTGATGAGAAATCAGAAGACCTGCGGTGGGAAGTGCTGCGGTGCCGGAGGAAGAACGGAGGGCCGGCGAGGGCGCCGCGCGGGGGCTGGCCGAGGCCCGCTCCCTCCGCTGCCTGGGGGGGAGGCGCTGCCTGAGGAGAGGGCGGGGTCGAGGGTTCGGACGGGAGTCCAGGGAGGATGATGAAGACGAGAGGGAGCGGGAGATGACTCCTGCAGTTCAAAGACATGAGGGGGATGAGTGGACGGAAACGCAGTGCAAACAAAAGCACAACAAAGTGATCAAATAGACACAAAGCTACTGATTCACTCAGGAACAAACCAGACTGTCAGGTGCAGGAAAACACGTCAACCACAAAGGGGCAGAAAAAAGTTGCATTTTGGCTCCGCTGGGACATTAGTTGTGAAAGTCATTATCCAATCTGCCGTCTCAAAGAGTCACACAGCACAAATATGAGGCTGCCCTCCTCATCATGAATCCACCATTCATCCATTTAGACCAATATCAGGGACTCTAATGCGACTGAAATAATGAAGCTGGGTCGGTTATTCAGCCGCCATTTGATTGTCCGGAGTATGACAAAGCCCTCAGCCTCAGGATTCAGACAATTACAGCTGGATTTTTCAGAAATTCAAGCAGCTGTATCGTCGAGCTGTCGAGCAGGCAAATCAGGCTCGCCCAGTTTTGTGTACGGCTAGCGAGGCCAAACGCAAAAGCCAGCGTGTTAATCCCCACCCGACACGAGGATGTGTAATATGGGGGGGGGAGAAGGATGCTGTGTTTGACTCCTTCGACGCAGGAACTCATTAGGCTTCTAACTTTTACAGACCTTCACAGGCCAGAAGTTAAGGATTTTGCCTGCTGGCTAATTGATTTAATCTGAGCCAAGGAGCTTTCACATTTGTCTACAAATTTGGGACAGTGATGGAAAAGAAGATTTCCAACAAAAGTTCGTGTGAGCGGTAAGCCTTTGCTAATGAGCCTCTACTATTGAATGATAATGCTCAGTCTGTCGTTGCCTTCAAGACTGGAGACTCTGAGCTGTAATCAGTAGATCAAAACAGCCAATCACAGCTTTTTAACTGCCTCTATGTAGGTGATTGTTCGAACAAATATTGAAGAAAAGGATCATGTTGTGTCGGATGTTCCCGCTCGCCTGCACAAAGACGGATTTTTGATGTTGGATTCACAAATGAGGGATCACACACACAAACACACACCTACGGTTTGATGAATCTTCGCAGTCTAAATGCCGACCAAAGCAAAGATAATACTGGAGAGTGCAAACACATTCCCACACCACAACCTCTGGATCCAAGCGCCTTAAAGCACTGCAGCAGCAGTACCTGTTGTTAGCTCGCCTTCTTCACTGTTACCAGGTGGACTGTTTTCAGTGACTTTTTCACCAGTAAGAGATAAACCTTTGCACCCACACACAGACAAAAAAAGACAGTGTGATTTCTTTATTTTTTTTTTAACCTACACAGCAAAAAAAAATTCATCAGATTAGAAAAAATGGAATCATAATAGTCCCTCTGACAGCTGAAAGCTCTATCAAGATTCGCATTGTGACAGGTTAAATTAGCAGGCGAGGGGACCTGTCCGTCCTTCACCGGCGTTTCAATTGGTGTCACGCCGTATCTGTTTAGGGAGGCCAGAGCATTCTGATAAGGGAGAAAGCACTTGAACCAAACGTGTCAGAGGAAATATTATGAACACGGGAGGAGCGGTCTGTATGTAAAGCAGGTTCGAGAGCGTTCAAACGTCAACCCAGTGTGTCGAAGCACAGTTTATGGAGGTAGGGGGGGATTAAAAAGAATTACAAATGAGAGTGTTCAAAGAGAGTTAAGAGGCTGAAACTCAAAATATACCAAAAAAAGCAACAAAATCAAGTACAGGAGAGCAAAGAAATGCAAATAAAGGACAGTGTGACATTGCGAGGCAGCACTTAAGAATCACAGACAGTTCCTTTTTTTTTTTGAACGCCAACACACAAGAAATACACTTGAATATGCTAAGACAAGCACTTGGATCCACACGCAAGCTCCAATGACAGTGAGTGCCAAATCCTTCGAAAGAAATCCTAAAAAAGCACCGTGAGAATCGTCATTTCGTGCAGCGACAAACGCAAAACTGTTTTTTTTACTCGTCCATGATAATAAAGCTTTCGAGTTTCAGGTTTTCATTTCGCTTGTTGACTTGAATTAAATCTACAATCAAACTGACAACAGCTTTTTCAAGTCTGTTCTCTATTTGGTGATAAAATCGCTGTGTGTTTAAACAGGAAATAAACTCTTATCTCATGAGGATTCAGAGCATCTCTGCATCCATCAGCCGTAACATTATAACCAAGTGAAGTGAATAACAATGGATATCTCGTAATCATGGCAGATTGATTAGGCGGGGAGTGAACTTTTGTGAAAACAGCACAATGGGAACAATCCCAATGGTTGAATTGGTGTAAACCTGCATTGGCTTTTACTCATTAACAGGCTGCCTCAGTTCAAGCTTTATGTTGCTCTTTGGAAGGTGACAGAAAGATCTCAGATCAGCCTGGTATTTATTGATTGCCATTTCAGTTCACATTTATGAGGAGCTGCTGGGAGACGCTCCCCTTCGGAGACAGAGTTGTGTCTTTCCCCTGAACTCCGACGAGCAGACTCCATTCCAAACATTTCTTGTCACTTGACCTTTCGCTTGAAGGGACCTCCTGGCTCTAAACATCCCCTCAGCGTCCTGACGCTCACTTCAAGTGACAGAGCACTGCACGCACAGAGGCTTTATGAATCGAGCTGCACGAGCCCCCGCCCCCCCCCATCGCCCACACACCCTTCTCACACACTGCAGTTCCAGCTGACACACTGTAACCGAGGTCCACCTGGCCGTGACAGGTTTCGCTGGCTAAGAGACGGGACGGTTTTCCGATGAACGGTCAGGTCTCTTGATAAAGATGAACGCTCCTGATCAGACGGGACGCTCACACAGCACCTGTGTGTGGCTTCAGAAATTGGCCAAAAAAAAAAGCACTTCAAAGTCTTTGCTCATAAATCAATCTAGTTCCTAGGTTGTGTGAAGGTGCAGGCGCTCGTGCCCTCACATGCATTGCACACAAACACTCACACACCTTGTGATGAATGGCTGCCAGGACACTCAGCCTGTCTATGCCCTAGTTATTAAACCCTGCTTAATTGGACTATCAATCACTGAATTCCATGGGCCTGACTGAGGTCTGCTATTCTGCTCACGCCCAGATCAATGGTCGTTCAAACCCCCACTGCATATTACACAATGCAGCTGTAAACACTGGAGGAAGGAGGACTGGCAGAAACACTTCAAGACAATGTTCAGAGGTGATCGGAGTCAGGAAATGAGGATGGGGTGTCCAAGGACTGCGAGCAAGGTCCTGTCAGCGGGCTAATTTATGCATTGTCCTTTGGCACAGGTTCAGAGTCCGCTTTTCAGAGTATTCGAGAGATTAATATAAAATCCCAAATGCAATAAATCCTGCCATGCAGTGACAGGGCTCATGCAGGATGGGGACGTTGAGAAAGCCTCATTTTTAGCCGAAAAAAGAGACTGGAGTCACGACTCCTGCTGATGACCTCATCTGAACGATGACTCAGGCCCTCCACCGTGGGTTAACAGCTCACTGGGTGTCACAATGGCGATTGTCAGTGGGGGCATCCATTTAGATAGCCAGAATTAGTTCAGACTAAACTTTTCTCGCAAAACTAACCTCATTTAATTACACACGCCACATGATAAAAACATGACTATCTGGTGGTTCTGGGTTGCTTTTTTATCTCCCAAAACAGGATCATGCCATGTTACTGTGGCCTTCATGATACCACCACAGGAACAAGATGAAGCCCTGCAGGAATATGGCACAAAAACATCGGGACACTTTTTCAAAGTAAACTCAATCAGATGATACAAATATAATCTGGAAATCATCATCCTTTTTGACCTTTTCTCACCACCAACTGGACGCCAAAGACACATGAAGTCAAGCCTGCAAATGACTCTGATATTAAGAAAACTGGATTGGATCTTTTTTTTTTTGTCCTCTCACTTGTTTACTTTATTGCTTTCAGGAGAGATGCTTTGCCGTAGGGTCTGCCGTACTTCAAAACGCACCGTTAAACGGTCTGTTGTGAATTGCACTGGCAGCGCTGCAGCACTTACAGAGGATGTGAGTCGCTCTTCTTGAGAAAAATTAAACATCCTCCCGTTAAAAAAAGAATACGCTTCTGTACATGATGATGACATTAGTTACATAACAGGGAGAGGGGCAGAGGCAATGATCGCTATAATACCACACATTATCTTCTGCAATGCACTTAGTGGGGAGGGGGAGGGGAGGCAATTATCATTAACTTTCTGTGTTATTCTCAGCATGAGAAAAAAAGCCTCCATTTCTATTGACACAGACAGACTCGGATTGTGACAAACCCACCACTCCAAACATTTACACTGGGACTGAAACTGCTCCTCCGTAATGTATGCTTTTTGTATGAAATTGTATTTATAAGAACGAAAACCTCCAACAATGTTTCATCTCCAGACAACTGTACATGACATTACCTGTGACATGAGCAAACACCTGCACTCACAACATCATTTTTATATCACACATTTTGCCGCCTTTAGGATCCGACTGGCTATTCAGCTTCCCTGTCTTTGTAGTTTAAGCCCTGATTCATCGTTTTAGGTTCCTTTAATACAAGGAAATGTGGCAGATCTTTGTGAGGGAGCCTCACACAAACCTGCAGCGTTGTGTGAACCTGTCAGGCACCAACTTGACTTCACATGTGAGAGTAGAAACAAGTGGGACAGCTTACAAGCAGCCAGGCCATCTTAGAGGGAGAGGACTTTTACATTTCGACGAATTGCTTTTGTACCTGTGTTAATCTTCGAGGTGATGCGGGAGAGGTCAATGCGACGTGGAGGGCGGACAGGTGTGGATGTCTTTGCTGTGGTGCTTTTATGCCTTTCCAAAGGTTTGCTTATCTTTGACAGTGGAGCAAAAATTCCTGTAAGAAGGTTTCAAGAATTCAAGTCAGAAATGTTCGACATGAGCAGGAACAATTTTGCAACTGCATAAAATGCCTATTTCTTACAGGCTCTCCTCAGCAGAAGATTTATTGCCACCAAGCTTTACTGCAACAATTAAATTAACTACCTAACACATTGTCCTAACAATGCTGTCATTTCTTGGGGTCCAGACATGAAACAGAAGAAATAGCTGATTGGACATCGAGTCGATCGCCGTACCGTGTTTGATTCGGCAGGTGAAGTACTGAACCCCTGCCACCGAGCCGTCGTTCTTCCCTTCTGGTTTGTCCAGTTCCACTCCGGCCCAGAGGCCTCCAGAGAACTCGGTGCTGCCGCAGAATCGCAGCTTTCCAATCTGCCGACAGAAATTGGCAAAGATATAAAGCCTTCAAATGAACAAAAAAAACCAAACAAAAAACCACATAAAGACCACACTGCATATGGCAAAAAGAAGCCCACAAGTCATTTCATCTTCTTCCCTTGCATTGAGTCAAGGGCAGAACCCCTATCAGAAAACTCAACAGCATTTTAATACGTCCGTGTCCACCAAGGCAGCAGAAGCCACAAATAATTAAAAGGGAAAATAGAGATCAAAGCACGACACTGAGCCAGAAAGTGGAGGGGAGATAATAGGAGTTTTGATTAGCCAATCTCCACAACTTGGCACGCCGCGATTCTGTTCTCAGTGTGGCAAAAAAAACTCTATTAAAGACTCGTTCTTTCAGAGCAAACGTCTGACTGGGCTAGAATTAGAATTTCCTTGTTGTCTGCATGCTTGTATTTGCAGCTCGGATGGCAGGAGAGTGAGTGCACACATCACAGGCAGCGGTCACTCCCAACACCACAGTTACTCGGTCGTGCTTGGATTGTGAGGGGCCCGAACCAGCAGAAAAACATAAACACGAGTCGGTTTTCTGAAGCTACATAAAAAACATGCAGGATGAGCAGGAATCAGGTTGTGGTTGCGTGCGTGTATGTGTGTGTTCATTATAACTTCAGCCATTGTTTCCACCTTTTTAAACATGGGATGTAAATTGGGAAAGAACACAGTGGAATGTGAGGAAAAAAACTGTATCATGACTTCTTATATTTTAGGTATACAGATGGGTAAAGATACTGTTGTTGCTGTTGTTGCTATATTTGATTTTCTAAAAACCTATTTTGAGCCGGGTTTCCTGTTCCTGCTGGTTATAGTCAGAAATGTTTGAGTGAAAATATGCGACTATATATTCCAGTCAGCACAGGAAGGTGAGGTTTTCAATATGAAATGTGAATGTGACTGGCTTGTAATTCAATTTCATGCTGCTTTCCATTCCTTTTTCCTCTATGAAGAACATCCATCGTGAGTCCCCAATAAACTTGGCACAACAAGCTTAGCTGTTACGCTGAAAGCAAAACTAATGACCACCTCCACCACAATGCTCTCAAACCGGCAGCATCATTTGCGTGAGCTGCCCGCAGCCTTCCCCCCACCGACTGTCTTCCATTAGCAGACTACACGCACAGAGCACTTGCGTGGCAAATCGGACAAACCTTGAAGCCGCAGTTTACCTGGACAGACAGACGGAACTAATCCAGACAGGGAAGTCTCGCATGGTTAGCGATAGCCACATCCGAGCGCTACGAGGAATTGTGAGTCTTTAAGGAAGTGGCAAACATCCACCTTCGCACAGTATTATCTTTCACAGCCTTAAATTCAATAAAACTGGACAATTTTAGGGTCCCGTCCAAATTCAATAAAGTCTCGAGTCCTGAGAGTAGCGACCGCACTCCCTCATCTAATAAGAGTCAGGATCTTTGCCATTAATGCACAGTTTATTTACATGCAACATCAAAGAGGTCAAGAAAATCCAAATTGTGTTTTTCAGCATCCTGACAGTAAACTGCAGTGTGTTATTTTTTCTGTGAAGACGAGGCAACGAGAGCACATGGGTTTATTTCCCACTTCAAGTAGGTTTATGGAGGTGAGGACACATTAAAGGTCACAATGAGAATATATTAGAAGATGTACGGACTGTAGACCTCTTGGGGCAATTTTCTAATATTGGGTTATACAAAGAAAGCTGAATGACCCAAAAGGTTCAAGATTAATTATAAAAGGGTGAAGATGTTGTAAATTAGTTACTTAAGATTTGAGTACTTTCCAGAAAATCAACTTTAGACGGGAGACTCTTCAAGCTGCAGGAGTTTGGGCCTGACAGGAATTTGCTACATAAAAGTAATTTATTTTGTCAATTTTCAAAATAAAACTCACTTTTAGGCAGACTGTTTCCATGAACAAGTGATGTTGAATTACCTGTGCCTGCCATATCCATAAAAGAGACTTTGGCAGAGCACCGAATATTTCTCTGCTTTGTTCGCCTCGACTGAACACATGCATGACTTTGACACAGGCTTCATAGAAAGCACTTGTGCTTAAGGGGTTCTTGTTGAGGGTGACGCAGGTGAGCCATGGAGCAAACTTTAAGAGTTACGCTGAGCCATGAAAGGAGCTAAAAAAAAGTCAATTTGATTCAACCTGTGGGGCAACACCACCTCCTTACAAAGTGTTTTTCAGGTCAAACAGATCACACAAGGCGGATGCAGGTCAGATTTTCCTATTTATGACTTCATTCAATTTATGAAGTTTTATTATTACTTGCTTGTCAGTTCTTGTGCTCATTACAAACCATTACTGGTAAAATGAGCAGAAACAGTGCAGTGAGGAGGAGAACGATGACCTTTGACAAAAAAAAAGTAAGCACAAGAGTTTCAGAAAATGCTCAAACTCTTACTGAAATATTGAACAATATCATAACTAATGTTAGTTGAGCATGCTCAGATAAATGCTCATGATTTGTCAGAGTAAACAGACATGACCCTGAAAGCTGTAAGGGTGCCAAAAAACATTTCTAAGCAAAAAGCAACGATTTTTTTGGGGTTTCTTTTTTGCAGAAAATGATTCATACCAACATTCCTCAAGGCCCTATCGTTTAAAAACAGGAGGAAATGGTACGAACTTTTGTGTTTGGTAGATTGTCTCTTTGTTGTAAATGCTATTTGGCATTAAATTTCATACTCTTTATGTCCCTTTTGAGTGGTGTCATGTTTGCAAGGACCATGCACTGCTGGAACGAGCAGTGAGAATGAGACGAGTATGTGGGTTGTTCCCATGAAGAAATCATGCCAAATCTTCTCTTTCTATGCCAAACTGCTTTATTTCGGTTGTTTCTATTCTCCTTTGGATGATTGGGTGACACTAATCTATTGAAAAGTCCAACACAAACTGGCAATTCAACAATTGATTCATTGAGCAAACAAGTTGACTCAACAGCACGTTTAGAGATTCATATACAGCCACGGCAGCCTGGCCCCTCCCACTCATACACGCACTGCTGTTGGATGGCATCACATTCTGTAGCCAGAAGCTGTTCAGAGTCGGCCAGCATGGCGGTGTTGGTCACCCCGGTACCAACAGAAGCCTCGAGCTGATCCAACACGTGTGCAATCACTTTCAGGTGCTGCTGGCAGCACAGCAAGCTCAAAAATCAGCACCTACAGTAGAATCAGTCCACTGGTGGAAAAGAATCACAGAAGCAGTTCTGCTGCTCATCCCACAAATGCATGTTATTTACCAGTCTAGCCTGCTGTAACAACCAAAAAAAACAGGTTTTCAAACAGTGAAAGATTTGTTTCCCTGATACAACAAGGAAATCATCAACAATCTACATTTCCCTGGCTTTTACTGCCATATTTACAACTGGAGTCATCCTATGATCAGTATTAGTGATTTTGTCTTCTCCTTCTGTAATGTGTCTGCGCTGATGTGCAGGCAAAAACACTGCTAATGTGAACATTTAAATAACAATAGGCACTTTGAGCCTTCTGCTGGAGCGCTTCCAGTCTGGCTGGCGGCTGCATCAAACACAAGTGACTGTTTTAGTGCGATGGGAAGCTGATGAGAGATCTTGTTAATGTCACAGCACCAGTGACTCATACTGAGTGCTGTGGCTCCTGTACGGGGTCTGTGCACATAAAGATCCCCTCAATTTATTTTTACAGGTTGGGGTGGAGCTTTCTTACAAGTCTGTTGTCCACTGTAAACGTCAACATGATGTAGCGATCATTGCTGCGGATTAAAAGCTTTGTAAATTAGTGTTATGTGTAAACTGAGCGTGATTCTTCCTTCTGACTTCAACATTAAATCACAAAAATGCACATTGAATGAATTTATGTTGTAAATCCACATAAGATATTTAACATTAAGATGTCCTCTTTGTCAAGCTCATGGCATCAGCTTGCTTATTAGGCTGCTATATATTTAGCTGCAACAGCTATAGACTGCTGGAGACCTTTTTGAATGCATGGAGCTTTATTTTCTTTTAACTCCATACAATAATGTCACCAAAAGATGTACTGTAACTAACCTTGTCTCTCTTTCCCTCATCTGTTTATCTCTCTCTTTGTACACTTTCCTGCAGGCATCTAGAAGTTTCCTGATTGGTGGCTCCTGCCTCTATTAACCTTTCATGTTGATACTAGTTACCTTTATGATTCCCTCATCCCAACAGTGAAAGAAACTGTTTTTTCACCTCTGATTCTGGTTATGCTGGATGTAACCCCTTGTGTAAAATGACTTTCTCTGGGAAATATTTGTTTTTTATTGGTTTTGGTATGACTGTTTTATTTTAGCAACAAATAAAAAATAACTGGGAACAACCCCCCCCACACACACACACACACACACACACACAAACAAAAGTAACCTTTCATTCTACTTGGACGATCTCTTCTTTCCTCGTATGTAGTTTGAATAAACCTGCAAACATCTGTGCAACGAAAACCTGCACACTATAACTTTCTGCCTGGTTTCCACAGAAACAGCCAGCAGTCAGTGCACTGTGAAAGCAACACGGACCAACACGAAACCTCAGTGATGGATAAAAAATAAGACCAGAAGAAAACACAATTATTTCAGTTCTGACTGTAACAGTTAT
>JAUESE010000057.1:10999625-11013060 GCA_032274725.1 Malacoctenus triangulatus | reverse complement strand
GGAGGGAGGGAGGGGGACCGTGCCAGCGCTGGGGCCCCCGCACAATCTCCGAGAAGGACACGGCGGGCTGGAATCCTGCACTCGCAAAATAGCAAGGCTAATGCCTCCACGGGGAATACAGAGAGCATGTCTTACTCTGGCATTTGACAGATTTCTGTCCCATGCTCCGGTGCCCTGCGCATTTTTTGGCACCCACGCGTTCTTATAAAGGAGACTGTGGAATGTGCCTGGAAAAATAGAAGGGGGGGGGGTGCATGTACACAGGGTCCTGCTGCAGGTTAACCGTCAACCCAGGAGTTTACATGTATGTGCTTTCAAATGAACACTTCATGGGATTTCTGTCTAACTGACAAGACTAATCCGATGAGTAAATTGTCAAAGTGACTTGAATGATTATTATTATTGGTAATATTTTTCCTGACTTGTTCAAGTGGTGTTGAGAGGAAAATCCTGCTCTGTAACTGGAAAGTGGAAAAATCCCATCTGAACTAAATCCCAGGTTTACAATGGAAGAGTAAACTTGAGTCCCAAATTTAATGAAGTGTATTAGTAACATAGAACACAAGCAGCAGATCACTGCATTGTTTCCTGAACTCTGATAACATGTGATGATGTTCTTGGATTCAATGATTAACTGTAAAGTCTGAAGAGAGCCAAAAAACACAACAAAATACCAGTCACAACTCTCTGCAAAAACAAACGAACCTCTTTGATCACTTTCATCAAGAGTAAGAAAAAAATAAGGTGTTCTATCTGTTAAGCTGGAGGCTGTGATTCTAAATGACACTTGCACTTAATTTATTTGTTTGCTTGGAAAGACATTGTCAGGTTTTGTACTGGCCCACTTCTTCAACAAAATTGATTACGAGAAACTACAAAAAACAGGTAACCTGCATTCATTTCATCGGCCCAGACTATTGACATTTTAAATGTCAGCCTTGACACCAACACTACTGATCTGAACACGACCACAGACACTCAACCACACCCACACACCCTCATGTTTGGGTTAGTTAAAGGAAATGAAAGCTGTCTGAACGCACTGACAAGCCATTGCTGCTTGTTAATGTGCTGCATTGTTCCCTTGTTGCTGCTGGCTGCACACAATGCAGCTTGTGTGTTGCTAAGATCAACTAAATACTGCGTTGGTAAAATAAACGAAAATCCGTGTCCAGGAGCACCCAAGCTTATGTATGTGTGCGTATGTGTGTGTGTGGAGGAGGTTGTGCTTCACAAGCAGGTTGTGATGGAACGATAAGACTGAGGCCAGATGGATGTGCGTTGTGCGTGGGATATTCCCGCTCTCGTCTCTGCTCTGCTCACTCACACCTTCATTTTGAGTTAAAAAATACACAAACAAACTCAGGTGTTCAAACTTGTGCCACAAAGGCAAAATTCTGCACCAAATGACGACAAAAATCAACAATGGGCTTTGTGCATTTGTTGCCCCACTCTGCCAAGGACCCTGCAGCTGCAGTTAAAATCTTTTCCATCAGAGTTGCCGTATCCAAAAACCTGCTGCTGCACTCAATGCTGCCAGTTTGCATTCACAAGTAAAAATCTCAACCACAATCTTTATGTCTAGACACGAAGATCCGCTAGATTAGGACAAATCTCAGGGTGCATACGTTTCCTTTCACATGAGAACAGCATACTGCCGCGCACAACCCGAGACGTCCTGTTCCAGCGGTGCTTTACGTCACTGCGTCACATTAAGGGGCTTGATAGACTCACAGCGGCTCACTTAAAAGATGTGACACATAACCAGATGGGCAGCTCAGCTGTGGCGTGCATCTGAGGGCACTTTTTTTCCCTGTACATATGGCATACCAATTCCATTCCAGTCATTATGTTCTTCCTCATTGTTTGAATTCCTTCCCACATCACAGGAAAATCAACCCAGGTCTTATTTAATGCAGTGGTTTCCAAACCTGGGTTCCCACAAGCTTTTGCGTCTGCTGGTTTTGGTTGGGATTGTACCTGTCAAAGCCATATAAAAAAAAAAAAAAACAACAGCAACTTACAAAACTGTATTTGCTTGTATTTTGGAGTCTCTCCCTCTGTTTATGTTGATAAGAGTAGCACTGTTTGGCTTCACTTAAAGGTTTTGGGCAAATCAGATGGGGGAGAGTGTTCACTGCCTTTCTTAGAGGCAAGTTGGGAGAGCTCCAAAGGAAAAAAATGTTGTGAGTTACTGATTTAATGTGGTGAACACTTTGTGTTTCTTTGTTTACTCGTGAGGTATGTGGGCCTGGATTTGAGCTTCTTTTTTTATAAGCCAGTGGGAGATGCTTTTTTACCTTAAAAGCAAAGAAACAAAGGCAACAAATACATGTCATGCTTGCTTTTTTTTTACTGACATGACCCTTTAATCAATGTTTGACATACTCTGTTCGCTTCAATATAAAAGCGATGATGGCATGAGGTTGTGGAGTCACTTTGTTGAAAAAGGCAATAATAAATTGTCAATGTGAACAAAAACTGATGGAGACATTCTACAGTGGAGTGACTCTTCCCAGTATCATCCTATTTATGCTGAGAATCACAGACAAACAAATAGTGTTCGACAGCAAGTAAACATTATGGCAGACTGATGCAGCATCATGAGTCATGAAACACCTTCAAACAGCATTAAACCTGAATAGGATTTTTCTGGTAAGTGTTATGAAACAGATCGTGCTCATCATTTTAGCTCGCCAGTAGCTGTCCACAGTTTACAAAAGAAATGGACAGATTTATTTTTTTCCCAGATGAGGAAAAGTCTTTACCCATCTTCTGGACACATAAACTTTAACTTTCAGGCTGCCAGAAGAGAGAAAGAACCATGATTTTCCCTCAGAATCTACTGCTTAAACTCAACTTCAAATATCTTAAAGAATTAATAAAATGTCGACCGAAATGTGCAAAGTATGATTAGATTCTTGCCAATACACAACTATAGGAGTGTTAGCTATATATATTAGGTTTACTGATGCTAAAAGGCCTATTACTCTCTCTTGGCAGTGACAGAGAAGCCGTTTTCCCATCTTGAGTCTTTATGTTAAGCTGACAGGCTGTGGCTAAATATACAAGCATGAGAGGAGCATCAATCCCCCCCGGAAAAGAAAACGAGATCATTTCGCCGAGAGTACAATTATGCCCTTTGCAAAATGAACTTTAAAAATAATTTCTCCATGGTAGCAAAACTGTAATGACAAGACAACAAGTTCAAGGGGTCAAGGGACAAAGATGGGTGGTCAAAATGTTGCAAGTGATCTGTTTGCGTTCGTGAGCCCACACATGTATATGCAATGTTTATGTGAAAATAGTCCTTTAATTATTTTTAAAGACAACTTCAGTAAGCCCACTGTGGCTTTATTAAAGAGAAACAAAATCTTATCCAGAGTCTGAGCAGTGACCTCTAAAGAAGACAAAGAGTTCCATAACTGAAGTGAAGGTTGACATTTTCAGACTGCTGAGGAATCGCACGCCCGGAAGACGCCAGGTCTTCTCCACTGGACTGGAGCGAAGAAACCAAAAAAAGACCACGGAGAGGCCCGGGCTGTCTCACCAGAGGAGGAGGTGTGGAGCAGGGAGACCGGCTTGTTTTGAAGGAAAAAAAAAAAAAAGTTGGCCGGGGCCACCGTCCCCAGTGCCTTATAAGGCAGTGTTTTTATCCAGCTAGCACACTGAAGCCGGCACTGCTGCTGCTGCTGCTGCTCCTCGCCTGAGAGCGACTCAAACTGCACTCCAGAGATGAAGCCCAGTCCTAAATTCACTATCAGGTTAACACAGAGCATAACATGGCAGGGGGGGGGGATTCCCTGCCCCCATACAAAGCTGCATATTAAAGGAGGAAATGTCAGTATGGGTGATGCATGGTGGGACATGGAAATACACAGAGAAGCTGGAGAAGAGGAGTGATAAAGAAATGAATGAAGATGGATAACGCGAACATAAGGGAGAGAGTGGAGCAAGCAGCTCACACTGGAGGGGGGGGGGGGTCATACTAAATACAAAAAAGTCCAGAGAGTGCCTCAAAGAGACGATCTGGAACACATCACACTGGCTCTTCGCTGTCCATATCTGTTATCGTCATCCCTAAAGTGCAGCGCACGAAGTGATTTGCAGGCCTACAGGATAACAACACATTGGACTCAGGCTACAGTTAAAATACCTGCAGTGTGTTTAACAAGCCTGAGAGGAGGGGCCGAGCGAGCAGCGGGCCCACAGGAGAAAAGATAAGGCGTAAAAGTGAAACGGGAAAGTGCAGTCATTCAGTGGGACTTTGAGCCACATGTATAGCTGCCAACTATTTACTCAGTGAGGTCATTTCCTTCAGACCAGCAGAAAGTTAACTTAAGTGACTCGCAATCAAGTGTCCATATTGTTTCTTTGCTTTTTGCTTAAAAAATACCACCTTTTTTTTTTTTTTTTTTGCTCCCCCTCGACAATCCCCTCCCCGTGCTCAGAGCTGCCAGGTCAGGTTCGACACTTCAGTCAGCACTGCGGTCTGCTGCCAAATAATGATCACCATCGTTTGCACAAGAGGGGGAAGGCTGCTGAGACTTCAGGCTACGCTTGATCGATCGCTGATAGAGCAATACAGCGCTTGGCCGGTTATATAACCACGACTGCATTGAGGTTCATTTACATGGAGGTCTGCCGCTGAAGTCGGGACATTGCTAGAGACGTGAATGTTTCTGCAAACTTTAAGTGTTAGAGTGCGGTACTGTAGGGTCAGCTGACTGTGATGAACTGGGTTTTCTTGACAGACTATGCAGAACCACCCCTACATGTCGATGCATTGGCCCCTTTGCAGACCCTCCATGCATCTGCCGCAAGGGCCTGACGTGCACCTCCCAAAAAGTGCAACCGAGCATCAAAGGTGACACGGTAGCAAAAGTCTGTGTTTGGTCCGCTTAACTATATGATTTCCAGCGTTTTGTTCTTCAAGTTTAAAGTCTATAAACACAGGCATTTTAACGCCAACATTTGCAAAACCAATCTTTTGTTGCCCAATTCTGATCAGCTCCAGGTGGCCAATTCATTGCACCCTGCTAGTACAATGTGTGGTTTGGAACACAGCATGAGTGCCATGGAAAAAAATTCTGAGTCACTATTTACCAAATATGAGCCCATGAGCAACTATCTAGGCACTTTGAGTATGTGTGGTTCAATTCCACCTGCAAAAAAGGACATAATAGAGCCTTCAATATATGCGTGTGTGCGTTTGTATATGTCAGTGAATGTGTGTGTGAATCCCAACCTCAGGAGCAAAATTTCTGTATCCCCGCGACAGCAGTGGGGCTGCTAAAAATGGAAAACTGCAGGCTGTTCTCTCCTACGCATTGCTTCCCACTCAACTTTTGTCTCAAACACTCAACACCTTTCTCTCTCTATCTCTATCTCGCTCAGGCTCGTGCAAAGGAAGTAAACACGACTGATGTTCAAGTAAGAATGCAGCTAAATGTTTCCAAGAAAAAAAACAACAACTGCGGCTCAACCGCGGGTGCCTCAGGTTTGAGTGAGTACAGAGGGAGAAGTAGGCAAAGGGGTGTAAAGGAGGGGGGGGGCCCTGAACTGGATGGGGCCCATTAAAAGGGGTGAGGTGATGCTTTTTAAGATAGACCCGACAGTGTGTTTGCCCTCTGTCAGATCCAGTTAGGAGGGGACCCAGAAAATTCAAACGCCACCCCCTATACACAGATGTAGCCTTTCAGCAGCACCACCCAATGCTGGCTTGGAGGTACAAACCCAGTTAAAAGTTGAGGACGCTAGAAGCAGGGTGACACTGTGCAGCACAGTCTATATAGTATGGGAAGACAGAGTTAAAGTGGCAAAGGATCTTCTTTCCTTTTTAAGCCTAAAGTGATGATATACACTGGAGGAATGGAGGGATTTTTTTCCACTGCCTTATGCAACTTCAGGCCATCAGAGAACTCAGCCGAGGCGTCATCCTGAGGGTACAACCCCTCTGTGCTTCGTCACCAGACACATGGAAATGGGTCTTAAAGGCCTGAAAAGATGGTGCTGAGCTCATTGCCATGAGACTGTGTGTTTCAATGGCAATGGCAGATGTAGTAAATGTAGCCAAGCAGACAAGATGATCATTTATCAGTCCTAAAAATAAACGATTTCAGATTGGGCACTCTGTAAATACTGACAAAGCTGAATCAATCCAGAGAAGGTGAGATCTGAGCCAAACGTGACGTTATTTTTCTGGTTTTAGCCTCAACCAAGTTCTGTAAAATCTAGATTCATATTTGATGATCAACAGTATACAGACAATGGAATAGATACCCTCAGAGATACTGAATGGCAACAAATGTGAGTGTTTTGTTTTTCACATTGGGTGAAACCTGAAAACTGCTGTCAGCATGTAGTGGAGGGTAAAGTGAGAACACTTTTATCAGTGGCTGCAAGAGCTTCAAAACCAGCATGACACATGCAAAAAATCTCAGCCAGTGCAATGCTTGTGTGTGTGTGTGTGTGTGTGTGTGTGTCAGAACGTGCGTGAAGCTGCAGACAGACGCTTGAGCCATTTTTAATGAATTTTTTTTTTTCTCATTCTAATGAGTCATTTTACAAATCATCATCCAGGGAGAACGCTGTGCTCCAGGAGGGCCGTCGCTCTGTCAGCCAGCTGAGTTGTTTACTTGTTCAGAAACCTGACTGTGGATGGAAAGACCTTGTCTGATGTCTCGCGCTGATCACAGGTTGCGGAGTGTTGAAATGACAGGGTGGAGAGTTCAGTGAAGGAACTGGTCCGAGTGGAAAAGAGAGTCTCTCAAGTCGCTTCAGAGAAAATGACTCCCTATATAACCGCTCTGGAAAGGACTGGAACACTGAAGGTCAATGTCAACACTTGTGACTTGGAATTTTTTTAGGGTCTATGGGGGGTGGGGGGGGGGGGGGTTAATTGACATTCCAGGACAACTGAAGAGTTTGTTTGCAAAAAGAGATAAGTTCATTTTCAAAATGTTTCAGAAAACTGAGAAAGTAAAAATGTAAAAAAAAAAATTAAATCATTACCAATTAGTAAAAAGTGTAATGATAAAAAAACGTATACAAATCTTTACTTTTATATGTCTAAAATTACTAGCATGTTCATGCTCCTGAATAAAGTGGAAAATATTGTATTTTTTAATGCACAAGTGAAAGACGCACGCACGCTCGCTCACTCACTCACTCACACAGTGAATTTAGACATGCACATCCCCGCTGCCCTTTGTGTATTTCAGCAGAATTGACATGAAGTGAATCAAAGTGGAAAGCGAATAAATAAAAAGGCCGAGTGCGGGACAGGTCGGGTCGGCTGAGGTGAGGGAGCTCGTGCCACGGTGGCACTTTGCCTCCGGCCGGCCTTCTGCATTGAAACTTAAATATATCTCAGAGCTTCCCACTTACAGGGCTTTCACAGTGAAATATAAAACCACCATAAAGGACAACGCAAGTACGTGAAGGATGAATGGACTGCACCACACACAAGCCCACACATATTTCTCTCCGTGTGTTGTGCTGTTTTTTCGAACACGTTGTCACGCTCAGTTACAAGAATATCATTTTTGAACCATAATTGCTCCAAGAGATCATCGCCCTTCCTTAATTTTCTTTAGAAAAAAGGAAATATGTGAGACGGCAGACTGCTGGTGCAAACCCGTGTAAAATGAATCGTCTCCTCTTAAACCAGCGCTGCTGCAGATGCTTTTGCTGTTTTTTTTTTTTGTATACAACAGTGTGGGTGTGCTTAATTTGAGTCTTTTACCATGCACAGCAGGTAGCACCATAAGTCTGTTAGCAATTACCAGCCAGGCACAAAACGCTGAGTGTAACTCTTGTAATAATAGACCCCACTTCCAGTTTACTGTTGCACATTTTTTTGGCGTTGGAGCTGATAGCAGGTCCTGCCCCGCTGCCACCGCGCGCCTCTCCACCGCTGTCCACACAATCACAGCGTGTATCAGCAGCATCGGAGGTTTGTCCACTATCTCAGCAGGGATCGCTAACACACATCGCTTCAGTGACAACAGTGGCGATTCTTTCCTTTGTTTTTTTCTGTCGATTTGTCCACGTTCGCTTGCATCATCCTCGTTCAGTCCACTTTCAACATGTGCTTGTTTGTCACCTTGCGAATCCAGATGGGAGTCACTTAAATTTGTATGTCTCAAAAAAAACTTTTCGATTGCATTCAATTGCACTTGACTTAGAAAAAGTTTCCACATTCGAGGTATTTTCTCAAATATTAAAGTATTTGAAAACGTACTTTTGCGTACTGAAATCAATAGAAATCTGGATTGTTTTTGTTCTGAAATTTCTCTACAAAAACAAAATTAAAAGGCCTAAATACTGATGTGAACTGCTGATGTATTTAGCAGTGGAGTAGCAAAGTGGGTTACTTGCTGTAAATGAAGTACAAATACCCCAGAAAACCTCTTGTGAGTCTTGAAAGATTTTGCTTTTTTTATTTTAAGTTTTTGTCCAAAAAACTAGAAAAAACTCAAAGTACAGTACAAACCTTCAGTGAGTAAATATGGAGGTAAGAACACGAGATGTCATTGTCTTTTCACTCCCTAAACGCACTGTGGTCAAAAGCGCAGTCGCCGAGCCAAATGTTGTGCGCAGCTCACAAGAAAGAAAAACATGTATCATTTCCTCAGTTTTCTCGTCAGGCGCAGTGGAAAAAACAAAACACCGACAGCAAATAAAGAAAGAAAATTTGAGGGATGTTGCAGTGAGCTGAGCATTATCAAGTCATTTACACTTGTTTGCCATAAATCTCTTTGTGTTTTCTCTTCTCAAATGTTTTCAATATTATGTAAAACCCCCGCTGTGCGTCAGCATTCGCATTTTTTTCCCCCCTCAAAGGCCAGAGGTTCTCTTTTTCCATTGCACTTCATTGTGTAGGAAATTGGAAGTCCAAATTATCCTCTCTGAGACTAAAGGGGAGTACTTTCCTCGTCTCTTTCCAAGCATCTCACATTGCTCTTTATTGCTTGAGCAGCTGCATCGAGGGGGAAAGCGTTATGATTTGGCATGGATAGCATGCCGGCAGAGGCACCCATTTTGGATAATTGCTCCAAAATGTGCTTATGTAGAGGTGCCTGAGGCAACAAACTAACCACAAACATAATAACAGTTTTAGTGGAGCAATGGAAGAAGGAGTTAGATGGAGGGCGAAGGAGACGCGGGAGCAGGGAGATGAAGAGAGGGAGGCGGAGAGGAGTTTATGCAACAAGAGGTCATTTTTTTTCGACAGAGAGAGATGCTGACGCGGCTTTATTGTGTACAGGCGAGTTCGCGGCGGCGAACGCCTCGCCTGGGTTCGTGCCGCTGAACTCCGCTGGAACTCAAACGCATACTTTGGAGAATTTTTTTTTTTTGTCTTCCCAGTGTTGTTTTGTTAAATTCATGAGGCCGGATAGTGTTATCTGCAGTTTTGGAGAGAAGCGGGGTCAGTGAATGGACACAGCTGTCCCTGCTCTCCTGTGCACATATTTCCCTCGGGCATGTATTTGTTCACATGCACCAAAGCACACACCTTCCACTGACATGAATTCCTGATCCCCTTGTGTCAAGTGCACAATGTCACATTCGCAACCCCCCCCCCCCTTCACCTCCACCCCCTCTCTCCTTTTTTTTTTTTTTTTTTTGTCTTTACACTCTGCTCTGAGGATGCACTCTAGCCTCCACACTGGTGCAAATGTGTCCACCAGGCGCCTTCGAGCTTATCGCGCGGAATCGTGGATGTGTCTGTTCATCCCCCAAAGCAGTTTGCTTTAATCTCCTTTAATTTCATTCTCAATCTTTATGGAAATCAACTCGCAGCCAACTCCTCATTTCACCATCTCCCTCACTAATTAGGAGCAGGAAATTGTTCCTGGAATTGCCTGGCATGGGCAGAGAAATGTGTCTCATCCCTCAATCACTTCCCCCATTTTCTCCTTGTGTCTACAGTTGTTTTGCGCACATTAGTGGGTCGGAGTGAGATTGTGCGGTGTGTTTTTTTTTTTTCGTCCCGTCTGTGCCCGTGTCCGGTCCCGCGTGCGTTGTCGCCAGCGTGACGGCATCCCTCCTCCCGGTTCCCCCCCTTCTTCCTTTGTCTTCCACTCTCTGCCCGTGTCTGCGCGTCGCTCTCGGTGTTGTGTGGGTAGCCATGTGGCGGATTTAGGGCTAAAGCTTTGGGTGATTACTCCCATAATGAACCATCATGCTCTGTTCAGGCTGTCATCCCCCACAGGGGATTGAATGTATTATGAAGTTATCATTCAGCCTCGGCAATGCTCACTGTCCCCACGTAACTCGTTTAACCACTATAGCTCTACACACATTATCTGATGATGAGTACATTATCGTCCAGCCCCACTGGAGGAGCCGGGACGCCGTGCTGAGGAATTCTGCGAGAGCTCAGACGCTTTGTCAGTTGCGCGTTACAGGAAACCAGACTTCACAAGCACCTTCCAACACTTTGTTGACACATATGGATGCAAAAGTGGCAGGTTGTCAGGAAACTCTCAAGGGTCTGACTCATCTCCTGCATGCAAAGCATATTTTGGCGATGCTAAGCAGAGTTGTTTTAATAACATACCTACAATGTAACTAATTACTCCAGTGATGGGGCGCAGACCTTGTTGAGAGAGCCTAAATGTTCTGCTAATTGAAACAAACCAAAGAAACTGCTTGTTGCTTTCAGAAGAAGCTTCTTAAATGTTTGCTGCTGAGTGACATTTGACTCCTGGAACCTTTGATCTCCAGCCACATGTTGCGAGTGTGAAACAACAGAGAAGAACGTGGTCCAGTAAACATAAATGGATTAAAAAACACATAATGGTGAGATGCACTTTTAAAGACAAACAAATGCAAAACAGTCACTCACTTTTGTTAACAGATTGTATCCTCTTTTTTTTCCCCCAAAGTCTGATTTTGATCTTGACATAGGAGATGCAATCAAAGTAAGACTGATGGTTGGTCGGCTTGATGAATTGCTACGTTTGAGAGAAAAAAAGAAGGCAGATAAATGGAAACGGGATGAGGTGGAGACGGTTGAGACAAAATTCGATTTGATGGTTTGATAAAGAGAATGTGGTGGACACGGGACGGACTTTAGTAGCCGAGAACCAAGCAGATGGTTCCGGTGGGGAGGAGCGGGAAAAATAAGGTGATCTTGCTGCGCGCTGCCAACTTTCTACCGCTTCATCTTCCAACTCCCACCTGCCATCACAAGTTGCACCCTCCCTTTTTTTTTTTTTTACCTCTTCCCCTTCTTCTTCATTCACAGTCTGCCACTTTCTATATCTTTGCGCCGCTGTGAGGTGACCGTCCCGATGAAATACCCAGAGAGTGACTCAAAGTCGACCAGTTCAGCATTAAAAAATGTTCTATCGAGTGTGTGTCTGTGTGTCCACAAAAGGGCCACCACAGCTGACGGATAAGGTGATTAAGGGTACACCTGGGAACCAGGCGAGTTACAGGACACAAGGTCACACACATACACACACGCACACACACATGAATGCCCTCCTATGGCTGTGTTGTGTCGAGTTTTAAAAACAGAAGGGCAAAGGATGGGAGATTTGTCTTCCATGGCTGCAGGCCATCCCTTCAAACTAACAAAGTGACTCTTCTCTCCCTCCAAAGTTTCGAGTAACGTCAGCGCGGATACCATGCGAGATAAAATTACACCTCCCCTGCAGACCATTTCAACAAATTTTGAAATATCACTTCGATAAACACATCTGCACTTCGCTTCATCTCCGGCGTATTCACTGTCGTCGGGTATGCGGCTCATGTGATGCATCGCTCTTACCCGCTGACATTAGTTGAATTAGTGATATGTGACACTTTGGTCATCTCGTTACAAATCTTCCTCCGACATGCGAGCAGAAAGTCCAACACGTCGTCGTCTTCACAGCACGCATGAGTCAGAACTGCAGGAAGGTTGCACTTCACTAGGTGGACATTTATGTCTTCCACACTATTTCTGTGAGTGAGGGTGTTACTGAACAGTAAATTTTTCGAGTATTAACAGTCTCCAATTGAACTTCACCGGTGGGGCTGTTTTTCTAACCCTCTGCTGGTCTATTGGTCCAAAGAAATAGGAGAAATGGTGTCATAAACTTCCATTAAATCCCAGGAGACTTATTTAGGAGAAAAAAAAACACATTGTGCCTCTCGCCTTCTCACCTCCTCTCCACCTCCTGTGTATGTTCCTATATAAAGCATCTGATCAGCACCATAAATAAAGTCACCTCCTAAGTCCGTCCACCTCTCTCGAATTACAGTTTGCTTTATGAGCTGTTTTTTCTGCGGCAAGCTAATTGTTTTTGCATGTGTTAAGCTGAGCCTCGAATGTGCTGCGAGTAGATCATGAGGCAGCTGAGAGGAGCGGTGAGCAGAAAAACGGTGAAACAGAGTTTAGGTCAAGTTATTGATCCCCTTTGGGAGACGACTTTTCTGCATTTAACTCTTTCTTCTCATAGCAAACTTTATCAAGCACACAGACGAGGAGCAGAGGGCCACCACAGTGCAGCACCCGGGGAACAGCAGCTGGGGGTTTAGGGGCCTTGGTCAGCGGCCTAAAAGTGATGCTGAGGGGAACAAAATGTATTGTCATTCACTTTTCTTACAATCTTACAGTCACAAGATTGCTTCTCTAAGCTCAAAGCCACCGCTGGCGCTTTGTCTCACACTGAAACCAGCATCTTATTGTTGGAGGTTCAGCGAGGGAGATCGAACGAGACATCTGACACAATCGTCAAGGTATTTATTTAAAGGGGCAAAAAGTTCCAACAAGTTTCGGAAGTCGATTGAGAAAAACTCAAGAAGATTGGACATTCAGTGCCCGCTTTGAACTGTGCGAAAAGAAGCAGCGGGGCAGGAAGCATTGATTTGAAAAGAAATATAATCAGTGTACGGATCACTCAAACTAAACGTTCACCAGCTCCATCTATTCATCTGTCGAAACAGGGACTTTTCTTTTTCTCTTATTCTAATCTCCCAATGCTTTCTCTCTGTTCCCTTCTCCTTTGTCTTTCGTTCTTCTGTTGTTATTATTTAAATGTCTGGCCAACACTCTACAAAGTCTGCTACCGTGAGCACCATCATTATGAAAACAGCTGAGTTCCCTCTCAAACCTTCAACGAAAGAAATGGCAGCACATTCCTTGCTGCTTTGTAATGCTGTCATTTATCGCAGCTTGTGAACCATTAGCGTGAATCATTTATTGTCTTTGGCCCGCTCGAGATCCTGCAACTCTGGCAAACGCGTGTGTGGAATGAAAGGAGGGGCTGGACGTTGTGGGTAATGATGTTGGGAACAGTGGGCAGCTGTGCTGGGCGGTCTGCAGGTAAAGCAATCACATCGATGATCAACTGTGAAATGGACGTGTGTGTGTGTGTGTGTGTGTGTGTGTGTGTGTGTGTGTGTGTGTGTGTGTGTGTGTGTGTGTGTGTGTGTG
>JAUESE010000057.1:10977213-10987322 GCA_032274725.1 Malacoctenus triangulatus | reverse complement strand
CTTGGTGCGAGGTTGGCGAGTTCGTTTTTTTGCTGGTTGTGGACCAGCAAAGGCCGAGAAATTGGTTCTCTTCCCATCTCTGCGCCTCTGCAGTCTTAACTTTATTGGTTGTGCAAGAACAACATTCACAGAGAATTTGGACCTTCGATGTGGTACCAGGTTGGACCGAAGCTTTTCACTGAGGGGCTCCTTCACTCATTTCAGAGCAGCAGCTTTGAATACCTCGAAATGCAGGGTGTTCCATTGTATAGGATTATTTAGAAAGTACGTGTTTGATGGGGGGGGGGGGGGGGACGGTGGATTGACTCCATGGGGGCAGTGTGGGCTGAGAGTTTCTAAATGAGGACAGAAGCAACGGGGTGAGAGCCCTCCTGGAGTAGGATTATACCGTTTTTCACTTCAAAGGTCGATCGGTCCAGCTGAACATGATGTGAGTCTTCAGAAGCTCCCAGTGTCTGTCACACAGACCTTTAAAAAAAAAGAAGAAAAAAAAAAGAGTCCCGTCTGCTCTACTATGATACACGTCTTTTTGTTTGTTTGGACTCTGTTCAGTCATCGAAGGCGATTTCTGGTGCTGGTAGACTGGACGATGGGTGAGGACTGTGTGCGTGTGTGTGTGAGTTGGTGTAGTTGGTAGCGGTTGGATTCGGAGGTGGGGGGGTGGACAAGTGAGTGTCGTTGATGGCACTGCGGTCCTCAGAGCATCCATCTGTGAAACAGAGTGGGAGGAGAATTAGACTGAGTCAAAGCTGCTTTGGGTAAATTTGATGCATGAATACAAGCGAAGACCCCCCCCCCCCCTTCCATTTTATTTTGAGGTAAGTGCAAGAATAAGGAGCCTGTTGAGCTTCAAGAGAGACAGATTTTTGGTGTTCAAACCTCTGAGGATCACATTTTAACAGTGCTGCCTAATTTGGAGTTTATTCTCAGTGGAACACGCAATCAGTATCAGCTCGAGGACACTTTCAAGCAAATAAAGAATTAAATATTCAACGTCTGCTTCTGGTGGCATAAATTTTACATAATGTTTTCGATATTTCATAATGAATGCCCTGTGATATTGGAGGCAAGCAGAGAGAGGTGAGCTATAGCACTCACCATTCTGAAATCCCCCATATCAATAATCATGAAAAGTGTACGGTGAAATATCTGCAGATTAGAGGATCTCACTCGTGTTCATTGCAGCTGCAGGTTTGCAACTCGCAGTGCCATCAGAGCGCCCGGCTTGATTTCCATCTTTTGTTCTTACCAATTAATCTTATTCAGAGCACTCGCCTCCCGTTACTACAACCTGAATTGGTCTTCAATTGCTCTTGAATACAATTCCATTTAATTAATAACTCGAGGAGTGCATCATTAAATTTAGCATTAATGTGCTGAATAAATCCTTTGGCATGAAAGGCTTCCTTTTTTCAATCTCAGAGCTCGCAGAGGTAATCTGCCACTCAGCAAAGCAACAAGTGCTCTTCTGATGAAATAAAAGCAAAATGCAAGCTAGTGCTGAAACATGTGTCTGGCAAATTAACGTGTTGGTTAAACATGCAGTCCAGCAGTAACCCTAAAAGACGTTAAATTGGCTGTCATCAGTTTCACGGGACAAATGAAAAGCATGTGATTGCATGGTTTCCTTGGGTGTACCTAGGAAGTAATTTAACTTAATTGGCCGGTTCTCAACTAAGACAAAGTGTAAACATCGGCAATAAGGGGAAAACCATTTTGTTGTTGTTTTGTATGTGTACAGATGCACAATGTTTCTGGAGTCCTTTCAAAATACAGTTCCAGTCTGGTCAGATTCAGAACCCAGCAAATCAACGGTCTCCATAAACACTTTGTTTCTTGGTTTTACAGTGATTATTTGACAGAGTTTGACCACCCACACACAGTTTAAAGGAAACTTACTGGATCTTTCCTTGACTTGAGCAACTCATCATGAAAAGATGAATAAAAATAACCAACCTCATTTTACAAAAAACAAAATAACCCTTTTAAATTTTTAGATTGAATGACTGAAGAACAATAGCCAACAATAGCTATTAGGACCATGTTTGAAAAGGAAGTAGCTGAATTGTTCAAAGGTTTCAAATGGGGAGTTGGAGACATTTGAGAGATCAAACAGAAGTGATAATTTGATGGGCACCCTGCTGTGAATTACAAAATGTCACTGAATAAATCTTGTCTGCACGCAAGAGCGTAAACATAAGAACTCGCAGGAAGACACTGAGGTTAACCCACCTCATTTGTTTTGATTGCGAATTCGCAGACACCTCCTCTTCATCGGCGGCTCCAGCTCAGGACTCCCAGCTGCTGTTAGCGGTGCGCTGATGGAGCAGGAAAGGATGGCCGCCTTGTCAGCGGCAGGCTTTGGCACAGGCTGGATGACAACGCAGCCACCTGTTGACAGCAGCGGCAGGGCATAGGCGTGCTCTCCTTCCTCCAAGTTGGAGTCAGGATCGGGCTTACCCTCCACCGTGTCCCCTATCACATCTTGTGCTGAGACTCGTTTACCCGGCTCCCATTCACCCACCGCACAATTGTTCTCTTTAAGTGCCTCACGCTCCAGCTCTCCATTGGCTGGTGGCTCTCCAGCCTCTCCTTCCACTTTGACCCCGTCTCCTCTTCTGTCGGGGCAAGATTCAAATGCTGGGTTAAGAAGTGGATGCCATCCGGTACCATTGACTATTACATTACAAGGGGCGGCGGGGTTTGTCTGGAGTGGGGGCAGAAGAAGAGGCTGGGTCCGTAGTGTACTTGGCAAGGATGGTGTGGCAAGGTTAGAGATACAGGGATTGAGCTGGTTACCCGGAGGGTCGGGTTTACTAGACGGGCTGCTGTTCCTGGAAGGTCGGGCTGATGATTCAAGTGTGCTTGTGTGTGTGCCCCCTTCTACATCTGTTCCACTAAGGAGACCCTGTGAATTCAGAGCCCCACCTTCAGACTCCTTGTTACCTTTCCCTTCTCTCCCCAACAATGGTGGGGATCTGGATTCCATCTCTGCCTCTACTTTGACCTGGACTCCAGGTAGCATCCTGTGAATCACCTGTGGCTGACAGGACCTCTGGCCCACAGTGAGATCAATAACCCCATCCATCAGTGGGGGCCCACCGGCCTGACAAAAGTTGCCCAAATTGTCTTCTGCCTTTACAGTTAAATCTACTAAAGCTGTCCTGCTCCTCTCTGGGCGCACAGGTGAAGCACGCTCACCATTACCTGGCTCCAGCTTCTGCTCCCCTCTGTCACCGCCAGAAGACCCTGGAGAGTGGGGGTCAGATGCCGAACCTTCAGAGGGGTCTGGAAAGCTGCGGACAGAGCCGTTGCTCTCGGGTTGGTCCCTGGAAGATTTGGGATTGAACGGGATTGGGATTGGAATTGGTATGGGAACTGGGAGGGGGACAATAACAGGGTAAGGAACCAAAAGAGTTGGTGGGGGCACCAATGGGGCCAAAGATGGCATGCCAAAGTTCATCATTGGAGGCAAGGGGATAGGTCCGTTGGGCATCATGTTAACAGGAGGGAAGGGGGGTAGACCTGGCATGTGGAGACCAGGGTGTGGGGGCATCATGCCAGGATTTGGATTGGATGAAGGGTGGACATGTGGAGACAGCATAGGCCTGTGCATTGGGCTTGATGCAGGACCGAGGGTTCTCGGGGGAGGCGGTGGACCGATACCAGGGATGATGGGATTTGACAGTGGGCTGTTTGGCCCTGCAGGATGACCAGAAGGCCGAAGAAATGGTGGACGGATCTGCTGCATCATTTGATGCTCCATGAACAGAGGCAGGGGCATCGGGCCACGGGGTGTCATTACCATGGGGGGGCTTCCAGAGGGAACCCCAACTGGTGGGTGTAAAGTGGGAATCGGCGGAGGGGGCAGTGTGGGGCTCTCGTGCGGCCTGGGTGTGGGAATTTTGGCTGATGAGGAGGAGGACGGGGAGCAGACAGCGGCGGTGTCAGAGGGTGAGGTGGCGGACGAAGTCGAAAGCGGCAAACCAGACGGGTTGGAGGGTCCTCCCGGTGAGGGAGCTTTACGTCGGAGGTCGGTCAAAGGAGTTCCCCAGGACTCAGGAGTGAGCAGCTGCACCCCTCCGCTGCACTCGGGCTTGCCTTCCCCACCGGGCACATGTCCTGGGTTGCACAATGCTCCAGGCAGGGCAGCCTGGGTCTCCTTGTAGAAAATGTCCATCTTATATTGGTTTAAGCATTTGGCACTGCAGAACTGCAGCCTCCGCTCACCAGCACCGAAGTCCAAATACTCCTTTGTGTGGCGAATATGTTTGCACCAGTCACACACCTGCAAAGAAAAACAAAAAAACATACTCGTCAGTGCTTCTGCATACACAAGACTTCTAATTAGATTTTTATGAATTACAGCACAATCTTGGTTGAAGTACCCAAATAGAGACGAAACTTAGCCTCCACACCATCTGGAGATGAGCCCATTCCAAAAAAGATTCTTTTTAAGGAAACTACTGCTGTCTCTAACTGCTCTTTACAGATCTGTCAAGAGAAAACACTTGAGTGTGTATAAAGACACTTTTCTGTTTTCACTCCAACCAATGTATGTGTTCAAGCCTGCATCTGCATTGCTGCATTTTCTCTGCTCTACACTGACAGAAGTGATTGTGCACATACTGATATTCGGCTGCTAAGTGCCATTAAAGCGAGTTTAACTCTCGGTTCGAACAAGGAATTTCCATTGACGCCTCCTGCCGGCAATCAAGACGCTTTGGGTGCTTTAAGCACAGGCACCTCGGAGAACAAACACCTCAAGAAAGAAAATTTCCTCAAGAGACCTTCCACACTTGGAAATGAATTATTTCCCAACTAGTCACCATATATAGTGAAGATTGACAGTGAGAGGAAGACTCTCAGAGATCTAAGGAAGGCAAAAGTCTTTGGCTGCTCTTGTTTTCTAAGCATACAAGATGCTCTTGCACAATCTCGAGCAGTAACAGTGCCTCATCATACGACCTAGTGGTGCAAAGTGGTAGTACATGCTGTCAAGGTTAGTTAGAGTAAAAAAGATTTTGGAAAGTGAATTAAAGTTAGTTACAAAAATTACAGTGAAAATGGCAGCTTTTGAACCAGGAAGTGTAGTGCTTCTTCTGAAATAGCCCATGAAGATAAGAATGCTATCCAGCAAAGGTTTCCTATTAAAAAGATTAACACCGCGGGAGCTTTCTGTGATCGAAGCAACAGTCACACAGCCTCTTTCGTCCTCTCTAAAAACTACAACACCTTGCTATGTAAGAACAAACTGTGATGGGAGTGACTTGGCTAACAATGGTTGCAGAATTAATTCATTTGTCTTCATGCATTGGAATAGAGCAGTTTTGCATCAGTGCAGCCTCACCTCTAAGTAAAAAAGGTTTGTTGAGATATAAAAAAAGGAAGCTCAAAAGAATCATGTCATTGATTTTTGAGTTTTCTTCTGATTCTGCTGTCCACTGGCAGTAAACAATAAAAACTGCCTTTGTTCGTCTTGGCATTTTTTTGCAGTTTAACCTCCACTAATGAAATTCCTTCCGAGGCTAATTGTCATCAGGTATTGTTTTCGGGGTATCACTGCCGATATTAGATATACAAAATCATTATCTTTTACAGTCACACTGGGACTCTGAACTCCCAGTCTCATTTCCACAGTCCGACGTCGTGTCTCTATTTGCATGCCGCGCTTTTAAGGGAGGGACCACTTCTGTATGCAGGAGGAGAACCAACGCCGGGCCCAAACATGCACGGGCTCAATTGAAAAGTTGTCCTTCTGAGTCGCCGCATTGGGAAAGATCCCAAAACGCCCCGCCGCACTGTTTCATCAACGTTACACTCCTTTTCAGTGCCAAACATGCACATTTTTTCTTGAGGGGAAGAAAATGGATGTGACCCTGGCAGAGCAGATAGCAGTGGGCGAGCCCTGAACACGGCGTTACTCGTCAGGCCACACACAGCTCACTCTGTCAGCTCCGGGAGGAGTGGCAGGTCCTCGCTGGAGATAATTAAGGCATTAATCAGTTGTCAGACCCTTCAACGACATCCATCCATCATGCAGACCCTTAAGCCCCCCTGCTGAATGTTAATAAGTTGAGGGATGCAATCGGAAGGTGGATAAACTCCTTTCAGAACGCTGCATAGCAACATTGGTTTACTTGGCAGGTGCACGTCAGCTGAAAGACACTGGACTCACATCGGGCACACCGGTCAGTATAACAACATGTGTAAAACATCTGTACCATTGCAAAGAGGATGTGTTTTACATCCATTTGTTTCCCAAAAGGTAAATCGATTCAAGCGGAGGCATCAGGGAGAAATACCAGAGCCTGAATTCATTAGTTTAAGCTGCATTGTTGAAGCAGAATAACTTAATAACTGAGTGATCCTGCACAGAGTTCAGAACAAGCAGCTGGAGAATATGAGGCGCAGCAGCTGAAACTGATCAAGGACCGGACGACACAGCGGCCGCTCGGCTCAAACACTGCGCCGCAGGAGCTCCGATGTCAGTCCCTTGAATTCTGCACGTTTTAACTGCCCATTTAGTCCAAGCTAATTCAATGAGCCATGACTGAGTAAAAGTCAAAAAGGTGCTCTCGCGAGTTGAGTTTGATAATGGTAGGCCCTGGATATTTTAAATAATAAATGTGCTGAAATTTTCCTCGACTCAGAAAGACAGATGGAGAGCACTTAACGACTTTCTGCACCGTGAGTGAAATTTCACTGCGCATTACGCTAATGGAGTTGTGCTTTCTCTTTCTCTTGCCCACTCGCTCTCTCTCTCTCTCCTGCACACAGATGTTTGCAGTTGGATGTAATTATGGTCATTTATTTCCATCGTGGCCAACGAACCAGCATTGGCGGCGGCGTTTTAACCATTTACGTTGTGACAATTACCGCGTTCCTAAACATGCACGGTGGCCCTGCTGGACGCCATTTTGGAGGGGGTCAGCGGGATTTAGTAATCCCACCAATATTTGGAGGACAAGTCGTCATAGTAGTCATAATTAGGTCTCCCAAGTGAGCTGAGGTGAGTCCTGAAATAATGATCGGGGGTCCTTCGGGGGGACAGGAGAATAAATGAAGAGTATTTGATTGCTGCAGCGAAGAAGAAGAGGACGGAAAAGAGTTGAGGACCAACAGGTCGTAAAAGACGAGGATTAGGAGATTGCTTACATGTAAAGGCAGAGCAGAGGACAGGATGCATTCAGATAATGAAGAAAGAGAAGAAGAGGAGGTAAAGAGACTGACGGGTTTGGGATGCTTACACAGAGAGTACAATTCTGTTAAAGGCAGCCTCAAGTGGTTTTCAAAGTAGAATCAAGAGGCTTTAGGGAATGATGAGGGTTAAGCAGGAAAAGTGCACCAAGGGACAGGCTTGTATACCACCAACCCCCCCCATGTTAAGGTCAATGTACGATTCTTTTGACACTTCTTAGATTGCTGGCGTAATCGCACCAGCGCAAAACACAAGGATTAAACCCCGTGGAAGCAAATCAGGTGCTCAAAGCGAGGTGGTGTCTCAGAGTTTACTTTTTTTTTAAATGCTAATTCACCTGACACTCTAAACAATCTGCAGGAAAGTATCCCCTCTCTATGAGTTAGCCCATCTATAAAAGCCAAACAGAAACACTGCACTCAGCATGGATTCAGTCCAAAAACCAGATTACGTAGCAACAGACTGTCAACTTTAAGCAACTGGTCTGCTGGAGAAAGAAAACAAAGTAGAACTAACACTGAAGTTTGCACAAGCTAATTAAACTTTGGCAAAGCTTAACAGACCATCTGCAACCTGTGGACGTATTACCATGATTAGCCAAACTATCAGTTTACAGAGGCCCCGTTCATTTTCGTGATTGTTATAATTACCTGGCTTGGGGAAGGAGAAAACATATCTGGTTCACGTCCTCTCCTGGTGTTTGATTCTGGCTGCAGAAAGTACCTGACTTCTTCGTTAAAAACCTGAACCGAGCATGAAAAGTTGAGACGGCAGATAAAAGCCAAAGAGGACGAGAGCTACACTCCCTGAGAGGCTGCTCTTATCACAGCCAGCCATCCCATCAGTCATTATGGATGTGACACACAAAGGCCATTCTCACTTGGCCAGGTGAAGCTCGATTGCACTATATTTCACAGCTCACGCTCACGCACACACGGAGAGTAAAATAACTCCAGCTGCACGAATGATGAGACGGGATCGTGGTTGAATGTCGCAGCGGACCAGACGTCTCTGTTCGGCTCGCGAGCGTCTTCTGCTCTTTGATGCCAGAGGAGTGATTGAAAATTTGGAGAATATTTTTCCAGTGAGAATGCGAAGTCTTAACCAAACACCTCCGCCTGCAAACCTCACTAATAAACACAGTTTATCTTGTTCGGGTGGATTTTTAAAAAGTAGTGACAGAAAAAAATTCATGTTGCAGTTTCACGAGAGATTTATGAGTTACTCTCTTGTATCCTTTTTTTTTTTTGTCTGAAGCGCCATCATGTCAAAATGTTGAATGATTGCATGAGAATAAATCTCTGCTGCGCCAATATAAGTTTAAACAGTATTGTGCTATAATGTAATTATGTGTCTGATTTTCACGTATATGTTGGACTGATCTATGAAAGCTGTCATGAAGAATTGGAAGTCTGGTTAGTTAATTAAATTAAATGTAAGAAGCTTTTGAGATATTGCTGAATTTTAAAAATACAGGAAAACACACAATGCATCTGGACAAAATACACAGGAATTGCAACATTAATTACCCACTTTGAATGCTTTTGTCTTTACATATGCTGGATAGATACAAGAAAACCCCAACACAAGTTTCTGAATATGAAGCAAAATGAAAATGAGCAAAGCAAATGATTGGGCATGAAAAAAGGAATGAGCTGCTCAAACTTAAGAATGTATGAACCCTCGAGGTTTGGAGAACAAGCCCCCGTTACTGCACTGCTTCCTTCTGGGCGGCCGAGGATGAGTCTGTTGTTTGATGCCTACTTTTACAGTAATGCCCAAATCTGAAGCAGCCCAGTCACATGTCAGCAGGAAATGACTTGAAAATTACACAGTTGGAACAAAACAACAGCATTAAAACATCTCGGTGCAGTTAGCCATCAAGCTTAAACTCTATCTGGTGTTGAATGGGTTATGGTCCTTACAAGCACATCGCTGTTTGTCTTGAAGACAAGCCTGGGCGTGTCCTGAGTAAAGCTGTGCTGGGGTAATTTCCCACCGAGGCCATCGTCGTCTCTCGCCTGGGGGGGGAGAAATAATGGCTTCTTTTTACGAATGGACAAAAAATAAACAGGTGAACAGAGGCAACAACGACAACTCAGAGATGGAAAACAACACTGAGGAAGATGAACAGAAACGGTGGCTGTAAAATGGGTGAACAGTCATTGGTTTGTGAACAAACCAATCAACAGGAGTGAGTGTGCAGGCATGCAGGTGCAGTCTGAGGAGTTTGGTGCTTACTGTCATTCATAACCTCATCCAACTAAGGTAAAATGAACAATTTGGCACATTTGAAACAAAACAAAATACAGCAAGATTGAAATAAAATGTGGCACCTGGACATGAGAGCTCTATCAGTCCAGATATTTGCAGTATTACCATGGTAGAGTGTAATGTACCAAGCAGGAGCCATTTATACATGTAGAGGTTACTGTGCTTTCATCATCTGAAGGTAGTGAGAGAAATCAAACCACATATTGAAACCAAATTTCTCATTTTAGGTTTAACCAAAATGTTCAGAACTACTGATTTTTTATTATAACACACTAAAAACAGGAGGAACTCTTTTGAGCAAAATGCTTAAACAAAATTTGGGGGAAAGGGTGTGTTGGTCCAACATCTTTGCACAGAATTAATAGTTCACGCTTACTTCCCTTTTAGTTGGACTATGAATATACAACGACTTTTTACTGGCAAGACTCTGATGATTGAATCCAAACAGTGTATTGAGAAGAGTTAGGATTTGAAGAAAGTCACATTATCAAAGAACACAATGTACGAGGCATTGACAGGATGTTTGTTTCCCACCTAAGTTTGGTAGAATGGAAAAATGGCACCTTTGTCAGATCACAGCAATGCAGTCAGCTCTTCTACTTCCCAGTCTCTCCCAATCATCCGTCAACATCAA
>JAUESE010000057.1:10899055-10911447 GCA_032274725.1 Malacoctenus triangulatus | reverse complement strand
TACATGTTTTCTTGCAACAGTTTGCACAGGTTGAACCACTTCAGACCAGCACCGACAAGAGAAACTACATCTGTACAGCTCATTCACTGTAGGTCACGTTTAGATCGTGTTGTGATCCACTAACCAGTCTAGTGTTAAAGCACTAACTTGAGTAAAGCGTCTGTAATAGCAGTTGTGGTTAACCTGGGGTTTTCTCACACAAGGTACTTAGCAAAATCAACAGCAGACCTGGAAAAAACTACCTCACGCTTTTAATCTGAAGGTTGTTGCTTTAATGTTGATGTAAGTGAATGTGAAATCCAGTGTTTGGCTTCACTGAAATGTAGGAGTGAACCAGATGTTGAACTGTTTTATTGGTCTGTCTCAGTGCAGTCATGTAAGGGGGCACCCCCAATAAAATAGCTGTGAACCACTGGCTACTAGAGACAACAGACTGCTGCAGTATTAGATTATAAAATAAAGTCAACTGAAAATAAAAGCATCATTTCCAAAACACGCCGACACTTCAGTGTTGAATTTACATCGTCAGAGTCAAACCCCCCAAAGTTAATTATTACTGAGCTCTGAGAAAACAGTCATTCCATTCTCCCCAAATTTCCCCTTAACTCATAATGTATCGTGAAAAAAAACTGCAAGAAAATTTGTGAGAATATCTTAGTAATGAATACAGAAGTAGGAGTTAGTAACAAATCTCGGTTAGATTACTTGTTGATGCACAAGTTGACTGAGTTGTTTTTTTCCAGGCTATGAATTCCTGTGAGCATGGGGAACTTCCAAATGAAGCGATGCTTGAGAAAGGTAAATTTAACACTCCTGTATTTGGGCGTGTAACAACAGATGCTGCCACAATTGTATAATCGTTTGCTTGTTTTTAAGTGAGGTGTTTAATGTTGTTGAATATATGTCTCCGAAAAAGAAGGATGCACAACGTAAATCTTGCGTTATCTGCAGAACATCAGCATGCCCAGGACGTCAAAGTGGAGACGGAGGAGTTTGCTATTTGCGAACCACCTCAGGGACAGAGAGGAAGATCTCCTGAGGTGGTTGAGGCTGGTAAGCGGTCATCTGCACAGATGGGGTCAGATGCGGATCAGTCCACCAGCAGCAAGATAGCCAAAATCTCTTCTGAGGTGAGCCATTTTGGTGGTCTTGTACTTGAGAACCAAGATTAGGAGACTGTCTACTGTCGTCCACTGCATTTTCTGTTACCATTGAGGAAGATGAATGTTGTGTCTTGTTTTGTCCAGATGAGACGGCATTTGTTAGATGAGAGCAGCGAAGAGGAGCCTCTTTGCCTCACCACCACTGCAGGGAGGAGTAACTGTGTCCAGGAGAAATCCAGAGCCTCCTACAGAAAGCCGCTCTTCAGCATCTCACACAAGATCTCAGAAAAGAGGAACACGCCGAGCCTGGAGCAGCAGGCCGGTCACGCCGGCTCCAACCAGCTCAACCACAGCAGCATCTTCTCTTCCACGCTTTCCAATTCGGAGCAAAATGGTCCTGCAGAGATCCTCTGCACTACGGATGCTTCAGGCCAAACTCTGAACACAGACTCCAGCCTTTACCCACTCATAGAGAAGATGTTTTTCATTCTCAATACTCTCAATTCAAGCATGACGCAGCTGCATAGCAAAGTAGACTTGTTAACCCTGGAAGTCATGCGGATAAAGAAGCAAATCAAACCAGCTGAGATGGTGACAGAGTTCCAGCCTCCCCCCGAGTATCTGCTAACAAGCGACGAATTGAATCAGCTGATGGAACAGACCTCCAGTGCAGGGGAGCTCGGCTGTCGTCTGCTGGTGCATCTGTTCCCGGAGCTGTTTAAGGTCAGGGAGTGCTCCCACGAGTGCATGGCGAGCAAGAGAACGCTGGAATCTCTGCATCTGCAGCTGATCCGAAACTACGTGGAGGTTTGCTACCCCTCTGTGAAAAACAACAGCGTCTGGCAGGAAGAATGCCTCCTTCAGATTAATGACTTCTTTAATCGCTTCTGGGCACAGAGGGACATGGAGAGCGCTCGGCTCCTCAGAAAGCAGACAATCACGGGAGCGGCAATAAAAGCCGAGCATCCTCAAAGCTATCGTTTCATAAACGAGCAAGGCCAGGAGGAGCATATATCTCTAGATAACCAGCAAGACACCCTGACTGTGTCGGAGATCTCAATCAGTACACAAGCCACAGAGGAGTTGGACGAGTTCTCCTCCCCCGAGGACTTTGTCATTTTTCTTATGCACCGTCTCTTCCCGGAGGTTTTTGAAGAGGGGAAGTTGCCTGAAAGCTCCAGCAGCTTCAACAGTGTGGGTCAGCTGATTCTGGACTCTGACAAGATGGATATAATTAGAAAGTATATGGAAGCTAATTTTCCGGATGTGCCTGAGGACAGTTGGCTTCAGGCATGTATTCAGCATATGGAAGATGCACTCGAAGGTCCTCACAGTAATGGAAACGGGAGCGAGCCTGAAAACAATGAAGAGGGCTTCGACCTGGCCAGTCTTCCTGAAGACGTCTCGATTATTAAGGTTCCTGAAGCGAGCGACTATGAGAAGCCCAGCCGCAAGGCCAAAAAGTCTCTGCTTCCACCTGTGGATTTTGACAATCTGGAGATTCCTCTCCCCGACTTCACTGTTCCTCAGGAGTACATCTTGTCCAGGGAACAGCTGAAGAACAACTATGAATGTAGCCTGTCCATTGGGAATTTTGCCTCCCGGCTACTGGTGCTTATGTTCCCCGAGCTCTTCACCCATGAGAACGCAAGAAAGCAGTACAACTGCAGCGGATCTCTGGGGAAGAAACAGCTCGACCCCGTTCGCATCAACCTCATCCGTCATTACGTGCAGTTAGTTCACCCTCGGGCCAACAATGACAGAGTTTGGATGTTGGAGTTTGTGGGCAAGCTGGACGAGAGGTGTCGGAGGCGCGACACGGAGCAGAGGAGGTCCTACCTGCAGCAACGTAAAGTGTACGTTCAAGAGCCGGAGCAGGACTTTTTTTGCCAGTTGAACCAGCTCAACCCAGACAACACCAGGGAGGATTCAGATCTCCCGTCGTTACCACCCGAGAAAAGCAGTAAAGACTTTTGCAAAATCCCCCTGGACGAACTGACTGTTTCCAAACCCGACTTTCCGGTTCCCTCTGTTTACCTGCTCTCTGACGCAGAGGTACGGGAGATCGTGCAGCAGAGTCTCTCTGTCGGGAACTTTGCTGCCCGCCTGCTGGTACGCCTCTTCCCCGAGCTTTTCACCCAGGAGAACCTGCGGCTTCAGTACAACCATTCAGGGGCCTGCAACAAGAAGCAGCTTGACCCTGTGCGGTTGAGGTTGATCCGTCACTACGTGGAAGCGGTGTATCCTGTGGATAAGATGGAGGAGGTGTGGCACTACGAATGCGTGCCAAGCATTGACGAACGCTGCCGGCGCCCGAATCGGAAGAAGTGCGACATTCTTAAAAAGGCCAAAAGGTCAAGCACTGTGTCCTAGTTACAGTAATCTGTAGTTAGTCAACACTTTCTGTCATACAAATAATTGCACAGTATATAAGCTGAAACTGTTGAACTTTTACAAACTGTCCTATGTAGGATGAAGCCAAGCTGTTATGAGTTTCTTCAGTACTATTCTTACTCATACTTTACCTTTCGGCTATGGCAGTAGATGCTCTAGTTTATGTTGTCTTAAAACTGTCAAATCATAAAGTTAAAACTTCCTTATTTATAAGCCAAACGTGTCATAGCTTATCTAACATGCATAACTGGTAAATGTTGTAGCCTTAAAAACAATAACCATGATAGTAGCTAACAGCATAGATCACACTTTTGCTCAATGAATAGAAATGAAAGAAGTGAATCACAGTAATGTGATGTCTTTCCATTGCAGTTACTGATGTAGCATTGTGCCACCACTGTTTTAATGTGCTTACGTTAAGCCTTCTTATAGAAGTTTATATTATAAAAGTAATTTAACATGACAATGGATCATGATAACCTATTTCTAATAAAATCACAATTATGAATATGACCTCATGTGTTTGGGTTGTTTTATGTGAAGCACTCGTGTGCTTCAATCGTCTGAAAGTATGTTGTCACTGATATTGACAGGCAAGATTTATTTTGGACAACGAATGTAAGTAAAGGTGGAAAAAAAAAAACTGCCTAATTTCACTGTGTCTCTCCACCAAAAATATATCGCCCACGTGATTTTTGAAGTTCAAAACTTCGGCGTGCACTTTTTATTTTATCGGTCCTGGAGTGTCACTGTGTCGTACATGCAGGCACACATCTATGAATGTCTCAAAGACGACTGCTGAACCTCTACAGCCACTGAGAACCGTTACTCTTGACATTACACCTCTTGTCATGTTGCCTCGATCCAACCTGGAGGCCGTCCGCATGCCAGTTATCCGAGACCACTCAGTGTCCCTGTGAGGCCCACCTCGCAGGACTGTGTTCAGTTATACTGTCTTGTTCAAGTTCATGGTTTAAAAGCGTCGTCCTTCGAAAGCTCCAGATTTTTCCAGCGTCTCAAAGCAACTTTGTACTTCTCCGTGTTGCTTGATTCACTGAGAACTTGTCGAAAAACGACTCGCATTAACGTGACAGTGTTGTTTTCTTGATTTTCTGAAACCACCAGGTCCAAAGTGTCCCCGACTTTGACCTAAATGAAACGAGAGACACAAGAGAACGATGACGAGTAGGACAGACTTTACAAACATGAGAAAATACAGAATGCCGTCTTTGAGGGACACCAGCACCCACCGTTTTACTCTTCTTGATGAGTTTCTGTCCATTCAGTCTGAGTTTGTTGGAGTAAAAGGCATCCTCGATTTTACTGTTCACAGACAAGGAGGGAATGAGTCTCTGTTCAGGTTTACAGAATGAAAGTCTTCCTACATTCATCTGGTAAATCTACAAATTATGGGGAAATTAGGTTGACGTAAACTCACTTGCGTGCCATGTCCAAACCAGCTTTACTGATGACATCATATCGAAAAGACTGCACGTGTTTCTCTATGTCTTTATAGTCCTTCGGTACATTTGGGTCCTCATCCTCATAATCACTGTCCTCCGGGTCATTTTTTCCCTCCTCATCTTCCTCCTCGTCCTCCTCCTCTTGGGTCACCCGGGAGGCTCCTTTCTTCTTGTTGCTTTTATACCTCAGATGGTGAACGGACCAGCTCCTGACGGCGTCCCTGCCACAGAGAGCGGGCCTGTGGCAGCCCAGGCTGGGGAAGGCCGTGCAGCCCCACAGCTGCCGCGTGTGGATGGTCCTGGGACACCACTCGGCCTGCCTCAGGCCGTAGCCCGCCGCCAGCATGTGGCGAGGGTTCAGCCTTCCCAGCTGCCTCATGGCAAGAGCCTGCACCACCAGGCTCTGCATGTTGGCTCCCCACCCCGTCACTGGGGTGCAGGAGGGAGGGAGCAAGGGTGGAAGTTAGATGTTAGATATGGGACCCAAAAGTCAATATGGCAGCAACAGTATCATTAAACTACTGAAGTCAATACACCTTTACTTTAATAGGAAATAACGAGGGATGGGATGAAAGTCGTAATACCTTGTAAACACACACACACACACATTCAGCGTCTCTGTCAAAATAAAAGCCTCACCTTATTCTCTGATTCTGATATGCATTCAAACAACAACATAGTCCCTTTTAAATCTTATTTTGCCCCTATAACTGTTTTGCAACCTACATTGTGGCACAACGACGGACAGAAACGCGACAAACAAAGGGGAACTATTTGGACGGTCGACTGTATTGACACCGGATGTAGTAACTGTTTACACGGGAAGTCAGTCAACAAAATACAAAAAAATATTTCTGAATATTTGCCGCTGTTGGTCGCAGTATTGTGTCATTAATAAAAGCTTCTGCCGGTGTAGTTTTTTGTGCCTGAGAGCTTTAATTTGGCAGTGCGGCGCAGGAGCAGAGCTAGCTTAACTTTGCCTCTGTACCCTCGTGGACTCGTCATTACATGAAGCACGTGGAGCCTTTGCAGCGCGCGCAGTTAAACAGGCGGAGCGACGTCTTCACAACATGCCCAAACTGATGTTATTCACGCGCCGCTGACTGTACAGTAACCCACTCACCTATGGAGTAACCTTTCATTGCTTCTCAACTGTACTTCGTCGAGCCCCCTGACTGCAGTCATTGCCTGGTCGCTGATATGAAGGTACTGCCACCTATCGCATCGACGGAGAAACGTATCCAAGTGTACATCGACGTCCCAACTATGAAGAATTCAAACCGCGACTCATCAAGATGCTGCTCAACACCCTAAAACATGGAGATAGCCCAAAAAAAACAGAACATTTCCTACTTCCACCGACACCCATGTAACGTGAAACAAATAATAATTGTAATGATAATCTTTTTAACAAACTTTATACATAAATCTAATGTGTAATTGCATCTTCCCTTTGCTTTGCTGTTTACTTTTGCTTAATTTATTCATTATCTGAATTCATTTTCTACTTGTTTTTTTGATGGCTGTTGTCATGAATCGTGTGTATGTGTTTCCACATTCTTTTCTGGTTTATTTTGAGAATGTTTTTTTTCACCTTACAGTGAGACGGTCTTCCAAACTTTCAGTGTTTTTCCTCTGCATCTCAAAACAATCTACAGTCAAAAAACGTGCTTCTGGGGTCGGCACCATACCACCTGAGGGTTAAACAAACTTTCAGAGTCCACTCAAACCTTTTCGGTGAGTTTGAGACATTTATTGCAACTTTTATTTCTCCAGCATAAGATAAATTCAAATACATATTTTAAAATGTAATCAAGTTATGTATACAGCCCATTTGATTATAATTACAATAACGATTTCTTTTTGCTGTACAAGAAGATTGTTTAATGGGTTGGTGAATATTATCCACTTGAATACTTTATTACTCAAAAGTAATTTACATCAACATTCAGCTTCACTACAATTCATGATGTCTATTGTGACTCCCATCATGTGCATATAATACTCAGGTGCCACTACATTATTCAAAACGTTGTAAGAACAAGAAGTTATGTGCTCGAGTATGTTTCCTGTGAGATGCTATAAAAAAGTCAGCGTTAGAAAGTTTCAGACGATGCCCGCGTGTAAACGTTGGTTGCACCTGCATCCTTGCATATACTGCCTGTAAACTCTACTCAAAAAGAGCCAGGGATCCTCGGGATGGTTCGAATGTCAGCATCAGTCGCTTCCGGGAGCGTGGTGGCATGTCAGTACGTGCTCCTGTTGCACGCTCCATCTCCAATTTAGAGATTTAAAGATGGAGCCGTGTTCCTTTGCTATAGACACATAGAGGACACAGACATGAGTATATGATAAATGCTGGTGGTTTACATTCACATATGGTGTGAAGTTTTTTAGACAACGTTTCAGCAGGAGGGAATCATGCAAGTCTAATACTTTTTTTAAATCATTCTCTGAACTTCTTGTCGAGGAATCCATCACTGCCCACTTTATCTGTAAACCAGTCTAATACATCCTGGTCCACGTGATTAATGTCATGGCACGTCAGAGCACTTGCAGCACAGTTGTCGGCAGGTTCAGTTGTGGCAGTAGGTGGCGGGTTAACTGCAATGCAACACAGAGAGAGGCTAAACTAATTCAGTTATCCCTTGTGTGATAAGACAAAGAATGTGACCAACAAGTTATCAGTTTTTTGGTCAACCAGGACCATGCAAGCATGGATTAACCAACAGCAGGCTTGTGGGCATGGATGTGTTGTTTTGCGTATCAATTTTGCCCATGTTTTTGCAGATTTTAGCATCCATTTGTGTCACTTTACAGTCATGTTACAACATCTAGAGTTACTTTGTCAAAATGTCCATTTTTTTACATTTTCTGTTTTGTTGCTCATGCAACTTCCGATACTTGGACTTTTTGCTGTGTTTGCTAATATTCAATTTCCTATATACCCGTCCGTGGTTAAGCAGAAGAATCAAATGTGTATGCAAACATCCAACTGCTTAAAGCTTCACTGATTCTATTTCATTGTTCCTCAAAGCATCATCCTGGAAGATGCTCAAACTGTGACAACGCCACCACCGCATTGGCTGGATTTCAACAGAAAACAGTGGAGGACTGAAAGACACTATTTTACAAAAGCACCAACTGTAAACACTTTGTTTGTGTGATGCTTCTCTCTTGAGCTGCCATGTAGCACCAACAGTCAACAGTCGAAGAAGAAAGAAGACAAGATACAAAAGAATGCAACAATGCAACCACAAAACAGGCATGTGGGGCAAAACAGACTTGTTTCCTTTAAACATTCTGTTATCGTTCTCAAATGTTTGAGTCATCGTTTCCTAAATTCGGATTTGTGTGTGTTGTATATATATTTTTTCAACCTCAGCAACCATCTGTACAATACATTCTACAGAAATGATGTAAGACGTCTATTTCCCAGCTAAACTCTTGGGTGAAGCAGGAATCATGACTTTGGTGTTGTCCTTACTTGATATACCGTAACAGCTCACAACTTTGCTGCAGACTTTTGGAGCAGAAAAAACTATCGGTAAAATACTTTTACTCTCATGTTCTGTGCATTCTCCAAATGTTTGAGTGTGTTTGAACAAATATTGGCAATAATGTACTGCGATAAATCAAGGCGGCAACGTAAGGTTTCAGTTTTCTGTTTGATATCTGTGGAACACTCCAATAAATCACCTTGCTGCTTTCTGTCAACAAGCTACAAATTTTAACTTCTTTCCTTATTTGTCCTCTGTCAAAGTCACACATCATGTTTTTGCCTTGATTGAGATTTTGGGGCAGCGACCTTGCATCATCACCTCAAAACGTACAAATTATAAATCCACCCATTTAGCATCTCCTTCTTTTCACAATCTTCATGTCACTATCTTCCAACATCTGAACCCACAGCTTCGAATAAGTTCATATACCTGTTGTGTGGAGTTGTTGAAAGGCATTCTTGGAAATGTCAAAAGTCACCAAGTGATTCAGAATGAGATGAGGCATGGTGGTAATGAGGACACATCACGGCACTCAACAATGGGAGATGGAAATGTCCAGACGTTACGTTGTGGTGTAACACTGAGAGAGAAAAGCCAAGAGCTCATGTTGACGTCTCTTTTGATGAAGAGGTTTCCATATCCACCAACTGTCTCTGTGTGATATGCATAAGCTCAACATATTAGACAGATATTTCTTTCAGGTGTTACTGTTGTCGTCATTTTCACGGGTATTGCTGTAAGTAAAAGTTGGTCAGCGATGACATTGAAATCACCAAAATCCGGTCAGTAAAAACCTGCAAGGCGCCAAGTGTTAGTCTGGTAACTGAATAAAGATGATAGATATCCAATCCTCTCCATCCGTGACCTGTGAAAGGGTCTTGTGAGGTAACTGCAGCTTCAGTTTCATATGCGCTGTACATATGAGGTCTCCAAAGCTATGGCATTAGTGTACAATGTAACAGTCTTCGTCTCCTTGGTGTTTTCACTGGAAGCCAAGCAGAAATTATTTGTCCATGAGTGTGCATCCTCATCCTCCAACCGCTGTCACTTTTTTTCTCCATTTCGTGACCACACTTATTGCTTTGGTGATTCACACATTCAGGATTCAGGCAATTGTTTCCGAAAGTAGGAAAACGCAGCGTGAATGTGTCGTGACCTCTGATTCTGATGTCTAAAGCGGTCGTATGCTACAGAGATGCCACCGACTTCTGTCAGCGACTGCATAGTCATAGAGAAGTCTCCACGCAGGAGCCGTTTCTGTGGAAAGATCTGTGGTTGTGGCAGTTCTCGCTGCAGTGGACGATGAGCACCGGGTAGCAGAGCGCGTCCTCGTAGTCGGGGGGCTCTTCGTCGTCTGTGGTGAGGCGCTCGGACAGGCAGCGGGTGTTCTCGCTGGGGCTCTCCTGCTCGTCCAGGCTGCCGCTCCTCCAGAAGCAGCTGCGCTGCGAGCCGTAGCGCCGCGCCAGGGAGAAGCGGCTGCCGCTGAAGGGGATGCGGGAGCTGGCGCCGGTGCAGATGCTGAGCGCGCTCCGCGAGAACACGGAGGAGCAGCTGATGGCTCGGTGGCAGCGCTCGCAGTTCTGACGGATCCCACCGAAGCTGGACGGGCACTGGGCCAGGTCCATCAGGCCGGCCTCCGAGTAGCTGGGCACGAGCTGCTGGTTGGAGCGGATGTGCCACTCCAGCTCTGTGCTGTCGATGGTGTTCACGCGAGGGATCCGACGCCAGTAGGGCCGGTCGTCGCACGGGGTCACGGGGAGGTAATCGTGGCCGAACAGCTTCTCGACGCGATAGTGGACGTAGGCGGTGCGGTACTCTGTGAAGACTCGGAGCGGCCAGGAGAAGGTGAGAAAGGAGGCGAACCAGAAGACGTAGTGGGACAGATACCAGGGGTGGTGCTCCGGGTCAGCCAGAACCAAGACATACTCTTTGAGGTCAATGTTTTTCAGGTGCATCCCCTCTCTGGCTTCCATGTAGTCATCCAGACCCTCGTTGTCGGTGAAAAACCTGGCTCTCTGGGTCAGGTAGGAGTTCTCCGACTCTACATTGGCAAAGCTGAAGCATTTGGTGAACCTCATCTTCGTGAGAGCCGATTTCTCCAGCCCCAGCAGCTGCTTTGAAACGTCTTTGACCCCACAGTGGCTGTAGTCGAACTCCGCCTCCGCCACGTGGGTGTTGACACGCTCGTGGTACACCTGGGTGCTGGTGTAGGCGTCTCCGTTGCGGTAGCGCGTGACCTGTCGGGTGCGGCGGACGTAGTGGTAACTGATGGCCTTCCACCAGATGCAGGGCTTGGCCTGCTGCATCCTCTGGATGCGCTCGTAGATGCCCTCCACGTCCACTTTGTGCTGCAGCTCGTTCTTCACGTGACAGTGCCAGCACTCCACCAGATAGACGAGGTAGAGCATGCCCAGCAGAGCCAGAGGGATGTAGATGTAGCCGTCTGAGCAGGGGCTGTCGTGGTACATCATGGACTTCCCTTTGAAGGCACTGTCAAAGGTGAGGCGGGTCACCTTGGTGACATGACACCAAACCATCGCTCCCATGCAGCCGTACATGAGGACGGACAGGAGGAGGCATTTCCAAAAGCTTTCCCGGCACAAGGACTTGCTCAGAGATTGTTTCAGGGGTCGCTGCTGTTGGGTCAAAGCAAAAACAAAACAAAACAAGTAATAAGACATCAAACATCGTCCTTGCTCCCCATCATCAGGTGACACGGAGGTCAAATTGCATAACTAGAGGGAAAATAGTGTGCAGACGAACAAATCACCGCAAAAATTAATAACAATCTCTTTCTTGGCTGCCTAAAGATTTGAATCATGAGCATAAGTTATATGTGATATAAGCAAGTTATACTATTGTTCAGAAACTCTTTCTTCACTGATGAATGAGAATAATACGGATTTTTGACTTTCAAAGTCGCACCAAGCTGGGACGACAGGGCTCCTCAGTCACAGACAGGGGGAGACGAGGTGTCACACAGCACAGTGAAGGAGCACATCACTGAGCTGGGTGGTGGAGCAGCAAAACCACACGACTTACAGGATCTTATCCAATGAATGTTTTTTCAGGCACTGGATTACAATTTTTTGGGAAAACTCCTCTTATTACTTACATACACTAAACACGGTGTCTCGAGAAGTCTGTGTTAAATCAGGCAACTGTGTTGATGTGGCAAAAACATCACATTTTCTCCAGTTAGAGTGTTGCTGTAACACCCATACCGAATAAAGATAATTTACACCTACAAAGGCTCCACAACAGCATGGCTGTTGGACCAGTGAGGACATCTCAGGTCATTTTTTTCAGCCTCACAGGTGTTTTTCTTTCCAGCTTTGACAGTTATGGAGATAAACAGGCCTGCTACGTCAAATGAACGACAGGCGGAAACATGGTTCAGAGATGATCAATCACAGGTCCACTGATAAATGGGATTCACGCAGGAAGCCAGATTATTGAGACTCCTGCTCCAGTAGAAAAACACCCAGAAACCCGCTGAATTTTAACCTGCGGTGTGTAACACCCCGCACATGGATTCCTCCGAGCTCTGCGACAGGCCCTGACAAACAGACCGTGAGGAGAAAGAGACGGCTGATGGCAGAAAATGTGTACCTCCTCTCTGGTGTCCTCCTCGAAGACGGTGGTGGTGCTGCTTTCACTCGCCGTCGCAGCCGATGCAGGAGGAGACATGGTTGCTGCTCGATAACAACACCGACAGGGCGTGGAGGAGAGGAGAGCCGGAGGAGGAGGAGGAGGAGGAGGAGTAGGAGGAGGAGGTGGAGGAGGAGAGGCTGCGCTACCTCGCCCCGCAGCGTCCCTCGAACGAACCGAGCTACCTGTCAGACGCGCATCGCGTCAGCTGTCACCGAGGGACGCTCGGAGGCGAGTCTGCGTAGACCGAACCGGGGGAGGGAGGGGGGGGGGGGGTT
>JAUESE010000057.1:10846931-10860771 GCA_032274725.1 Malacoctenus triangulatus | reverse complement strand
TTCAGATTGGATTGTTCAGGAGTTCCAGGAACCTTTTTGAACAGTACAGTTTACACAGAATGGAAAGGGAACTGACAAGGTGTTTCACTTCTTCCTTTCTCATTCAGCCAAATGTTTTCCTCTTTGACCATCAGGAGGAATAAAAACACTGTTTGGCTCTGCAAGTGATATTTAATATTTTCTTTTTCACGGTTTATAGGATTCAACGCAGCAGATTTCCATAAAATAACTAGTTTAACTTCATGCTTAACTTTACAGATCACTGCACAAAAGGACAGTGTTTGTTGACAACTGGGTGGAGCAAACTCGATGTACTTTAGCATCATAAGATGTACTTTAGCATTACTTAATAAAATAAAATAAACTGAATCTTCCCCTGCAACTTTCAAAAAAAGAAACAAACAGTTGGTAAGCCCGGCGACATCTGGATTTGTAATGGCAGAGTAGTTTTTAAAGTGCAAAAAAAAAGAAAAAATTTTTTTTAAACTGCACAAACACAAGTTTTGTGGTGGTAAAAAGGAAAACCAAGAAGCGTCTGGTCCGAACCGTCTCACTGCTGCAGAGAGGACGGCTGCTTCGGTGCCCACGTGAGACACATCAGAACGTCTTATCTGTGCGTTTGTTTCTGTGTTTGGAGAATGACGCGTCATTTACAAACTGCTCAAAAGAAAATCCTCCTTTGAAACTACGTAGTCCCTAAAATCTGGTCTTAAATGGCTGCTGCAATGAAAGCTGGAATCTGATAAAAGAAAGTATTTCTGTCCCCCTTCTTGTTTTTTTTCTGCTCTTCCCTGGTGGCTCCTGCTTCTCCTTCCTGACATGAACTGTGTGTTTGTGCGTTGGGGGAGAGAAAGCACCCATGCGTAAAAGATGACTGAGATAGGGATAAAAGGCGAGGATTTGACTATTAATGCTGTGTGTGTGCATGTGTGCATGTGTGCGTGTGTGCGTGTGTGCGTGTGTGTGTGTGTGTGTGTGTGTGGGAGCGGGAGGGAAGTAGAGAGTGCTGCAGATAAGTGGGCTTGGGGAAATGACAAAAGGATGTCTCTTTCTCTCGCACAACACAAATGCATTTGAAGTTGAGGATCCTGTGTTGAGAGGCTGTTCTGTGAGGAGTTATTTATTAAATGGCAGCATGCAGCAGCGGCAGCACATTCAAGGACGCCACATTAAAGCAGGACAACGTGTAGATTTGCCTAACTTAACCTCAGACGAACGAAATTAGAAAACACCTCCTTTCGCGGCATGAAAGAGTTTCTGCTTCCTGGAAGGTTGAAAGAGGTTCACGGGTAATTTGGAGCCGCTCATTATTCTCTCCGTTCAGCTCCACGCTTCGCTCGCCAACATCTGCACCTTCTACGTCTCTCGGTGCGAGTCACGCGGCCTGACGGTGACAGAAACTGATGCCTGTCAGTCAGCTGTCCCAAAGTGCTGCTGTTTGTTCTCAACTTTGTGCGTGTTCACCTCAACCTGAAGTCCAAACTAAAAAAGCTCCTGCAGTGACTTGTGCCTAAAAGAAAGACCACACGTGCACTAAAGCTGCACACTGAATTGAAGGGATACAGTGACTCACCTAAGCGAAACCAGTCACCGCGTCACATATGTTCACCATTAACGTCTCTCCAGAGAAAAATCTCATCAGGAGTGAACTAATATGTGCACTTGAGGTTTAAGAAATTCACCACAAAATTGTTAAAGTGATTAATGTTGCACGGAGCACAGCGCAGATGCAAGTTTCACAATAACAGAATGTGTCTTTTACAACACGATAACCACTGTGGTTTTACATTTTTCAGTTTTCTTGAGATCTTTTGTGCAACTTTACTCTGACAGTGTTGAAAGAATGTGACACAACAATGCGTCTCCCTCCTCCCTCTCTCCCTCCTCCCTCCTCCCTCCTCCCTCTCAGTCACTGTATTCCTTCAACTCACAGACCAACACGTTGAGGAAACAACTCTCCCGGAAAGTGGCTGCAGACGTCACGTCATTGCACAAGATATATGCACAGACTGTTCCTGTACACATATATCTGAACCTCGTGGGGGGGAAATAGGAGAATCAGCAGGAAGCAGTGGGTGGGGTGAAAAAAAAAATGGATGATGAAAGAAAGGTCAGATGGAGGTTAGATGGCTACTTACAAACAGAAAACATGGAGGAAAAACCAAGAGTGTTAGCGTCCTGAAGGCCGCCTTGAAAAAACGGAAGGAATGGGGGGAAAAACAGAAAGACGACTGTTAATGAGTGAAAGAAAGGAGAAGAGAGAGAACTGTCCAAGTTTTATGACAGAAAGAGTGTCAATGGTTCTCGGAGGAGGAGGACACTTCCAGTCTTCACAGCGTCCCTCGGACATCGAGCTGTTTTCTTTGGGCTTTCTGACACTTTAATGCCCACCAACTACCTGGGCTAGATGAATAAAATGCCGAGATTTTAACTGACAATTGCAATAGCTAACTTTGAAAAATACTACCTAACTTTTTAAAATTCTTGCAATCGGAAAAAGTAGTATTTTCATTGACGTGCTTCTTGAGATCTCTGGATTTTCTCTGCTTCCAGGAAGGAAAGTTCTGGTTCGATATCTTTCAGGTGTGTTTCTCCCCGACAGGACAACATTCATTTTTCAATTTCTAGGAAGAAAGATGGCTGCTGTCGAGAGCGCAGCTCTAAAACACTTCACAGCTGATGTGTGCATGTGTCTGACTCAGTGTAGTAATAGTAAACCAGGCCACAGGTACACTGATCTAATTTTAGATCCTACGATGAGAGGCAGCCACAAGTTATTATTGCAACAAGGTTACGATCCCTTTGTTTGAGCTTGGCACAAATCATCAGCGCACCAGTGTAAACATGCAAATTATTAACCACTGAGCAAATCTGACAAGAACCCGCCGCGTTCTCTCAGGCCAAACTCTCCACACCATGCTGCAAGGCTGAGCAGACGTGGAGGAAGATTACGGTTGGATGAGAGCTGGTGGAGAGCGGCGTGGCTGCAAAAGGAGTGACTCCTGGTCTTGATGGGAGGAAGAGGAGGAGGTGGCGGGGGGTAAGAGGGAGGAGGGGGAGGGGGAGGAGGAAGAGGAGAGGACGGGAAGTAGGGTGGGTTTTTTGGCAGGGGAGGAGGCTGGAGGACGAAGACGGGGGAGGACGGGGACGACAGCGGCGAGGAGAGGGAGGAGAGGGTGGAGAGGGTGGAGAGGGTTGACGGGGAGAGGGGGGAGACGGGGGAGATGGGGGAGACTGGCTCGGAACCAGAGTGGGAGGAGGAAGAACCTGAGACTACAGAGGAAATAAAAGAGAAATGAGTGGAATCAAATCAAAGAGGAAAGAAGGGAAATGAGCACAAACCACTGGTTCTCAATCTGCACAAACCTTTTACAAAACAGAAAATACTGGCTCAAAAGTGAAGGAGGAACACAGCTGTATACATATTTGTTTTGTATTCATAATTTAGGAGAAGAAAGAATCAATGCAAGTTGAAAGAAACAGAGAGGGAGCCCTGTTTCTCTGTTCATGATCTTATAATTACTTCCTATTAAACCCTTCAAGGCAAAAGCTGATTTCCCATGACAATAAAAGACATCAGTGTCATCATCGAAGCACTCAGAGTGCTTGAGTGTGCGTGGTTACCAGTCTCAGGGTCACTGAAGTCAGGCAGAGTCATGGCGTTGAGTTGCCGTCTGTCTGCTATGGCTCTATCCAGAAGACTGCTGCCGCGCCCTGAATCACTGGCACAAACACACATCGACGCACAATCAGAGCAGCAAAGATTTTGCCTTGGTGGAGTCGATGAATTTCACCGAAACAACAATCATTTTTGCGGGGGGGGGGTTGTGTTTGTACCTGGGGTTGGTGAGGTTGTAGAAGCTCTTCCAGATCTGCAGCATGTGTTTACAAGTGAGCAAAGCCTCCTCCGGTCCTCTGCACATCGCCTCAAGCTTCACTTTGGTGTACAGCAGACTGCGAGACACAGCACAACAAGCACACAAACAAGACAACGTGTTACTGCAACACCACAACAACACAGGCAGCCACATATGAGGGAGGCCTGACTAAGGTAGACAAGAAAAGGTCATAAAAGATTCATAACTTTTCCTTTTATGAGCAGCGAGTGATTAGTTTGAAAGAAGTAACGAGGAAAGTCATCAAGTTTTAATAATCATTGACTTGCGGTTAGGTGTGGGAGGCGGGGCTTACTTGAAGTTCTCGGGGTACTCGGAAAGGGCCATTTCTATAATATTGAGCCCATCGTGGTAGTGTTTCTGGGCCGACAGCAGCAGCGCCAGCAGGTGGAGGGAGTGGACGTCGTCCCCCTGAAGCTGCAACGCCTGCCGAACATAACCCAGGGCCTCGGGAATCTACACACAACACACACACACACACACAGACACATATACTGTACAAACTAACTACAGGTTTTTCGTAGGAATTGGAAAAAGAGGCATCGTATCAAATAAGAGATGGAATCACTGCACGCTCGACACCTCTGTGATTCTGACAGACGTGAGCAGACTGATTCCTGCTCTGTATGGGGTTACCTGTCTGGACACAGCCAGCTGCAGGGCCAAGTAGAAAGCAGCAAGATGGTCAGTAGGGGACAGACTCTGAGCTCTGAGAGAAGGAGGGGGAAAAAAAAGAGATTTTGTGTTGAAACATACTGAATAAAAGATGAAATGAGATTGCATGAAACTTTAAAGATCCCTGTGGGCAAATTAGGTCAATGCAGCAGCAAAATGGAGCTAGGAAAAAAAAAAACCCAAACAGAAACCAATTCACAGAATGTTCCAATATTCTGACACGAGTCAACTACACATCATCAGATTTGAGATGAATAAAAAAGAAAGGAAAAATAGTGGAGCATTAAAACAATGTGAGAGCAGCTACACAGGAAGTTGAAGGACTAAAAGTTTACTGAACACTGGACTGTGCAGCTGAATCAGGAAAGCTTTAATCATCGATCATGCCTGTGTCTTGTTGTTTGCAGGTTGCAGTTTCCCCTCGTTGGTGTGGCGCTGTGATGGTCACTTTGTGTTTCTCCCCAAACTACCAAAACTGTAAACTGCGCCACAAATGGCACGACATGAAACAAGCTGTCGTGGAGCACGAGTAACACAGAGCTGGATCATTCATGACCAACCTTTGGAAGGCGCCCAAAGCTTTCCTCTGGTACTCCTCCTGCATGCTCCGCAATGATGCTATGAAACAAACAGAAGCAAATAATCAGCAGTCCATTCGTACCACTTTCCATCTATGAAGCAAACATCAGAGAAAAGGTTTAATCGATTGCAAGTAAGACACGTTTGAGCTCACCATCAGTAGCCTTGAGGCTGTAAACCAGGCCGATAGCCAAGTAGCCTTTGGCTCTGAACTCAGCTGCTTTCTCTCCCATCTCGATCACCATTTTTGCAAAGCACTCCCCTTCGTCCAGCTGGTGTGTGAGACAGTTACAGTTCAATACAATCAGCAAAAGAGAGAAGCATATGTAAGGTCAGACGAGATGATGGTGATGAGGGTGACTTTAACAGTGCGTCTGGCTTTGGCTGTGTTTGATTGTCCTGCCTGTGGAGCCGCTCTCACCCAGTGCAGGGGTCCGATGCACAGCTTGACAGCCAGCAGTGGGATGGTGGGGTCGTCGGGCTTGAGGCGAATGCACTCCTTAAGGACCTTAACAGCTCGCGCCGATTTCCCGGCCGCCATCAGCGACAAGGCGAGCTGGTACCACAAGTGAAACTCCTCGAAGGCAAACTTCATGGCTCTCTCCAAACACTGGAGGCATGGAAGACAGAAGCTTATCATCTTAGAATCATTTAACTGTGAAGATAAGACCTAAATTTCACGTGGGAGCATCCTGTAAACCATCATCCCTTCAATCACATCATTATGACTGTGACCAGGTAGAGCACAGATGGAGTATCCACCTCTGACAGCATCTCATACTGCCCCCTCCTGCCCAGAGCGATCGTCAGCAGGTCGTACACCACCGAGGCAGACTGGAGGCTGATGATCCGATCATTGTTGTGTTCGGGAATTCTGCTCAGGACGGCGTCACGGTTCGCCTGGAACACACACAGGCACACACACGCACAGATGCAAACCATGGCAACACCTGAAGGTCGACAAGAGCGGAGGTTTATACTGAGGATTTTGTGTCTCACCATGGACTCACTGATGAGCAGCAGCAGCAGTGCCTCCTCTGTGTTCTCCTGAGGGCTAAACAGACTGATGGGAGAGGAGAGGGTGCAGGAAGGCACGGAGGTGAAAAAGTACACCAGCAACACGTTTGTTTTCGCAGCCTTAACTGCATTATTCCACTGCGTCTCCTGTTTAGCAACAGCAAGCACAGGGTGTGGCTTACTTTTCTCCCGAGTACACCCGTGGGCGTCGGCTCAGGCTGTAGTTCTTGCTTTGAGTGTGTCCTTGGCGTGTGGGATCGTCCAGTGGCGACACTGTGGGCGGGTCCTCCAGAGGGGACCAGTAACTCTGTTCACACATCCCTCTGAGCAGGATCTCAGCAAGCTGTCTGGCTATGGTCTATATGCACACATAAGGACGCAATAAACAAAGACCTTCTGGCACAAACATAACAGCAAATTCCACTTTCAACGTGTCAAATCTACGAGGTGTCGAATTCACTATACAGACTATATTCTGGGTCTGTTATCACATAAAATAAAGAATTCTTGTTTAAAGGCTACACGTTTTGGTCTGCACTGATCCCTGGCTACTCTCACGATAGCAACAAATAAATAAATGAATAAATAAATGTCACAGTTCCTCTGAATGAGTCTACAAACAGCAGCAACGTGTGAACGACTAAAAACTTTCCAGAATGATCTCTCACCATGCGCAGGTTCTGAGTGGTTCTGGTTTCGACGGCTCGAAGAATCTCACGAAACCGGCCCACGCCATGTGTCAGGTTGCTATGGTGACAGGAAACAGAGAAGTTTTTTTTTTTTAAAATCCCCAAAAAAACCCTCTGACATCTGAATTCACATCGGGTCTGTTTCAGAAATGTTGACGTGAGGAAGACTCCAGCTTGTGTTTCACCAACACAAGGCCACCAAAAATTGCAGTCTGTTACCATGGTAACTGCCTCCCCATCTCCTCCCCCCCTGCTGAGACTGAAGCAGTGGCTGAACACAGGTTCCCTCTTCAACCCAGTCAATGTTGAAGTTTAATTAACTTTGGTGAAGCCAGTGACACCTCATGATGTCAGGCAACAGCTGTATACTGAATGACTTTCTTTAGGTGTGACCTAATCACCTGCTGTGTGATCAAAGAGGTGGCACATCTCTGCAGTCAGCATGTTGTGGTCACTAAAGTACATCCACAGCAAAACAAAAAAAACTGATCCAACAGTGGGCGAAAAACAGCCAAAGAGTCTTGCATGCTTCATGCAGTCCAGCAAAGAGCTGCATCTTCCTCCAGCCCTCTGCAGCTGCTCCAGCCCTGATCCCTTCCTTCTGTACTTAAAACAGCAGCGCTGGGGGAACTGCTATGTGCTCAACTGTGTGTTACTTAACTGTGTTCACACTTTGTTTTTTTTCCCTCAATACTTTCATCCACCTGTCAGAGGCTTTGTAGCACGACAACTGCAAAGTGGGTGGAAAGTGCCCACAAAGGGTGGCTCGTGATTCTAGTTTGAGCAACTGATGCCCTTTTAAAAAGTTGAAACAAATGGAGCCAGCGTGAGACTCTCCTGATAGTTTGAAACTCCTCTGAGTCAGTGATTGGAGTTTGGAACGACCCTTCGGCCCCTCCACGAGCATCTGTTTCACCGTCTCCTACCCGTTCTTGAAGTGGATGACGTGGGCTCTCTGCAGGCCCGTCTCCAGGAAGTAGCCCAGTTCCTGGTCCAGGGCTGTTGGTCCCGGCTTCGGGCTGCGGTTCTGGATCCCCGCCGACAATGCCTACAGGAAATCACAGAGAAAGATAGAAATCGCCACGTCAAGTCATCGAAGGCAATCAGGTGACGTGCGTTCACGCTGTAAACAGGCAGAAGTTGGTCTGATAAATGGGAGCTGCAGCTGGCAGGGAGAGAAATTGGGTTAACTAAAAATACTGAGCCGAGGTGAGTCAGCCTTTGGAGCAGCTACAGAAAGATGACAAACTAAAGGACGAACCTGAATGCTTGACCCACACAGAGAGAGCTTCATTATACTGAGAGTGGCATTTCGCTGGCGTGGTTCAAGATGAACCGCTGCAAATCAATTCAAAGTCTCTCTGAATGATCTGATGAAACCGTTTCTGTCCTGACAGGAGGGCTCTTCACAGCGATGACGGAGTCTCCTTCTGCACAGTTTGAGGGCTCACTGGAAGGTCTGATGAGTGCATAACGACGTGAATCATCAGCCAGCAACTTCGTAATCTTATTGACACTTTGTGATGAGTCTTTTTATTCATCAACCAGGATTTCAGGGACACATGTTCACATTTAATTTAAACAAAAATCAACCTTTGTTTTTTTTCTTAAAGTATTTGCAGTTTGGCTCCAAGTTTCTTTCAAAAAACCAAGGTCAAGATCACCTGTTGGCAGCTGCCTGTCAATCCTGATTAGCTCTTCAGGACTGACAGGCTCTTCAATTTAACTTTATTCAATATCTTACTGAATTAATGTGTTTATTGATAGTTTTCTTGTTCGTTTTTAATCTCTTGTATTACCTCTGTTTTCCTGTGATGACACAATTCGTGTTGTTTCAAGCTTGTTTCTGGAAGGCACAATACAAATAAAGCGTCCTTCCACTGTGATATTTCCGTCTCTCTGTATGATCTGCACACTTTGTCACTTTTATCGTTTTTCATCACACCTCAGATCACACCTGCAGAGTCTCACTTTTTTCTATTCTCATATTCAGAGAAGGATTTTCACATGATAAAAATATATCCGTGTTGGGACGACTGGCTTGGGTCTACTCCTGCGTTTTCGTTGCGGTTTGCGTTGCCAGCTCAGCCTGTGCACACTCCTCAGACCAGCTCTCCAAATAAAGAGGAAGAGATTTTGTTGCCAGTTGGCCGTGACGGCCGGCGGCACATTAGTCAAACACGCAGACTGCCGGTGGAACATTCGACACACACCCACAAGGATGGCAGGGTGCTGGAGAGTCCAGGTGCCAGAGAGATTTTCTCTGAAAAACACCTCGAGAGGTAGTTACTGACAAGCGCTGTCACACTCTTACACTCACACACCTTCTCAGCCTCCTGCAGGTAGAGCAACGCGATGTCTCCGGACTTTTCGTAGCAGGTGATGATGTCCTGCTCGCGCTCTGTCGTGCTTCTATTGGACGCTGGGGATCCGGTGTTCTTATTGGACAGGGAAGGAGAGGCAGCCGGGACCTTCTCCAGACACAAACCTGAGGGGAAACAAAACCATCAGGGTGAAGACTGAAACAAAAGAGAGCAGCCGTGAGTCCCTCTGGGTGTCATGTTGCCCTATTTGACCGAGAGATTATCAACCCTCCTTCACGCGTAAACGATCTCTGAGGCAAACAGTTTATCTGAGCTGTGCATGCATACAGCCCAGCTACACTACAAGCAGACACTGTGCTGCCATCACGTGGACACGGGAAGTACTGCATAGATTAGGGTGGATTTGATGGAGGACAGGTGAGGCCGGGATAAAGACGGATGTGGGACATTAAACCATAACTGTGTGTACCTTTCGTGGCGTAAGCCTCTGCTATCATGGACAGCCTGTACACAGGCGCTCCCACCAGCTGCAGGTCCTCCAGGTTTACTCGGTTGTAGTGACCTGACACAGACAGAAGAGCTTTAGACATGAAAGTTAAAGATGCTGAGAAGTAACATTCAATGAATGTGAGCAGGATACCTAAAGCATCTTTGTATTCTCCTTCCACATAGCACAGTTTGGCCATCAGCACACTGGCTTCCTGGAGGTAATCAGCCTTCAGCAGAGAAAACAGAAAATAACGTTTTTTTGCATCGTCGCATGCATATGATGAGTTAGAGCAAACCACACAGTCTCCAGGTGTCACTTCTCGCTTACCTTCAGGTTTCCTCGGTCCAGAGCGGCAGTGAGGTGCTTCCTGACCTCCACCAGTTTAGGCCGAGGACCCCTGGGACTGGCTCCCTGCTTGATGGGATTCTCCTTCAGGTACGTCTGGAGTTTGCACTCCCCCAACAGCAGCTCACCCAAGTCATCTAGACATGCACAACGGAGAAGTTACAACACAACAGTTGAATCTGGCTGAAGAGGAGAAAAACAGGGTCTCCACGTCAGTCTCAGGGACAACAGCCTGTAATTTTCAGGGGGGGCTGGGTAGGATTTCAGGAAAGCTACTTACTGAGGGGCTGTGATTTGTACTCACACATACCAGACAGAATTATGTAAAAGGTTAGAGTAAGTATCTAGGAAGTGTGTTCTAACACAAATAGTCACCAGCAGAAATTCACAACAAGCGTAAAGTATGTCTATAAAATCTAAGGCTGAAACACAAAATACTCCTACTCCTGATTCCAGTCAGTGAAGAGATCTTCCTACAGTCGTGTGCTGAGTTCTTTTCCACAACAGCACAACTTTTCAGCTGCAGTGGTCGTTACCTCAAACCTAAAGGCTTCTGCTGACGCTAAATCTAACATTTGGCTCAATGAGGACGACAGAGAAAAACAACAGTTGTTAAGTTTTATAGCTGCTTTCTCAAAGGTAGCAAATTATGCGCTCACTGTAACTCCAAAAACTCTGACATTTATTTGATGATAGTAAACAGTTGCCAGCAAGTTACTGTAAAATGTGTTGGCATCACAGAAGCACTTTGCTTATTTGTGCTTTATTACGACACTGGGCACAACAGATCTCATCCAGTCGTTTGGCCTTCAAGACAGCCGACAATCACGGCATGATGACGTCCTGCAGCCTGTCTGACAGGAAGACATCACACACAGAAATCACACCTGTGGTTTTTACAGTAATTAAATGAATTAACCTGAGAGAGGATGTCTGTGACGGATGTGGTTAAATGCAGGAGGCAGACTGGCAGCATCGACAGTGGATCTCTAGTCAGACAATTTACAAATAACCCCCCAACATTTGTGCCATATGTAATCATAATATTTGAAAGGAATGGAAACTGATGCAAAGGACAAGTGAGAAACTAAAAACAATGACGCCACGTGTATACACTGCTTATTACTGCTTCCCAAAACAGATGTAAAATGAGTATGGTAAGTATGTTTGTTTGTGTCAATAAGATTGTACCATCATTGCTAGCTTCGTGCCTGTCGATGTGCAGGGACATTGAGCATCCTGCTCACTGCTACCTGGCACCAGAAGAGGTGAATGTTCATTCAGCTATCGTTTGTCCATCAATAAATATATGCTAGAGCGACTCAATGAGCGCTTATGGGAGAACAGGCGTGAGGCATCAAACTGAAGCTGTTTAACCTGGGAATGATTGTAAGCAGTGTTAGATAGCACGCTGAAACGTAGAAGTGAGCAGAAAAAGTGAATATATAGTCTGACTTTTAATAGGAGTGTGGCTGTAGGTAAGGTTAAGGTAGGGACGCATCTGTGGATGGAGTTCCGGATGAAAGGGCAACTGTCACAACCCAGGAGCTGACACAAGGGCGTGATACAAATGTGACCTCTGTGCGCGCAAACTGCCCCCGAAACGGCTTAGCTCCCCCTCTCACAGACCGAAGCATCTCCCCGGACCTCCGGAGGCTCTGGAGGCAGAATGAGAGGAAGCACGAGCGCAGAGCTGAGAGAACGCAGCGCCGCCCGCTGCTGTTCAGGAAGTACCGAGGACTGAGGCCATGGAGGAGGCCGCTCGGGCTGAATGAACGAGCAGCGGGGCACAGTCGCGCGGTTCCTTACCGTTGGAGATGAGCTTGGCGGAGAGCTGTCGCACCAGCTCCGGTATCTTGTCCCACTGGCTCTCGGAGCGGCACCGCTCTATCTCGGTCTCCAGTCGTGAGCCAGACTTCCTCGCTGTCATTTTCGTGAATGGGCTGACCGGACCAAAACACCGCAGGAGGAGCCCTCTCTGTGACGCCGACAAGATGCTCCGCGAGCCACTCGTGGCTTCCGCTTGATGCCTTCAGAATAAATCTCTGACAACGCACAATAGCCACCGTTTACAACGTGTAACTATGGTTACCACAGAGTACAAAAGTGTTCATGAGTTATCATTCTGCTACTTTGTTCACCAAGTGTTCTTAGTATACCATACTAAGAATAATAAAGTAACGATGCAGCAGATACTTATTTTTGTAGCAGTTAAACATTTTTTCTACACCGGAAGTTCGCACCTATTGGCCATGGCATTGATACCATAGGATGTGTTGTCGATTTTTCTCCACCGTCATCAAAAGAAACTGAATTAAATATATAGTAAGCTGCTGAGTGGCTTTTATGTTGAAATACAGGTTGATTTGAAAGAATGATTACAAAATAACCAACCCGGGTAGCTTTTATTCTGAAGGAAAAACCGGATGTGTGTTCAGTGAGAACGGAACAAAGACGTTGTTTGTAGTACGTTGGAAGGAATTGAGATGGCAGATTTGTCGCTGTGTTTGACGAATGTCAGCGTTTCTTTGGGGCAGCCGATGGACACCGAAAAGGTGAGTCGACTTTAACACAACTTTTGTTTCTCTTTGGGGAGTTAAAGGTAAATCATATTTGAGAAGCAGGCTCTTACTTCCTTAGCCTAGGAGCTAATCAACAAACAGCCAAAGTGAGCTCAAGTAAAGAAAGGAAGAAACTGTCATCCATCGCGGTCTAATTATTAACCGGACTTACTTCCAGGTTCGGCTGCCAAGCTGCTTATGGGGAATAATTACGAACTCTTGTCGTTGAAACTGAAATGAGAACATTAGGTCGGGAAACTTTCTTCAGTCTGATTTGAGAGCTTGTAATAGGTCAATGCAGCCGTCCATGTGTGTTGCTATCTAATTATAGCCCACCAGGTAACGCGTGTAGCATCTCCTGCTGTGTTTTCCCTCCCTCCCAGAGTGCTGCAGGGGGGGACTTCGAGAGCGTGGAGATGGTGGAATGTGCAGGGACGAAGCCGAGAGTGAAGGTCCCCCGCAGGACCATCTACTTTGCCAGTGGAGAGACCATGGAGGAGTACAGCACGGATGAAGAGGAGGAGGAGGAGGATGAGGAGCCCGTGACGAGAGACGTCACTCATGTTGATTCTGTAGGTTGAGCTCCAATGCTTTGCCCTTGTGTCTTGAAAAATCCCTAGAATATAACCGTTTGCTAAGGATCCACCTGGCCCTCAGTTTACCAAAATGGTCTCCCTCCTTTGGAGGAGTGCAAATTTACTCCTACTGAGTTAGTTAACCCAGTTTGTTAAATCAAACAAACTGCCAGGTCGCCTTTTAAACTCTACAGTGATGAATATTACTTGAGTTGCATTTAATTTCTCTTCATCTCTTCCAGTCCAAGCTAACCTGGGGTCCATACTTCTGGTTCCAGATGTGGAGAATGGCTACGAACACCATCTCTGGTAACGTACAGTAATGGTTCATCAATCCAAATCTGTGTGTGTCCTTCTATTAAGGACACTTTCTTGGTCGAAGGCTGAGTGGAATTTCCCCTCAGAACTGCCTCCATATTTTGAAGTCATTGATTCAAGATGTTCCCAGAAACATTTCTCTAGATCAACAAGACTGGCTCACAGAGTGGCTGCAGACGTAATGTCACATCTGTGCGTACACACTTGTGGACACAAGTGCTGAGTGTGTATGTCTCCCACAGTGTGCGACTATATGGGGGAGAGACTGGCCTCTCTCTTTGGCATCACTACACCGAAGTACCAGTATGCCATTGATGAGTACTACCGTATAAAGAAGGAGGTATGACACACAAACACTCACACACACACAC
>JAUESE010000057.1:10801184-10812432 GCA_032274725.1 Malacoctenus triangulatus | reverse complement strand
CCCCCCCCCCCCCCCCCCCCACAGACGTGCACTCCACTGTCGGTCCCTCTCTCTCTCTCTCTCTCTCCCTCCAGCGCCCGTCACACCTGCGTGCGCCTCTCTCTCTGCCACTTCAAAGCGCTTCTTCAAAGTGCGCTCCAGACAGGAGTTGTTGATCTCTCTCCGCCTGCCGGTGCCACGCGTGCAGCGCCGTCACCTTCACAATGCCGCGAGGATTTCTCGTGAAGAGGACCCGGAGAGGCTCGGCGTCCTACCGGGCACGGAACAACAACAAGAAGCCCGAAACATGCGAGGCGGAGCGCGGCGGCGCGGACAGCTGTGGAGCGGAGGCGGCGCTGAGCGTCCAGACCTCCAAGCTGACGGACGGAGAGCTCCCGGTGACCCGCGATGACTCCGCCGGCGTCCGGGAGGCGTGGAGCCCGCACGTGGAGTCCGCCTTGGAAGCAGAGGCGGACCAGCGAGCGCAGCTACCGGAGAGCGAGGTGGATGTTTTGGGTCCCGATGATGACTTTTCCTGCTTTTTCCCGCCTCCTCCTCCTCCGCCTCCTCCTCCTCCGCACGACCTGACACTGACGGAGACCTGCAGCCCCGTGAAGCCGGTCGGCACGAGACTTCTGGAGCAGCACGACGGAGGAGAGAAGCAGCCGCTGTACGCCGGCGGCTGCCTCACGTCGCCTCCCGCACCGGGCTTACCGGACCTCCCGCTGCTGGTGAGCTCCACTCCAACGTCGGTGTCCGCCTCCATCGAGCGGCTCCTCGCCAGCAGCAACAGACACCACCACCACCACCACCACCACCATCACCACGCCACCTCCTACGGTCACAGCGACAAGTACGAGCCCAGCGTGGCGCACCTGCACCTGTTCCCGCCGCTGACGCTGATGAACCAGGAGCAGCACCACGCCGCGAGGAAACGCGCCTTCCTCGAGGCGGACCACCGCTTGAACGGCGGCAGACACCACAAGCAGGCGACGGGAGCCCCGTCCAAGAAGCCCAAAGTGACCCGCAAGCTCAACTTCGAGGACGAGGTCACCACGTCGCCCGTGCTGGGTCTGCGCATCAAGAAGGAGAGCCCGGAGCTGAGGAGGCAGCGGGAGAAGTCGTCGGTCCCCGGCGGGAACCAGCCGCTGGGCGAGTTCATCTGCCAGCTGTGCAAAGAGGAGTACCCCGACCCCTTCTCCCTCGCGCAGCACAAGTGCTCCCGCATCGTGCGCGTGGAGTACCGCTGCCCCGAGTGCGACAAAGTCTTCAGCTGTCCCGCCAACCTGGCCTCTCACCGCCGCTGGCACAAGCCGCGTCCGGTGAGCAGCCAGGCGGGGGAGCCTCCGACAAGCAAGAGCCAGCCCGCCAAGGAGACGCGCGTGTCCGAGATGGAGGGGAAGGAGAACGAGCTGCTGCGCGTGAACACCAACCAGCACCACGGAGCGCTGGACAGCTCCCGCGTCCGGCGCGAGCCGTCCCTCCTGCTGCTCCACGGCCGCGCGCGGGACAGTCCCGACAGCCTGGCGTCCCCCCACTACGACTCCTCCCCCCACTACCGGAGTCCCATGGACAGCTGCCTGGACCTGCAGCAGCAGGTGAGAGCCGCGGACAGCCCGCCGTCCAGCCTCCTCATGCTGAGCGGGAACCCGGAGGAGCCGCAGCAGCCGCCGCCGCCGCCGCCGCCGCCTCCGGCCCCGTCTCTCCCGCACCCGCTGGTCCAGTCCTTACCGGAGGAGGAGGTGTACGAGTGCCGCTACTGTGGCAAGAACTTCCGCCGACAGGCTTACCTGAAGAAACACCTGGCCGCGCACGAGATGACGGCGCGCGCCTCGCCGCCCCCTTACGGCCAGGCGCGCGAGCCCGGCGGCGGACAGAGCCAGCAGGTGTTCCTGTGTCACCTGTGCGGCGCGCGCTTTCCGACGGTTGAAATAAGGGACAAGCACCGCCTGTGGCACGCCATGCGGGACGAGCTGCTGGCGGAGACGCTTGGAGGTGGAGGAGGAGGAGCAGGAGGAGGAGGAGGACGCAGGGTGGACGTTTTCCACTCGCAAAGAGAGGAGAGCAGCAGCGGGGAGTGCGAGCAGCAGCAGATCTTCACCTGCAAACACTGTCCCTCCACCTTCTTCAGCTCCCCGGGACTCACGAGGCACATCAACAAGTCCCATCCCACCGAGAGCCGCCAGGTGATGCTGCTACAGATGACCGTGCGACCATGAAGACGCGAATCCATTGAAAAAAAAACAACCCACATATAGTTTATCTAGGCTCCGGTTCTGTTGTTGTCTGTTCCTGACAGAAGTCGAGTCATTGTGCCTTCATTCTAAGGTCAGTGAGAGTCCACTCATTCAACACCACGTCCCGAGACCCATGCTGAGGACCGGACGGGTCCCACTGCTGCGCGCGTCACCAGGGAACTCTCCACGGTGCTGAAATCCATTCATAGAAATGCAGGAAAAAAAGTCTCCATTCAACAGGTCGCAGACTGTAGCGCTGCCAGCGCACAGGCGGGAATCATCAGAGGACAGCAACTGTCACCACGAATATATAATCTGAAGAAACATAGCATTTTCAATCACACAATATCAACAACTAAAAACGCTGCTAATAATATACACCAAATTATTTATTCCTAGAGCGATAAAACTATTTGAATCAAGTTTCTGTGGCCTGGAAATTATTCTCGTTTTGTGTTTCTAAGACTAAAATATCCTTTCTTTAGACACTTCGCAAAAGTCACCATTAAAATATTGAGCCAATAGATTTTTTTTGTTTCTTTTATAGTGTGAAAAGTTTAAAACAAGCTTCATTCCTGCATCTGTCCGACAGTGATTTGGCATTAAAAAGAAGAAGCATTTAACTGAAAACTGTAATGCAGAACACACGAACTAAAGGTCTCTGTCATTATGGCTGATCAAAGAAAAAAAAAGGCAACTTTTGTTTGACTGATTGGCACAAACCTGAAGAGATTTGGTGGTTTGCAGAGGGGAGGGTAATCAGATTACAGCGCAGCTCAGGAGGAGCTCGGCGACGTTGAATTTCACTGCCTGGTGTGAGTGTGAATCTGTCATCTGTACCTTGTGTTCACATCGACAGAGAGAGGCAGGACACAGGTCAGGATCGACTGGCTGCCTCGGATTAGAGCGACTGGAAGTGAAATTCTGAATTCACTAAAATTCTAACCCTTTTTTATAATTCTATTTTTTTTTTTTTTAAAGGAGCCTGGTTAAATTTATAAATATAAATTGAGTCGATGAGTTGCTTTGTTGAAGGAAATTTTAATTTTGAACTGGTTTAACTGGAATAAAAATTTGTTGGTTTTATTTTATTATATCACAAAAAAAGTTCAAAGTTAGTGCAACTTTAAATATCTTGCTGGTATTAAAAAGACACTTGATCCAAGCATCAAGATGTCACTGGTAACCGTTGAGTGCTGAATGTTGCCAAACATCACATTTTAAGTCAACAAACTTCTTTGAATGGAAACGGCCTTTGTTGGACTCAGAGACGACAAAAACAGTGAAGAATAATAAACTCATTCAAACAAAAACGGTTGGACCATTTTATGCCTTTTTAAAAAAACAAAAGTACTCGTATCAGTTTGGATGTATTTTCATACAAGAAAAAGCAACATTTCCCGTCAGCACTCCATGTAAACGTGTTTTTCTTCATCTTTATTCATGTTGGGACTTCACCTTCATCATGCTGAAACTGTAACCGTGTTTTAATGAAGTCTGTACAGTCCTATTTTGATATGGCTGAGTGTGAAATCTGAAGTGTTCCGGTCAATAAATGTCCTCGCAGCCCGTCAGCGTGTTGGTCACCATCTTTTATTGTCAAATTCCATCTTCTACACTCCGTCTCAAACGTTTTTACACACTACAGGTTTGACAGTAACATCTTATGTGGAGTGTGTGTGTGTGTGTGTACAGCTGTTACATAGTCAAAACATGCAGTTAGTTCTGGACTGGTGTCATGCAGTGTGTATATTCAGTAGTTACATGTGTCCCAAACTCAACACAGCTCAAGCCGCGGATGTTGCCGGGGGGCCCGCTGCCCACTTCGTCTCTCCATCAGGTAACACGCAGTAGTCCCCCCCCCCCCACCCCCCCACAGTCCGCCTCAGGCCACCACAAGCACCGTCCTGCTCGCGGTTCGGCCGTAATACAATATGTCGTAGGACAAGCAGCATCAGCATCGCAGTCGCCGTGGTTACGCTCCTGGATGCTGCCGTGTGTCTTGGCACAGAGTCCGGGAGGTGGACCGAGCAGGTTGTCGGCGTGAGCACACAGTCGCTGATGTGGAGTTTATATACAGCATGTAGAGACCAGGGGCCCCCCGAGGGGGCCGCAGGAGCCGCCCTGCTAACCATTGGCTGTTCAGCCTCAGTAACAACAACCACAACTGTAACAGCAATCATTGGAAAAAACAAAACACATACACACAAAAAAATAAACACAAGCTCACGCTTTCAGTCCGAGTCTCGCCTGTAACAGAAGATAAATCTGACCTCATTTAACAACTTACAAAAAAAAGGAAATTGAATGACACAGCCGATCAAAGTAAAGAACAAAGTTGTACAGTCCCTTTTCTCGCTGCACAGTCTGTGGCGGACACACAAACGCAGGACAACGGACTGGAAGCCGTGAAAAGTGGAAGTGTGTTGCTGAACAAGTCAGACGAGCAGAGTGGGACACACACGGCTCGACCGGCGCCCACACAGGACGAGGCGACGAGTGCTGGGCCCCCACGGAGCCTGGACGGCTGCACCCACGCTGCTGCGCATCGCTTACATTTGTGAAACTGCGGCTGACAAATTACGGTGGCTCTTCATCATTAAGTTGTTAAGTATCGTTTGACTTTCACGTTTTCTGACCTTCGTCTTTAAATCAATACATCTTTCTTAATCTAGTAAACTTTAAACTTTAATCCAGTCCGATTACAAATTTATTTTCTGATTTTTAAAATGTCGACCCAATGAAATACGTTGTGTTTACTCTAATTTTGTCAGTTTTTGAAGTACATTTTGTAGCTTTGGAGGAAGTTAATTCTACTTTTGAAGAGACACAGGCTTTTTCTCTGTATTGTTTGTCATTTAATTCGTTCTAATAAATTATATGACTGCTCCTTTTGCTTTCTAGTTTAACTGTCATCTTGATTTTTTCACTGTTGTGTCAGTGTCTCATCATTTTGACTACATTCTCAAAGTTGCATTTGGAAATAGTTTTTCAAAAGGGAATTTTATTGTCAAAATGCAAATTAAAGACCCCCCAAAAACACACACATCCTGTCTGTGGCTCTCAGATATATTTTAAAGAGATGAACCTGAAACACTCCCAGTTAAGTGCAGCAGTTCCCTGTCCGTTTCCTTTCTTACAGTTATTCATGTTTAGCGGCAAAGAAAGAAAAAAAAAAAACAATCCGATGAGAATCCGTCTCTCATTTTTCCAGGCTGTAAAATTGAGGCCGAGCACGCCGAAGAACGGGAGTTAAAAAAAAAAACAACGTTAACTTTAAAGTAGTGCAGCACAGGAGAGGAACAGCTGGAGTGAAGAAATGTAGTGTCGACCTCTTTGTAGCAAATATCTGGTGTGACGTTGACCCACAGTTTGGCTTTGGCAGCTATTCTCACGCAAAAGTATATACACGACAAGCCTCCTCACACTGTACACACTCAGGCAGATATTCAGATATCATATATATATATATATTTATACTCATACATATATAGATATACAGAATATTCAGATATAAGATGAAAAGAACAAAGAAAGATGAGCTGTAGTTTCTTGGCTCGGATGACAGCATGATTACAAATACAGCGTCTAACCTTCTTGTTCGAGTCAAAACATAATTTTACAGCTTATTTTAAACGAGAAAATGAACAAAAATAAATGTGTCGAACATCAGTGCTTGTCCACAGAAGACGAAAGAAACGGTATGAAACAAGTGCTTCCTCTGGGATGCTTCTCTCTGGTTGCTGCTCCACAAATCTCTCTCTCTCCTGCGGTGTCGAACATCCCATCCATCCATCTATAACCCTCACCCCCCCCCCCCCCCCACCTCCCCTTCGAGTATATTTTTGGCGACCATGTCCACAAAGACGTCTGGTTTTCTCTCAGCTGCTTGGATATTTACACGTGGCGAGGACTGAATAAAAAGCTTGCGAACGCCGTTGCTGCATCGAGAACAAAAATAGACTTTAGCTTCCTGTGTGCAACACCTGACTCCTGTTGCTCGTTATATCAAAACTCCTGCTTCCGCCTGTACAAACACAAACTGGCTTATAATACAAATATACATCCTGGAAGAAGCGCAGAGACCCGACGCTTCGTCCTGCAGTCTGAACTCTGAACGCGTGTGAGGCTGAAGCTTTCTGCAGTCCTGGTTACACAACTGGCCTCCGTGCACTCTGGGTCATGGCACACAGTGTTGGGGACTAATACTGCACTCCTAGTTTCCAAGCGAAGCAGTGGATATGTACAGCAGCTGTGAGCGCCTTCAACGTAAAGTTCCACAGACGTCGAAAAACAGATTTTGGGAGTGTTTTCTGCATGAAAGCATGGCGGCTGCTCAGAGATGAAGCATGCTGCCTCATGGATTTGTTACGCATAGACAAATTTCACAAACATCCCTCGCTTATTGGTTTATTCTTTTATGAAATATAGATGTAGTTTGGCTTGAAGGAGCGTTTTAAGGAGCGTGTCATCTCTGGCTAACAGGAGCGACCCGAAGTGCTTTACTGTATCTATAGGTTTGATTTACTGTGATCAGGAGCGTCCCGTGTTGGCTGAGGAGGAACATGTGACGGCTCAGGTCTTGTTGGCCGAGCCGGACGAGCGCCGCAGCTTCATGGACATCCGGCTCTTGCTAGTCCGCGGAGACATGGGGGACGCCGAGTCGCTCCCGGCCTCCCCAAGAGCCGGACTTTCTCCCCGAAGAATCTCGAGGCAGGAGCCTGAGGAAGGGCGAGGAAGAGGTGGAGAAGGTGGCGTCAGGGGGGGGTGGAGAAATGGGTGGGAGGGGCGGGGCGGGAAAGAGCAGGGTCAAGATCACCAGAAACACGGGACGGACACGGCACAGGGTCCCACAGGTACACACGCAGGACAGACGGACGCAGACAACATGGAGACTCTACACAAGCTCACTCGTTCTACACAGCCTCCGTCTCACACGCTTCATGCTGTCGTCACTAAAAGGCCTTTAACCCATTCAGAGCCGATATGACGCAGGTGCACCAGCCGTCTGTGCTGAACTGATGACATAAATTCAACTGATCACACGCATCGTGTCATCATGTGTGATTATCGTCATATCACATCCACATCTGATGCGAATGTCTTGGTTCTTCATGGGTTAATCATGTTGTTGCTCGTTTACTTCTTGTTCTATTTAATCCTCTAAAACAAGGTGTCAAACATGCGGCCTGAGGGCTCAAAACCAGCCCACCACAGGGGTCAGTTTGACCCGTGGTGTGTAAGAACGACCAAAAAAGACAGGAGCTGCACTGTTTGAGGAAACCAAGAAATCTTTGTCCGTGTGTGTGTGTCTGTGTATGTGTGTGTGTGATTGAGCCGACTTGTGGGCCAGTTGCAGAGCACAACCCACATGTTTGACACCAGCGCTCTAAAGCCAGAGCAGCTGAGCTCTGTAAGTCGTACCATTCACAGCTAGCATGGAGGACCTTCTGCTTCAGTCCTTTGCCCTTCACCCTGAGTACGTTCAAGCTGTCTACAGGCTTAGGGACCATCAGATACATCCCACTGTGCTCCTCTGAAGAGGGTGGGATGGAGAGGAACGGAAAAAGAAAAGGAAGGGCGGGAAAAAGGATGAGTAAAGAAATGGCAGGAAAAGAAAGGAGAGGACAAGGAGGGTCAAGAAAGAGAAGAAAAGGCCAGAAATGAGAGAAAATAGGAAAGAATGAAAAGAAAAGGAAAGAAGTGATGGGAGAGGGAGAAAAAAGGAGAGAAACAGGAAAGAGAGGAAAAGGAGGACGACGAGACAACAACCAAGGTCAGGAAGGTAAGAGAGAAAAAAAGGACAGATGGAAAATTAAAACAAATAAAGAAGAAAAATAATGGCTTGATCCAGAAACAGTGAAAGACACGACAGACGAGGACCAACAACACAACAGTCAACACAGACGTATGGAGTCAAACTCTTCAGTGCTTCAACTGGCTGATTCTCACAATCCCACAGTGTCACTGGCACTCATACACAAAGAAGATCACAACAAAAACAAACAACACACAAGTTAGTTAAAAGTCACACAGCTCAGTTTGTAGGCATGTTCAGAGCAACTCTGTGTTTACTTGTGTGTGTGTGAACGTGTGTGTGCATGTGTGTGTGTGTGGGCTAACAGTGCTACATCATATTGAGTCCAGGAGGAGAGACAGGAGCAGACATGGAGGTTAGAGGGACAGAGCGTCCGGGTCGGAGCCACACGGCAGGTTAACACGGCAGGTTAACACGACGAGCACCCACGAGGCCGAGGAGGAGAGAGGAGGGAGGGCAGAAACCTGGCGTGGTTAGACGAGGAGGTCTCACTGGGACCACCGAGGCTTGGTGTGAGCCACGGGTCAACCTGATCCTCTCACGCGTGTTTCCCAGTTAATCTGCGATAAGGGGCGGGACTTCCTTTTACTTAGGTGTTTCTTGAACAGTGTTAATGAGGTTTAAATCATTTACATCTGTAATTTCCTTCTATTCTTTTGGGCCAAAGAAAATCCAATTTTCTCATCAAAACATCTTGTTCCCCCCCTAAGACTCACTGTCGCCACCTTGTGGACCACAGTGGTTTTACTTCAGTTTTACAGACGACAACTCTAATCAAATTCAAAACACATTTCTGAGTTTGGGGCAACTTGAGGCACTTTGGGCTAAGTTGTCACATGTGGTTGTCGTCGTTATCAACCGATTTGGGGGAATCAGGCTCACCCAGCCTTCATTATTAAGACAACAAGTCACACCAAACCACAGGCAGCGATGAGACCAGCGTGACACCTCCTTTCACAGAAGAAGAGAAGGCTGCCATGAACGCATGCAGGCCTGCTGGAACTGTGGGGAAAAACCACAGAGGAAGAAAGAAAAACACACATCGAGCCGGAGCAATCGGAGGAGAGCAGAGGTTAGGGGCTGAAAGAGTCAGCAGGAGGAGGAGCCAATCGGAGCAGGGCGTGTCAATCACGTGACCAGGCTTACCTTGTTTTGTGTTTGTTTTTTAGCTATAAGGCAAGTGAGACAATACGATCTAAAGAATGGGGGGAACAAAATGGGAGAGGGGGGAATAAAGGAGGCAAATAAATAGAAAAAAAACCAAAAACAAATATTAGCAATAAATAATCATCATTAAGATTGATTAAAAATAAACCAAAAAACAAAACAAACCAATGAAATAAAATGAAAACAGACAGAGAGAAGATTGTTTGATCATTGTGTTGTTAGAGGGGGTCTGAGTTAATACAGGGATGCTGCAGTAATTGAGTAGAGCTTATTTCACAGCACAGGATCATTTTCACAACGATGATGCTGAAGGTAAATTCAACAGCTCTTTGAGTCTTCTGGACACACAAACACTGAACTAACTCCTCGATCCTGTGCTCTGAAATGACTTGTTGGGGCTGAACACACTCGGGACTGACAAACCAATCCAGAGCGACGTGCTCCTCGATTGTTTGACATCAGGAGGGTCGTGCCGCATGTTATTCAGCCTCGGAAGCTTGCTGATTATGACAGTATCACGATTATTTTTGAACACAACAGCTGGTGAGTTCAGGAACAGTCGGCCGAGAAAAACAACACTTTCACACGAATCCAGACACACGCACACGGTCGCATCTTCCACATCGCACTGGATCCCCCACAGACCGACACATTAACGCGCTGACATGTGGCCGACGACGCGCACTTCTGCTCCCGTCTGCGTCCTCGTAAGAAAACGTGTGACTTGCTCGCGCAATTCTATTATTGTAAATAACTGCCGTGTTAAATAATCGGGTTAAACTGGAGTCAAACGACAGCCCAGCATTTTAAATTACACTTAACCAGACACCGTCGCAGGCAGGAACCATCAGTATCAGCGTAACGACGTTAGCCGAACACACATGGGAGCCGCACACGAGTCCCATGTGTTAGTCTGGCATCTCTGCAGCCGATCAGATGTCGGTTAATTCCTCAGAGATGCTCGAGAGAGAGAAAAGAGGGCTGGGAGCGGCTGCAGATAGAGCGGCACCAACGCGCGGGGCGGCGCCGCAGGAGATCGGACTGACATCTCCCCTCGACAAGCCAGGAAAAAAAAAAAAAAAAGACGAAAATGGGCCAAGAAGCAGTTTCATTAGTCACCCATTCTCTGAAAGCCGGCCACCAGGGTGGTGTCTGATGGATGTCGCTGCTTGTGTGATGTGATGTGATGTTTCTTGGAGCCGCCGGTCAGGAAACCAGGCGTCGGGGGGGGTCTCACCTGTGTCAGAGGGCAGGTGAGTGCAGGGGGCGGGGCTGTAGACTCGAGCAGCGTAGTCCTCAAACGTGGTCGGCTCCTGGTGGTGCTGCACGATGGTTTCCAGGTAGCGGGCTCGCTCCTCATAGCTGAGGTCAAAGGTCAGGGATAAAGTTCTCACTTGTCAGGGAGTCGTCACTCCCACGAGATAGTCAGGATACAAGAGGACCCTTTCAAACTTGTTTTATGTGGAAACACTAGATGGAGAAATTATATTCTCAACATTTACATTGAAGTATATTTTATTTTTTGAGAAATGTAACTTTTGCCAACTTGAAAATATGGCAAAAGTGATTCGGAGTTCGTACGTGTTATGAATCTAACCACAGACTCATAATTCATCCCTCATATTGTGCGTTTGGACACAGTAAACACCAACACAAAGAAACACCGCAGGTTGACAAAATAACAAAATACAATACGACGAGGAAATAAATACTTTTTCATAAGACGGGGCGATTACCTCTGTGTACCTGGATTTCCATGTAAAGCTGCAGAGAATACAGCAGGCAGGGGAAAAAAAGGAGTATAAAAGGTGAAGCTGAGCCTTTTTATCACGCTCTATTACAGCCAAGAATTCAAAGAGAGTTTCAGCTGCGAGCAGAGTAAATGGAAACCGCGACTTCAACTGTCCATCTATTAGAGATAACCTCATTCATGGAGTGACATTTACCCTCCTTTCCTCAGTCCCTCTCATACATCCAACCATAATGACAGCGCTATATGCAGCCGTAACAGTCATTCAGGCACACAAACACACACACACACACACAC
>JAUESE010000057.1:10707571-10720857 GCA_032274725.1 Malacoctenus triangulatus | reverse complement strand
TGCCTTTAGTAAGAAAGACTTCTCTGCTTGTGTGTGTGTGTGTGTGTGTGTGTGTGTGTGTGTGTGTGTGTGTGTGTCGTCTCGTACCGAGAATGTTTGTGCACGTATGTATGTGTGTGTGATCATGATGTCGTGATGTGAAGCCATCTGGGTTGCCTGGTTCGTTTGCATATCTGGTGTTAACCGTTATACATATTCATAGCCGGGGTTGATACTGGTATGAATATTTATTTTGGCTCCGGGCTGTAGACGGGTGGAGTGGCTGTGATTCCAATCAGAAGAACAGAGCCTTTTGTATGGTGGATGCGAACACTTGATGACTGCTTGTGAGCCCCTCAGTGTGCGTGGCAGGACCACGTGGGTGGATCGCTTAGAGGTACCTTCACTCGGGTCATCCAGCTGCTGTGTATAGGAGGCGCTGGATAACAACAGGGACACACTCAGGCAATTGTGAGATGGGAAAAAATATAACAAAACCACATGGAACAAAGGACCATATTTTGTCATTTGTGTTTATTTCACTGAAGCTAACAATCGTAAATATTTGCCAGTCACATTGTATTTTAATAATTGCGTCCACTCAGCATTAAGGTGGGGTCTTACATGACAAATGCACACATTTAAGCTTGTCTCATGCCATCACAGTCACCTATTCACAAAGCATTGGTGACAGCTGCCAAACAATGTGCTGTGGGGACATTTGACACACTGACAGGCCAACGTCGGGGATAGAACAACCAACTGCTGCATCATTGACAGACAATTAAAGATGTTAAATGAACAGTATTTCAGTATGATTGACTGAAACACAAGGCCAAAATTTTCATTTCATGCCCTGTGAGGAATTAACACCAAAATGATTTCCGTAAAATAAGTGAGTAGCTGCAGTGCAAATTGTAAAGCCAAGTCCCATTCAGATGCTTTAGTGGGCCTTGAAAGGCATTGTCAACACAACTTAACTGCTTGTTTGGCACTTTACTTGCTTAAACTACACTTTGAATGTTTAGCACTGCCTCTGCAGGTGCTGTAGCTATTGTGTAAAATGCCCAAATTGCCAATTCAGTGAAGCTAATACCTTTAATTTGAGCACAGGGACATTTACAGCAGACCCTGAGTTTCATTCTTCTCATTGTGACCAGTCAGTCAGACCTCCACCAGCTCAGCTCACAGTGAAAATGGTCAACAGGAAATCACACATATTATATTTGCTTTTCATACAATGAGACTGAACATTGATGTCTTTTCCTGTTTGATGTGCTTCTCCTTTACTGCTTCCTTTGTGTTGAAACTGATAAACAGTCATGAGAAATGTGGCCAAAAATAGCTCCAAGGACTGCCGAGTGGGTAGACAGCACCAACACATGCAAGTGAGTAATTAGCAGTAAAGGAAGTATGTGGCTTTTGCATAAAGCAGACATAGTGTTACATTCGCTTTGAAGCAATCTGAACCCAGGCCCACAAGAACAGTAACTCTATAGGCCCCTGGAGGCCCCGGCTCCCTCACAGGCCATATGTTTAGCAATGCAAAATAACACATGGAGCCTCAGACAGTGTTTTCACATTGAATGTATTCAAATAAACTGCATCTTGTACATCAGGAAGCAGATTCAATTTGAAAGAAGCGACGCAAAGGAGGAGTTGGGATGGTGAATATAAAAGGTGTGTTTGTGATCAAGAGCATGAATCATTAGCATGCGGGGCAGTTAGCAGAGGAAGTGCCAAACCAGAATGATGTCATCTCATCTGCAGTAATGCTCCCTCACACACAGGAAACATTGTTGGGCAGCAATGCAACGAAAACTGTTAAAAAATTGACTATGAGGTGTTCCTTCACCTGTGCAGAGGCACTAATGGGTCTTCCTTATAGCTGTTAGTCCATCATACATGACCACATATTCTTACCTCTTGCTGAAAGTCACGTTCTTCATGTACTTTCACAGTTTGAGGTGAGCGGAAGACGGAGGGCTGAACTTTCACTCATGCACATCTGCACATTTTTAGGCTTTTTGAATTTTACTCCCTTGTCTGAGATATCACTGCAAAAAGAAAGAAACCTAATTTTGGTGTGGGAGCGAGAAATGGTTTGGGTATTCTTTTATTTATTTGTTCAGAAACATGCCGGGCCTTTTTGTGTGCGCACATGATGGTAAACGAAGTAAAGGTGAAGGAATCTGGCATCCACTGAGCCACACAAAAGCCACGCGCACACGCACACATGCTGTCCCAGGTTCTTCAAAAGAAAACACCGCAGGGAGAACAAAGAGGCTCCTTGAAGAATAGACATGAATTATTCACTCCATTAGATAAGAGCACAGAGAGAGATTGAGAGACATAGAGAGCGACATAGAGAGAGCGGAATGGAGATGGAGTGCAAGTAATGCAAAGAGAGAGAGAGACAGATGGATTGACAAGGACACTGGGGTTTCACATTGTATTAGCACCACTGATGACGGAGACTCCCAGAAGGTCCCTCAGAGATTTAAGATCAGAGAAGACTACTTGCCATCGTCTTCTAAACCGTGGCTAAAACTCTACTGGGCGCACAAATATTACATCGAATTAGATAAATAAATAAGGGGACTTCGTCTTTGTCGAAGTACGTGACATTACTTATCTGTGTGGAGCCAGACACTGTGGAAAGCTGGCTCTTTTTTTCTGACTGGAGAGGTGCCCTTTTTTTTTTTTTGTTACCTAAAGGAAAGTTTATCCGGCGAAAATCCGCAGCCAGCCGCGGCTTAGCTCCAGCATCTGTGCTGCTTTCCACCTAGATACGCTTTATCAGATGCAGGCATGGACCCTTTTTTGTATTCCGCTGCTAATGCAGTGGTGCCGTAGTCACTTCAGACAATCCGGATGCTGTAGCCGGTATAATGAAACTAGTAACTGCTAAGTGCAGGGTGCTTTATCAGCTGCACACAGTTGCTGTAATCTGCACTGCAGTGCGTCAGCGCCTCTGTCGCTGGACTGACTGGGCCGTGAGCGTGTGCTGGAAATGAACTGAAAGTGTTCATTTAATTGGGAATGTGTTTTACATAAGATGAACTCTCAGAAGCTGATCATCAGGAACTATCACCTCAACAAGGACTGCGCTGCTGAGAATTAAAGCGTTGCATAATTAATGCTTCACTATTGATAACATGTAGCAGCTCACGGGTGCTGAGAGTCAACACAATCACACATGACTGCAAAAAGCATTATGGTTTTAATTTCACACAATTTCTCATTTCTCATTAAAGCACAGACGCCCTCTATGGGACAAACGTGTTCTCACATGTAAACTGGAATTGAAAAAAGACAACAATCTTTCACAGGGAGAACATGCAAACCTCACACTGATGATCATCGTAAGCCTGTTTTCATAACTGCATGCATGTTTGAGGTAACTTGAAACATGCCAGATAAAACAGAATCCCCGGTTAAAGTAAAACTCGCCGAGCCGGTCGCACGTCTGGCTGGCTGGTGAGGCGGGCATGTGAACGGACTAGCTGAGCTCGGTGGTGGGAGATGATCGTTGTGGAAGGAAGAGAGTTGCCCTCTCCCAGAGACGGCGCTCCGAGGCTGTGGTGCTTTCCTCAACTCTACTCTGTTTGCATTCTGAAATAGATCTATGAAAAACAGATATATTGACCTTGCTTTCCCATACCTTACATAACTGAGTGCAGCTCGACTGATACCACCGCTCTCCGGCTGTAGCCGTTTAGCACCTCAGTAAAGGTGATCTTCCGGCTGCAAGCAAACCGTTGAGGGAGACAGATGGAAAGTTATTAAGTCCTCTAAAGGTTGCATCTTTATTGCTGATAACCAGCGCTATGAAGCAGTCATAGAAGAAAAATGCCCAGTTGTGTCGTCCCCTCGTAGCAACTACAAGGAAATAAAAAGCACGAAAAAAAGAGTGCGATTAGAGTGGAGCAGGATAAACAATTTCATGAAAACAGCTTGAAATCTCATTCTTTAGCCCATTGCAGGGATGAGCATGCAGTCGGAGACATAGGGAGAGAAACAAAATACTGGAGTGATTGCAGAGTCAGATTGAATTTCATCACTTATTCAATAGTCCTGGAGGAGGGAGGAGAAAGGTGGAGCGAGAGGAAGAGAGATAGAGAGTGAGAGAGAGACTAAGAGGCTTTAAAGGACCCTGTAAGAAGTTTAATATCATGTTTCCTAATCTTCTTTCTCCATTTCATCCCCCAACCATCAGCTCTACAGCTGGCAGACTGTGACTGGGGAGGGCGGGCTCTGTGGGACTACAATGAGGTAATTATTTATGGTGAGCAGGCTTTGTAGGCAGCAATGCAGGATAAGGAAACGTCGAGGGAGAAGCAATGGGCTGTGTTTCAGTTCAGAGCCTTACAAATGCTGCCGCTGTGTTTTGAGGGATTAATATAATGTCAACGATGCTAATGCTCTTGTATCCATGTACATAGTTTGATTTGATCTTTGTCACTGTGGACTGTCTGCTATGTGATGCTCTGGGGAACAATCATGCCCAAATTAGAGGTTTCTTATCAAATCAATGTCAAGTTGCTTCTCTGACCATGAAATACATACTCTGCTACAAGCCTCAGTGAAAACAATGAACAAACAATTCTGCATCCTTGCAGTCTCATTTGATAAAATTAACAAAGTTCTTACAATTTCGTAAGACTCTGTGAATGTACTCCAGGCAATGTACAGTGTCGTCATATTGTGCTGAAGAGCTCAGTTTGGCTTGATTTGAAAGCATAATTATTGATTGAGATCCAAACATGGAAATTTACCAAGACTTCAGGTTTGCTGGATTTTGTCCTCCCTCTTTTTAATGGGTTCGGTGAAGGACACAGAGAGTTTGTGAAACTGCTCCAAGGTATTCAGCAGCCTACAAGGAGACCTGTCGTTCCTTTGGGTGAACCGAGTGGCCCAGAAAGTATGGAGGGATTTTCAGCCAATCAGACGGAGCCCTGCACAATATATTCACGATCGGGCCCCCAGGTTTGAGTTTTAATATGACTCTAACCTGAAATACAAAACCGCCAATCAAAGTCCTTCTTTCTTTCTCCCACTTTGCTGACGAGTTCTTCAGGCCTTGTTCTGTTGTTATCGGCTCGATGTGATCGCCAAGGAAACCAAAGAGGGTGGTCATGATGGAGGGTTGCAAGTGTGCCTTCTCTTTATGACTAAATCTGACAACATCTATGTGTGAAAGTTTTTTTTGTCTGATTTAGAAGAAATGATGTGCCAACATGCGGCCCTTCCCTTCAGGGTGACACTGTCGAGGTCTTGACTGAATAATGTGACGGCGCTGCTAATTTGTCTCCAAACCTGCAGGGAATCCAAAGACTTGTTATCCGTTAGCAGCTGTTTCGTTGGAAATGACAAGAGCCCGTGACTAACACTGCTCAGACACCTGGTCAGCAACAACTGCCACAAGCACACACACACGCGCGCGCATGCGTGCACACAGGCTGGGTCAGTCTGCCAGATGATGCCCAGACAGGGTAATTGAAAGGAGGACTGGAGGGACAAAAGGAGAGTGAACAACAAGGCTGAAAATTGCGGACAAGAAAGTGAGAAAAGAGAAAGAGGAGAGTGCTCGCCTCCCAGAGGGAAGAGGAGAGGATGGAGGGGGCAGGTAACACAAGATTGTGGGGATGAGACAAGTGTTAAAGGATAAAGAAAAAAGAAGATATAGTTAGTGAGAAGAAGGAAATGGTGAAGTCATTTGGGGTGAAGTGTTTAAAAAAATGGATTTTGTGGAGAAGCTGCACAGCAGGGGTTGCATTAAAAAGAGTGACAGTGTGCTTCACTCAATAACGGAAGAAAAGGACACATACAGGTGTAGCAGGAGGCTGCAAAAGTGGAAGCAGTGATAGAAAGAGGTATTCAAATCAAATCTCTCATCGCAACATATTTTACACATCCAGAGTTTGCCCAACAAAAAAAAAAACACTTTTTCACAGATTGCTTTTCTCTGCAAACGGAGGCCATGATTTTAACTTAAAGACCAGTTCACCGGAGTGGGAAATTTGCCCTCAGTATTCACCGTCCTGCCAAGGATTAGATTAGGAAATCGATACCACTTTTCCGGCCACTTGATTTATGAGCAGGATGAATAAGAGTGAAGAAACTCTGACTGAAAATGCTTCCAAAAAAAAAAAGCTAAACATTTGGTGAAATAGCAAAAAAAGAAAAGGTTTCTGGTCGAACATGTGGAACAAGTGCAATTTCAGCACAACCTAAATAATGTTTAACAGCATCTTACTATTCTGCAGTGGATCACAGTAAAATTAGCCCCCCCACCCCACCCCCCCACCCCTCCCCTAAGTGACTGATCTCCATTAACTCTGATCATCTATGTGAAGCAATGTCTCAGTCCCTCACCTCTGTCTGAAGATCTGCCTCTCTTCAGGCCCCTCAGTGGTACAGTAATAGTACAACATCACATTTGTCTCAATCTCAAAGACATTAAGCCACACACACGCACAAACACACGCACACATAGGTTAGACCATCTAAATGCTATTTGTACAGCTCAATTCAGCTCACAGTGGGCAAGCTGGGAGCAGCCTCACAGCCAATTCTCTAAACGCCCTGCTGTGTGCAAGTGTTTGACTGTTTGCTAATGGGAATATGGCTGTGGGTTACCTCTCACCAGCAAGCCTCTTCATTTGGGGAGTAATGACGTCAATGGAGCCAAGGGAAGTGCAATGCCGTTTGGCTGGTGGGAGCAAGAGTGCATCAGGAAGAGCAGGAGAAAAGAGGACATAAGGCTCTGCTTTTCATTCATACATGTAAATACACAGGAAGAGCAGTTCAACACTTTTGTAAATTATTCAATATGCCCCCGCCTGCTAATTTCATTATGATTTTAGGGGGAAATGTGATAGAAAACAACAATTTGCCTTCCCGCGAATCCCAGTGCTTTCATCTGAATACATTAGACACTGACTGACACACACACACACACACACACACACACACACACACACACACACACACACACCCAAACATACACACAAACACACACGATAGCAGTCATTCTTGGCGCTGAGCCCTGCCTCTGTGTTCCTTGACAAACCAGGGGCATAATAGATGCCACACACACACACACACACACACACACACACACACACACACGCGCACACACACACACACACACACACACACTCACACTGGGGAAAACACATGAACGAGGAGGCGTAATTGAGATGTTTCAGCTTGAGACAGAGGGGATCGTTGCTTAATGGCATGCATGCAAATTTAGACAAACAAATCACGCACACGCAAAAACACACATGTATGTGACACTGTGACACTGAAATCAAAGCTATATTAGCCCACTATTAGTCTTGACTATAAAGAGCTGGGAGCCTTTTTTAAGTGATTACAACCATGGGAAAGTGTTGAACACTCTCTGTTTCTGTTCTTTGTACAAAATTTCAAATGCTGGGTTGGACAATGTTGTCTGCCATTGACCAGATGTAGAGCAGCTTTAGTGTTTTGTGTTTGCTGCTGTTGTTCCACTGATTTCTATCGTCCTGTGAACTACATCCCGTGTTGTGTCTGACAACAATGTCAGGGTTTATGCCCACTTCATGTTGAAAAATTGAAGGATGTGTGTGAAGGTGAATTTTCAACTGTGAGTTGATTTGAGTGTCAATATTTCAAAGAACTTCTGAATGTCAAATCTCAACTAAAGTTGTCTTTAACACAATATTTCCAAACAACTGAATGCGTCGATCCTTCATAATAATTCACCACATAATAATTTGCTGCATAATAATTCCTCACCTCTACTTTTTTTTTGCAAATTCAGCTGTCAATTTCCCTGCTGATTATCCAAAGGAGGTGTTTGCTGAGCACTGCTGTGCTCTTTTCAGGCGCAAGTCGTGCCTCGCATTCATTCACAGTTGCACAGACTCACCTCACAATTTGTACTCTGCCAGCAACCACAAGACTTTTAGGCCCATTTGCACATTCATCAGCATCACGACACCTTCCTAAAATATCCAGCGCAGAGACTTCTGAACACAACACTTCTGTTCTGCCTTTTACAAGAGTTTGGATCCTTCAGATGGAAAATTTACTTCCATTTTCTTAAAACGATCCAGTTTATCTGTAAAATGGCTTGGTCACATTAAGTGCTTAACTGCAGCATTGTGAGCTGAAAATGAGCTCGCACTCTCCTCCACCTGACAAACATCCATTTCGACCAGAACTAAATGCTAAGCGTGCACAGGTGAACGTCCTCGTGTGAGAGGTCAGTTCAAACTGCCGTTCACCAGGTCACCGCGCGCAGGGGAGTGACCGTTTCAAAGTGCACGACTGAGTCTGGAGGGAAGTGGTTGTGACGTGTGGCACGCTCGACGGGAAGCAGTGTGACACGTTGTCCCGCCGAGGCAGGACACACACACACAAATGCACTCGGCAACCTGTCACTGCTGCATTAGGGGCTTTTAGCACCTCATAGCTGAGCGGTCTTACTAGGAGCTGTGAAAGGACACATAAGAACAGAGCCCCCCCAAAAAAGCTAAACCTGGATGTTGCTGTGCAAAGGTTTGGTTTTGCCAAAGAATAAAGCTGCATCAACTGGTACTGAGTCCCCCCCTGATATTCAGTCAATTTCAGTCCAGCAAAATAAGTCTCCTCTTAATCCCGAACAAATGCTTATGTTTATGTCAATACTAATAATTATTTTACACTATTGTGTCAATTCTGAACCTTTGGAGTGCTTTTGTCTTCACGACTTTAGTTATTGCTTGTGAGAGGCAGAAAATATACAACTGCAGGCGCAAACACAACTTGTTGGCATTTCTTTAATTGTATGTATACATTGACATCCTGTGGGTGAACCCTAGTATAGAAACTAGAGGAACTGTGTTTATGATATGTATGGAATGTATAAGAATCTTTGAGTGCAATGTGAGCTTTGGTCTCCATGAGAACATCCTTGTAAAAATTGCTTCTTTTATTCTTTTGTTGTAAAACCTTCCAAGAAACCAACAGCCTTCTTCAACTGACATTGGGGTTTGTTTCAATTCCAGATACAGCCTGGTCCTCAGTCAGTTACCTTTGGGATGGACATGGTTTCCTCTGCTGTAAGTTTCTTTTTCTTACTTTTATGCGATGAAAAGGCGAATTAATATTTGAGCAGGGGACTTGTCAGTTCCCCATTTGCCAATAATGCACTTGACTTTTGCTTCATTGACTGTGGAGAAGACGTGCACTCTCGCTTGGAATTGAATAATCCAAATCACAGCTCTGCTGGAAGAAGGCCATGAAAACGATGACTGATGGTCACGTTCCAACCTCATCTGGATGAATGAATTTAACGTCTGGGTTTTCGTCAGTGTGCTTTTAAACTGGTTGAGGAAAAGAACCCTCAGGGTGGAACAGTTAAACCGTGCGATCTCATAATCAGGAGCCTGAAACCGTTGGTCGACCACATGAAGACTTATTCTGGCAAAGTGTTCAAATGTGTCTGTGACAAAATAAGGAGGAGGAGGTGATTCAACGTTAACAGTCCAATTGCGTAGTATTCCCGACGACGGAGCAGCGTTCTGCTCCTGCCAGCCTGATTCTTGCCGTTTCCTCCTGGCAGTCGCTGATGAGTTGTGAATGCTGCTTGACCTCTGGGTGACATTGATGTGGGAGCTAATCGGAGGGGCAGATACTCCCGGGGACTCTGTCATTATGTTGAGTGATGATATTTGCCACTGCCCTTGAAGAGACCTTTAAAGTTTGAAATTTCTGGCCGGACCATCTTTCATGAGTTGGAGCTATAATGAACTGACCTTTCATTTTTGAGTAATGTTTGCCATGTTATATGACAACCCTCCTTGTGTCATGTTCTCAAAGTCGTTAGGATGTCAAAAAATTCCAACCTTTATAACATTTCTGGTTTTTAAGACGTCAAAGCAGGAGGCCTGCAGTTTATATTGATTACTACTTTCCTTTATCAGAAAACAAACCTTCATATTAAATAAGAAACACTTTTTTCTCCGGCCTTCTCACATTTGGATATGAATGTACACAAAAGATAAACATCACAGAGGAACTGTTCAGTTTTTTTATGCTCGTATTTACACTGAAGTAATTGTCGAGCGGTTGTTAAATAACCGTTGCTGCTTCTTCCACTGACAAGGTTTTAACCCGATTTTAAACAATGACTTTGTGTTGATTCCACTGGGTCTGGAGACGCTTTAAGACTGTGTGTGTGTGTGTGTGTGTGTGTGTGTGTGTGTGTGTGTGTGTGTGTGTGTGTAGGAATGCAAAGCCACAGGAGCCAGCACAAAATAGCAATTAGTTGTGCAGCCTAATGTTCATGCACTGAACTCCCAATTAGAAAAAGTTCACCTCATTTATTATTCCCATAAAATCTGCTGCAGGTGCAAACACATGGTGGACTTGTGTGTGTTTATATAAGCTCTGTGTGCTTTCAAGTGTGCATGCATCCGTGCGTGAGCGCGTGTGTGTCTGTGTGTTTGTGGCTATTTGTTGGTGCAGCACTCATGTATCATTTCCGGGCTGACACAGCTAAAGATACTGCTCTGATTAATTGCCAACGCACATATAAGCACATAAAAAAAGAGACGAGTACAAGCAGTGGTGGTCAAGGTTGAGGTCCAGTCGTCTGTACATCTGAGTACAGTGGAAGGTGACATTGTTTTGGCGGTGCAAGTGAGGAGCGTTTTGCAGCTGGGGATGTTTATGTGTGACTGTGGGCACACAAGTGTGTGTGAACATCTCGTGGGCCAAAAAAGAACTCGCTGGGTGCTAAAAGATATTGGATAGAACACAGTGAGCCACGCCAAAGCTTTTGATTTATTTCTTCTTTGACTTTGTAGGTGTGGGAAACAAGGCTTCTGATTAGATGATGCCTTTGCTGGGTGTTGGAGGATGATAGACAGGTGCAAAGGTCAGCAGAGCAGTGCAACAGGAAGCTTCACGCTGAATGCTTGGAACTGGGCAGAAAGCGGCAGGAATGATGAGAATCCGAAGGGCTTTGGAGGGAAAGAGAAACAGGAACAAAATGACCTACTTTAAAAAGAAAAGGACTGTGTATGGTTTCCTCTGCTGGGTTAAGACAAGTAGGCCGCTTCCATCGCAGCGACTCGGACAAATCAGACGAGGAGAAGGCGGCGAAAACAGAACAACAAACTGGGATTTCAGAAATTCTGATGATCAAAAAAGCTGCAGCTCTGAAGGATGTCACTACGGCTTGGAAAGGGACTGTGGAACAACCCTGTCGAGGGTTCTGTTTTCAGCTGGAATTGTATGTTGTTTATTTTTCTTTAACCAGAGTAGCTGCTGACACGTCTGGAGGAGAATTACTGATTTACCAGTTGTCTTCTTGCCTTTGGACCAAAGTGATTGTGCTGATGAGAATCACAACCAATCAGTTCTAAACGATGTTCATTTTTACAAATTAAAACCCTTCTTGATGCGCTGCTTCAGTCCCTTTTTCCTTCCTACACAAAGCTAAAAAAAAGTCTTTTAGAAATAAGCCTTGTCGTCTTTACTCGGTCAGCAGGCATTTTTTAGCGTCAGTATCCAGCTTTCTTGGCCTATTGTTGAGCATGGCGGCGGCAGCATCATGCAAGTCGGTGGCCTCTCAACACTGTCCAGGGGAAAGCTGGGACCTGCTTGAGAGTCCAGTGACATGAAAGTGGGATGACAGATTACCTTTCTGGCTTGACATTGACCCGATGTGAACAGCGGCAGTCACACAGGAGTGGCCTCAGGACAAGTCTCTGCTTATCCTTGAATGGCCCAGTGCAAGCTCAGGTGTAAATCCTGTTGGGCAACCGAGGAGAGACCTGAGGATGGCAGGACCCAGACGGGTGTCATCCAGTGTGGTGCAAACTCACACATCAAAAGCTTTTCCTCCAATGATTTTTTGAGATAATTAAAAAAATATGTGTTGTCACAGTTTGTGAAATAAAAGGAAAAAAACACTTTTTTAAGAAGAGACTCTTTCAACAATAGGACACAAACAGAGCAGACAGCAGTTGGAGTTCAAAGTGAAATTGCTTTTAAAGAAAGGCGCAGTCACTGTCACCCCGGCCCGCCTTCAGTGTCTGCCTCAATGACGGAGCGAAACGGAGAGAGCGGGAGCGGGCGGCAAGGTCGAGCGAGTGTAATGTCATCTCCGAAAGTGAGAGAGGCAAAGGCTACGACCTGTGTATAGCTCGCCGTACCTGACACAATGACTGTTAACAATGTAATTACATCACAGGCTGGCAGACAGCCCGGCCCTGCCTAACCCAATAAAATACGAGCAGTTTGCTCAAAGTTGAGTTTTACAAGAGAGAGACATCAGAGACAGAAGCAGGAATCACAGAGAGCCTGAACCTGTGCTGAAAGAGCCCACAATGATCTGATGGTTCCAACCAGGATGTCGCAAACTTTCTCAGTATGTCATTTAGGTTTGTTTATTGTAGATGACTTAGATTAGTACGGTAATCAAACGATGTTCAAATATATAAAGTCACTCTTGCTGAATCAGGTCACTGTGTGTTGTAAAAAAACAGGTTTGAAATTGATCTATGTTTCAGATTTCTGTTTTCTTGAGTTAGAAATATATTGATATTTTAACACAACACATGTAGCTGACATTTTAGCTTTGGGTTATTTTTAGGTGGGACTGGAACAGAACATCAACAGGACAATAGTTACTTTAACTGTAAGGTTTTTGGTTTAGTTAGCAATAAAGATTCTATATTTACGTACACAGTATTTATCATAAAATCGAATGTACCTACCAGTAGCGTGCACATAACAAGTACTATATACTGTGGTGCCTGCACTTGATGAAATGTGTACAACCTCAAGACTGTCTGACAAAAAAGACAGTTCAGGAAAATCCTTCAATGTCTGTGTTTTGAAAGAATAATCAAACCACATTCAGTATGATCAAAAAAGAACCTTGTGCTGTGTGCTAAATGCACAGCCAGTAACATGAAGTGGTACTGTGGTTCTTTTGTGTGTCATTTTGATGGCTCGCGGGGAAAAAAACAAAGCATCAGCAGCGCGCTATATGCGCGAGGCTCAATTGTGTGCGTGCAGCAGTCGCTGGAGACAGGTTGTGGTATTAGTCATAGAAAGGGTCGCTAGCATCCAGAAAAACAGATGGTGGGTGCTCCCATCAGGACCTTATGTAATACACATATAGGTAGTGTGGGAATGTATTATTATGCAATATTAGGACACGGATTAAAGTGTAATCTGTCAGTGTGTGTGTGTGTGCGTGTGTGTGTGTGTGTGTGTGTGTGTGTGTGTGTGTGTGTGTGTGTGTGTGTGTGTGTGTG
>JAUESE010000057.1:10621990-10657856 GCA_032274725.1 Malacoctenus triangulatus | reverse complement strand
TGTTGTGTTATCAGATTAAACAAGGTGGCACAAATTTAAACTTCTACAACTGTTTTCTGGTGCCTAAATCTTCCTGATCTTCCAGCCAGATAAGTTTCTGTTTCTCAGGTTAAGTTAATTTTCAAACCTTGAAAATCTATGTAGACATTTTTGTTGTAGGCAATGTTTCAGAGTCCAAATAGCCATGCAACAAAATTCCACTCATGTTGAATAGATAAAGTTCTGTTTATCAAACATCGTTTTGTTTTGTTTCAATCTTAGCTCTGTGTTTTAAAATTATAAAACATCCTTTCATTTTGAAAATAAACCGATGAGGAAGAACAGGGTGATTCTGACATCTGGTCTTTGATCCTTGAGAGGAAGAACTGCAAACACACGCTGAGGCTCACATGGACTGATCATGCATGTTGCGAGTCTTAAAGGTCACTGTGAATTCAATGTATGTATGAAACCAAATACCATTTTCTTTGGCCTCAAGGATGAGGTGATAAAGGTCAAAGTTTGATGTGTGACTCACTTATGTGTGTGGACAAACATGGCTGTGAACAGTCACTTTCCTGTTTGTTTAACACAGTGATTATTTATAGTTTATATGAGAACACATGAGAATGGCAAAGACGCATCTTAGAATTGATCCGTTACAGATCCGTAATGTCACGTAATATCAACGTGTAGATAATTGTGCACACACGTGTGTGCATGTGCATATGTTTGCTGGGTGATCCCTCTAATCCTGAGTCTCCCATGCCCTTCAAACCCCAATCAAGGTTGTCATTAATGAGCATTTTCTCTCACTCTGTTCTCGCTCATTCTTTTCTCAAACCCTTCCCTAATTAACTACAGGCTCCGCTGCCTGCTAATGATGACTGGATATGCGTGTGTTTGCACACAAGCACGCATCGCTGAGCAATAAATGACTCTGAATGCCTCCTCTTGTTTGATCAACACCTAAAAGTTGGCCGGGATTCAACTCTGGAGGTCTTTGGTCTGTGTAGGTTTTAAGCAGGGGCAGAATCCGACTCGCTGTCGGTGCCAAGTGTAAGGAACACATCACACACACTTAACAACACAATGGCGACAAGGCCTCATGAAGAGCGTGCCATCCTTCTCGATGCTGCACTTATCTCATTGTGTACACTTAACTCTGAATGTGGCTTTTCACTTTTAGAAAGGGCTCATTTAGCTTGCATCAAAGTAAAGGCAGTGGGTGAAAGACACACGATTAGTACCGAGGAGAATGCGAGAGTTCCCATCAAATAGAGAGGCAGGTAACAATCGAAAGCACAATTCAGTTGGTTTGACGGAAGTTATTAAAAAATGGTGCCAATTACAGTTTTTCTTGAGGTTTTCTTATTACTTTATAAAAGGCTTAGAACATACAGTACTGTGCAGAGCGGCTAAAGAAAGTGGCGGAATCATCTTAGTTCTCATCTCTGTCTGAGCAAACAAGAAGTGTTCACACACACGGAAGAGGTTGAATATCACTAACGTCTCGCTTTCCTTTTCTTTTGTCTCCATCTGTTCTCCAGGTGTTGTGTGCAGGTGGAGGTGGTAACCATGGAGAGGCTGTTGCTGTGCGTAATGCTGGCAGTTGCCATGGCAGTGCGGGCACAGATCTGCCCGAAGCGCTGTGTATGTCAGATCCTGTCACCCAACCTGGCAACCCTCTGTGCCAAAAAAGGTCTGCTGTTTGTGCCGCCCAACATCGACAGACACACAGTGGAGCTGCGGCTGGCTGACAACTTTGTCACAAGGTGACGGTCACATCAATAGTAATGATAGTGCTGTTGAGAGCGCGTCTTCTTTACACAAGCACCACAAGATAGCAGAAACTAGCTTCGTTGTTACCTTCCTGATACAACTGCTTATATGTAACCAGGCATCACAGCTCCTTTCAGAATAAAAGTCCTCTTATGCAGGATGTGCACTTCCAATGAAAGGGAACAATTCTGACTCCTATTATTCGTTGAAGCAGCTAATATTTGTTGGTTTTGACACACGGACTTTTTAACACAATAACACAAATACAAATAGAGCTCCGTCATTCTGTTTAAAACAATCCCTGTGACGCTCACTTGCGACATGTTCAGGAATCGTGCCGGCTGGCTGTCATCCACAAAGCGACACTCGTTGGTTTACAGTGTGTCAGACATGGCTGACCTGTGGTTAAATTGCCACTCTGCAGAGGTCAGAGTGAAACCAAGAACTTGCCTGACAGCTCCAATCGTAATTACAACGCTGGTGTGTGGCAGCCAGGTCTTCATGCAAATGTACGTGTGAAGGTCACCCTCAATTACAGCCATCATAACTCGTTTACTATTCAGCTGACTTCCAGGCCATTCTGCAAGTTAATCATGAACGCCTGATTCAACACACGAGAATCGCCTCTCAAAGCAAAATGTTTTGTGAAATACATAAAATAGGTAAAATAATATGAGATACATGAAGTTCCTTCATATAGCTTATTTTGTCACTTCAGTGGTTTTTACAGGATTAGTTATATTTTTACTACAATACATATTTTCACACATGCTTACAATGCAACTGAGTAAACACACAAACAGTCTTTGCTTTTTTCTACATATGTTTTTGTAATATAGCATTCACATTAAACACCAAAACTACCTTAAAAAAATGTGCATACAAATTCATACAAATCACTTGCAAGACTGCAGGGATCTTGTCCAAACGACCTCAGTCTTGCATGTGAAGTTTATTCAGTCGACAAGGTCTTTAATCATTGAATGGCTAAATTTGACTCCTTCAAGGGCTGCAGAGGCATTTCTTTTGGCACGGTGATGAAACAGGAAATATTTGGACATTAAAAAAAAAAGTTTTTCTTCGAGGTCCCAGAGTAAGTCGTCACTGGTTCACAGTCAGCGGAGCAGCTCAAGGACTTCTCCTGATGGCACCCTCGCTTGAAGCCTCAGTCGTCTGGTTCGCCGCCTTCAGAGAGAGTTGTTCATGCTCACAAATATTGAATGAGCTCCGAAGGATAAAAGGAATAGCGTATGTGAACGCTGTTTTAGTTTTGCCTTTAAATATTGAAGGAGTTTTCCCCAGTTTCCTCTTTAAAGTCGACTGTGCATTTGAACTCTATTAAAAGATTGACAAACTCGCAGCGTTACCTTCGAAAGGAACGCTGTTACGAGCTCTTTCAGTCGTGCTGAAGCTGTGCTTACAACAGAGCACATGCAATCCTCATACTACGGGCCTCTTTTTGTTCTCATTCATTTGTTTTTTGTGTTCTCAGTGTAAAAAGGAAAGATTTCGCAAACATGACACGACTGGTGGATCTGACGTTATCTAGAAACACCATCTCCTACATCACACCTCATGCCTTCGCTGATCTGGAAAACCTCAGAGCCCTGCACCTCAACAGGTACGAACTGACCCCTGGTCAGGTATATCCCTCTTCACTTTGTCTTGATGTGATTCCTTGTTGTAAGACCTTCTTCACTTTTCACAGCAACCGACTGACGAGAATAGGCAACGACACATTCAGCGGGATGTCCAAACTCCACCACTTGATTCTGAACAACAACCAGCTGGTGCTGATCCATCAGGGCGCATTTAATGACCTGCTGGCTCTAGAAGAGCTGGACCTCAGTTACAATAACTTAGACTCCATTCCTTGGGAGGCCATCCAGGTCAGAAGCTAAAAATCAACCAGCACAACTGTGATTGGGATTGTTAGTGGAGGTCAAATTTGACTCGTTGCTAGGCTGACAAAGAACTCTCCCTTCTCTCTCCTGTTTCTTCAGAGAATGACCAGCCTCCACACGTTGAGTTTAGACCACAACATGTTGGACTTCATTCCAGAAGGAACATTTTCCCTACTGCAGAAACTCAACCGGCTAGATGTGACCTCAAACAAGCTGCAGAAGCTGCCGCCAGATCCACTATTTCAGCGAGCCCAGGTGATCTTATCAAGAAGGAGCACGTATAATAAAAACAGAATGGGACTGAGAATACTTCCTTGAGGAATGCCACATTTAGTTTATTCAGGAAATGTAGTGAATGAAGCGAGCAGAATTTTTAGTTTTTCTCTTGTAATTTATTGTTTTTTCTCTTGCTTGAGTTAGAAGTTTATCAAATAGTGTCACTGAATCCGGATGTCATTTGACTGTAGGCTGGTGTGCAGCTCCTTATTCTGAGTTCTGTGGTGAGTTCTTTCTGTGACGTTGGCTGGCTAACACAGATTCTTGTTGTTCTGCTCTTTCAGGTGCTCGCCACGTCAGGGATCCTGACCCCCTCGGCGTTCGCGCTGTCCTTCGGGGGGAACCCCCTCCACTGTAACTGTGAGCTCCTCTGGCTCCGGAGGCTGAACAGAGAGGACGACCTGGAGACGTGCGCCACGCCGCAGCACCTCTCGGGCCGGTACTTCTGGTCCATCCCTGAAGAGGAGTTCCTCTGCGAGCCCCCACTCATCACCAGGTTCTCCCATGAGATGAGGGTCCTGGAAGGGCAACGAGTTGCACTCAGGTACAAGTGCTTATCTAAAATGCATTTTAAAAAAAACAAAAAAAAAACACATGCGCACACTGAATGAAAATCTGATTCAGATTACATTGAATCCTTTTGCTATTATCCTGCAACCACTTGCCTCTTTTTTTCCCCCCATTTCACACAAACACTCAAGAACACAAACAGCCGACTGCTCAATGATGCACACGACAGGAACATTACACAAAAAATTTGGAGCAGGACAAAACTGAATCAAGACAACAGGTCTGAAAGATGATGATTACTTCATTTGCATATATATTGGTCACACACTTCCAATCATGATAGATGTTATGTTTCCAAACATGGAAATATGATGAAAGTGAGGAGAATAAAATGGGACGACAATAAACAATTTTCTATTGTTCCTCCTTTTCTTTTGTTGTACCTCATCTTTAAATTCATGTGCGACGTAAAGAGTAGAACAGGTTGAATCAGCTTTTAATTTTAAAGAGTCTTTTTAACTTGTGAATGGTAAAGATCAAGAGAAGTGTTTTAAAGTCATTGGCTGTTTTGCATTCAGCATGTGATAACATCATGAAAGAAAAGACCATGATGCACCTCCTCATTGTAAATGATGATCAGATGTTCGGACTGAAGGCCTCCAAAGACTTTATGATTGCGCCGATAAGTGAGAAAACAGCTTTTTATGTATATGGGGAAAAAAACAACAAATGAGAAGCTTTATCTTTGTGTTGTTACATAGAAGACTGTACAACAACACAAAGTTTCCGGTGTTTTAAGGACAAACATTTAAACTGAATCGCAACTTCTAAAATGTTGAGACAGTCGATAGTTTTCGATTGCTTTCTTGTTCCACTCACAAAGAGGAAATCCAGAAATCACCGTGTAGCACCGCTCTCTCTTACTGTACAGCCGACCTCATTCTGTCACACTTCCAATGAGTTCTACTTGACTGATTCGCTTTCCTTAAAGGTGTAAGGCGCGAGGAGATCCAGAGCCAGCCATTCACTGGATCTCTCCCGAGGGCAAGCTGGTGTCCAACTCCTCCAGAACGCTGGTCTACACCAACGGCACGTTGGACATCCTCATCAGCACCGTGAAGGACACCGGCTCCTTCACCTGCATCTCCTCCAACCCGGCCGGTGAAGCCCACCAAACGGTCGACCTGGTGATTATCAAACTCCCCCACATCTCCAACAACACCAACAACATCCAGGAGCCCGACCCCGGCTCGTCAGACATCTCCACGTCCACCCGAGGCGGCGCCAACGGGAGCAACGTGACGGGCGACGTGAAGGGGGGCGTGGACAAGAGGGTGGTGACGGCCGAGGCCACGTCGTCCACCGCGCTCATCAAGTTTAACTTCCAGAGGAACATACCAGGCATCCGGATGTTCCAGATTCAGTACAACGGGAGCCAAGACGACTCTCTGGTTTACAGGTAAGATTGACAGCATCAATACGTAACCGTGACGTTCATCACAGTGGAGGCAGACGGCTTACAGAGTGGAAACTGAACCTCAGTGAGGCCAGTGCAGTGGTGGAGGATTACCTAAGTCTGTCCTGTATAGATTAGATTACATTAGATTGAATACAATTTTAATGAACCTGTTGGAAAATGTGATCACAGGAAATGGAAACTGGACGAATTACAAAACTGGGCACACCGGAAAATGGTGAGGTAACTGAGGCACAGTGAAACTGGCTAACAGTTGGTTGTGACTTGTGTCCTCAAAGCCTCAGAGAGCACCGAACACAAACCAAAGTGGACAATCGTGCTTTCTGGAAGCTATTTGCTTCAGGCAACCCAAAACAACAACAAAAATAGGTGAGGGGGAATAAAGAAGATGTGACAAAATGCTCGAACTGTGAATCAAACATCAACAAAACACAGTCCGGTCCACCGGCTCGACCCGGGATGGCCTTGACGGGGGAGCTTCTCTCGCCTTTCTTGACTCTTGGCGTTTGCTCAGGATTACACAGATTAGATTGATCTCCCAGAGAATGATTGTTATTTGAGCTAAATATTTGCTCCGGTGAAATGAGGGAGAGGGAATTAACAAACACGTAGAGCTCCTGCGGGGAATCGTGCCTGCATTATCTGGATTTTCCATCGCCGCTAATCCCCCCGCACATTCTTCATCAGTCAGCATCGACGTCAGGAAAGCGGAGGAGCAGTGGGGATTGACCGTCTGGGTCCCGGTGACGCCACTGGCCTGGGATGTCAGGGAAGTCTCCGCTGAAGGCTGATATTAAAGAAGGAGCGATGAAATTGCAACCCTTGATCACTGAGTCTTTATCGCTCTGAGACGACGGCGATATATAATTACCAAACGGGAATCATTCAGTGATGGATCTGTTGGTATTATCTGTCATGCATATTATTCCTAATCTCCGTTCATAATTCATCAGCACTTAACCCCATTCAAAGAACGCAGCACAGGGAGATGGCGCCAACATGGTTTATGCTTGTCTGTCTTGGAGAGAGACAATGGCTGCCCTTCATGTTATACAGCTGTGTAAACTCTCTCTCACAAAGAACACCAATGGGTTTATTTTGCATTTGTGATTTTATATTGTTAACCAGAAACTTTCTACTTCTTTTCAATATCATGATCAACAGGATAAGAAACAGGTCGCTGATTATGGGGGCAAAAGAATTGGAATGATAAGAGAGTGTGTCACCACCCGCCCTGATCGTCACTGTCCGGTCATGTCACTCGTTTCTCTTATCCTCAAATCTTCCTCTCACTCTCACTCCATCTTTTCTCCCCCCCTTTCTCCAGTATGAAGTCATCTGTGTTATTTTGGAGCTCTCTTGTCTTTAGATAGGAGATTGATTTCCGTTCAGCACCTCTGCTGGCACAAAGCAGCAGCTCATTGATTCCACTTTTTCATTACCCAAACAGTGAAGAAAAACAGAGGATGAAAGAAAGGAAGGAGAGCAGGAAAGGTGCGACAGGAAAGCGGGAGAAAGTGAAGGGATGAATGCAAGACCTGGGGGAGATGACCGGGGTGGGGGGAGGTGGTGGGAGTGAGAAGGAGAGAGGATGACAGACAAGGGGAATGCAGCCCTATTGTCCCAGACAGGCCACTTACTTTTCAGGCTCAATGAGGCTTTATTGATTTGCGTCACATTGACATTTCTGGGCTCCAGTCCCCACCTGCTCAGCATTATGCTGCTGGCTGTAACAGGGCTTCTTTAGGCTTCTTTCTGAACTAGCAGTTCAGTAGGCGATGCTTGAAACCTTCACAATACCCAGCTAGTTTTGTTGACCTGCAGCCGGCTGCATATCCGAACTGTTCTGGTGGTAACACTTGATTCCCGATCGATGCCCACCCACCGCTCCTTCCTCAGGAGGAAGGATGGGGTCAGCTGTGGCGCAGCGCTCCAGGAGCTGACGGGGATTCAGTGTCTGGCCCAAGGACACTTGAGACAGGCAGATGTTTACTGATACAGTACCTGTGTTTTAACACCAGCTGCCCTGCTTAACGGTGATATTTCCATTCCAGAGGCAGGCCTGTTGCCCAGCGGCTCACGGATGCAAAACTCGTCCAGTCGCGCCATTTATTTACTGATATTGGTCGAGCACTAACACACCGCTGTATGGCTGTGGCTCACATGATAACCTGGGCTTCCTCCAAACCCAAGATTGGTGATTTGATCCCCATCTCTTCCTGTCCATGTGTCCTTGGGTGAGACACTCAACCCCACATTGTGGTCAAACACTCTGCAGGGCACGTTTTCAGCATTTCATGTGCGTGAAGGCAGCTCTTTGTGAAAAGTGATTGGAAATATAACTAACATTGTTAAAAAAGGAGGAAAAGTATCTAAATCTCAGCATACATACTGCACTGATGCCTTTGCTTTTTAATGTTCATCAGCTCACTCGTCACTTTCCCCGAGGTGACAGATGGCACCGACAGCAGGTCATATCAGCTTTGCTCATTAACAGTAATTATCAGTTAGAGATTGTTTATGAGGTAAAAATTTCCGTGGTTCTGCAGATTGATGCTCCTGTGGATGACTGGGCGTTGTACCGATGGCTTAACCTTGGATCGGCTTGATTGATTGTTCAGGATAAAGAAAAGATCCGTCACATTTTGTCCTCACTTTGCGACGTTTCAGAGATAAGTGTTTGTTCGGGCTGTACCTGCGCACCACCACACAGACGCCTCTAAAACAATGGGCTTTTTCCCTTTTCCTTCCTTTTTCGAGGAAACTACAAAGAAGCGAATAGAGTCGTCTGCACAGCCTGCTGTTAGCCATTTTATTTCAGGGTCAGGTCACAGGAAGGCTGATGTCGAGGAAATGATGCGCTGACCTGTCAAGGCCCGAGCGGCACATGCAGTCTGTGGCCTTTATGCCTCGCCGCTTTTATCGAGCAATTCAGTGCTGCGTCGATGATAACAGTAAAAAAAGAAAAGAGAAACCACAGCCAGCAGCAACATTTTACACCTTTCACAAGACACAAAGGAAAAGGTGCTCATATTGAGGTGAAGAACGAGAACACGCATTCTAACTATCCTAAGTCTTCATAAAGGAGTTTGGCTGAGAAGGGCTGTGCTTTGTCAAAGACTAAATACAACAAAAAATACAACGATCAGATTCATAACTTGTTGGTCGTGTTAGGAAAGTGTTGGTGTGTTCTAAATGGAAACAGCATGAATAGATATTCAAAGGGATTAAATTTCGACTTTGAAATGATTGGACCTGCTGCCCAGTCGTGTGTGTTTAACTTGACCTTCACACATGACCTTCAAAGATCCAAAGCATCACAAACGCAAGTTGGTCTTTCGGACACAATCATTAAAAAATCTTTTACACTGATTCGTGTAAAATGGCAGTTTTAAACTGTTGAGGTATTTCGTGCTCCTGGTGTGACACGTTCAAGGTCTCTTGGTCAGTGTCCCACTCTGAAGCTTTTTGTGTGCGACTGCAACAACCCATCGGATCATCCTGAGGATCATAGCAAAGTGGGCTCTTTGATGAAGGACGTAGAAGTTGTCAGAGTGGCTTTGAGCTGAACGGCGCTGAGCTTGGAGCATGAACCGATGACACCCTGAGCGTCGGTTCACTATGTGCGACCCCAGAACCACCAGGCCCTGTGCACAACAGTTAATCGGGAGCGACATGCGACTTGCATTGAAAGGCAGTTTGACAGTCCCTCGGTTATTTAAAGCCACTCACGTCCACTCAAAGCCCGTTTGTCCTCTCGATCTCAAAGCTTCTGCTCTGTCTTTTGTCTGGTTTTTTTTTTGTATCCTTGTTTTTTTTTTCAGCAGTTGTTTTCCACTCCAGCAGACCTGTGAAGCTGCAGGGGCTGGCTGCCATTTGGCCAAAACAAAAAAAGTACACATCAAGCAAATTGAGTGGCAAGCTATTTTATGAGGCTTCGCAGCGGGGGGGTTGATAGTTTTAAAGGGAGGGGATCCTTTTTTTTAAACCAAAAAAAAAGACGTGCTCAGCCTCCCTCTCTTTGTCTTCTTCTCTCGGAGGAAGTGCTTTATCCTTGCCAACAGTCCCAGCGGCCCAGGTGTAACACCGAGCTCAGCTGTGCTTAAAGCGTGAAAAAACCTCCGCCTCCATCTCGCCGTAATGTTCCAATTCTAATTTTATAGCATCATAAACATATAGTGCGCCTGACGCTACAGCGTTATTGGTATAAGTAGTCTGTGGGGTTTTAAACACAGCCGAAGCAGCGTTGGGCTAGGGAGGGGGGAGGGAGGGGGGAGGAGGGAGGGAGAGGTGATTAAAAGGAAGCAAGGAGGGAAGGATGAAGGAGATGGATGTAAACGGTTAACTGCACCATTGATGTGGAGGGAAGCACGGAAGAAGGATGAAGAAAAGAAGAATGAAAACACGAAGCAGGAACCTGGTTAAAGACACAAGGATGGAGGAACACAAGTACACTGTGAAATCTCTCAAAAATAAATATTGGAAGTACACGTGTTACTTAAAAAAAATAAATTCAAACAAGTTTGTCCTACTCCAAATATCACATGTAGTCATTTCTATCTTTGTACCTCCAGGTCACATCTATTAAACTACATAGCCTAGTTGTTTTTTTATGGTAAAGTGAAGGAATCAATGGGATTAAAGAGTAAAAAACATGCTCATGAAGGAGTCGAAATAAACCTGAGACGATATGGAAGTAAAAGATGCCAAGATCGAGCGAGATAAGAGAAAGAGGAACAAGCGGAGCAGCAGGAAAAGTGTTTCAGAGGATGAAGACGGAGGCATCAGGACGTGCAGGTGGAGGACCAGATCTCAGGAATTCCTCCTCCTGAAATCTGTTTCCTACAGTGCATGAAGGGAGAATGTACGAGAGTCGCGTTGGGCAGAGAGGTGGATGACTCAGCCAGGACAGAGGACGGGAGCTGAGCTGGCACATGAAGGTGTGCAGATAGTGCTGAAGCATCTTTCCTGCATCTGGGCCAGCTTTTGCTGCACAGCACTCTGACATCCGCTCCGCTGTGCTCGTGTTCAGCACAAACGAGGTCTTGCTAGGTGAGGATTTTTTTTCTTAACTGTCAAAAGTGAGGGAGGCCCCCCCTGCTGGCCATTCACCACAGCTAACCCATTACTTCTCCCAGCTGATAACTGCTGTCTTCCTTGTGTCAATGCTAGCAACAGGTGGTTTGTCAGCGCCCGAGTTCTTGGTAACGATCAGCCTGTTGTCGTGCCGATGCGCGTCGGACCAATCCAGCTTCAGGAAACCAGCCAGAGGAAGCATTAATACCGATTCTCAGTGGAGCTGCTGAATGTTGTTGAATCTTTTCTGGTTTGGATGCTCCGACAAAAAAATAACATTCTCTTCACGTCAGAAATGAAACTTGAGCGAAGTCAGATTTCTATGTTAATGTATGTGTTGACTGCCGCTATAGCGCAGCTTGAAAGGCACCGCTAGGCGTCTCAGCCCTGAGAGTAATCTGATATTCATTAAACTCATTTCATCTTTCTAATTCGTTTCATTAGACCATTATTCATCCTTTTTTTCTCGCTGGGAGCAGCAATTCATTACGCCATCATTTGTGAAATTGTCTAAATAGCAGCTTCTCTTTAGGAGATCCCAGCCAAACAAACAGCAGCAGCGACGTCTCCAGCTATGATTCTTCTTTGCTGTTATGGTGAGGAGGGATGATAACGAGAGAGCAAATCGAAGGGTTGGGATAATTATAGTTTGTAGATGATGCTGATACACTCTGGCATTTCAATGAGGTGGCAGTGTGTTTCCTTGGGAACGGTAATAATATGGTTGTAATTAAAGTAGTAAATTCCAGCACTGTTCATTGATGGGAAAATCATAAACCAGTTCTTTTTTCTCGGTTGGCTGTTCGCAGTGGTGCTGCAGCCTTCAGACGCAGTCATGTGACCACAGGAACAATGCGAGATCACAAGCGAGGTGGAAGTTTTTCAGCCAAGCCAACCTCCCCTGTCTTTGACTGACTTTGAGCGGGATTTAATGAATGTAAAAAGGGAGCGAAGCCCACCTGGCCTGAGCTCAAAATCCCTGTTCCACCTCTGAGTACAAGCTGTGTGGGTGCTTGTTAACCATTAGCTCTGCTACCAGGGGCATTATGCATGGTGAAACAGAGATAAGAAGCAAGCTCCTGCGATGTTTTCTTTTTTCTTTTTCGGTCTTTGGTCTGCGAGAGAGACTGAGGCCTATTAGCATGGCATTGTGCCATCTGCTGTGTAAGCCACATTAGCTGTAAGGTCAGCAGTAATGGGGCAGGAGTTGAACTACCATTAATCCACTTCAGTTTGTGCTTCGAAACCGGCCCTTCTTAACTGGTTTGATTGTACTTATGTGCCTGGCAGAGGACTCGGCTGCCATGTCTGATTGTTTGGCTAATTGTTTGGAAAATGAACTCAAACGAAACGATACTTGTTGGTCTATAGAAGAGATTAACCCTGAGAAAAACCTGCATGTGATGCAAACTGTTGAGCTGCAAAGTAACAAAGACAAGTTGGTGGGAACTTGGAAAATAACTCGTGTTTGAAAAGTCTTACGTAAAGAAAAGTTTTGTGAAACACATAGTTGGTTTTAAGTGCAATTCTTTTTTTCGCTAATCTGACAAACTTTCACATGTTTCAGGCTATTTAGTTTTGACTAGCTTGCACAGTGCGTGTAGGGGGTGGGGGTGCGTATGGGGTGTGTGTGTGTGGGGGGGGGGGGGGGGTTGTTCTTTTGCCAGAAGCACTGAATAACATTTTCTGAAATAATTGGACAACCTACTTTTGGATATCTGTGTCCTAAATTTTTGTTCCCTTCCTGTTTGAGCAGCACTAATGTGCAACTCAGTGTTCTTGATCAAATAACGCCAATTGGTGGAGTCAGTGGTTATTTACTGCAGAGCTGATTTTAGACACAATGAAACAGAAACATGGGAATCAAGTTTTGTCGTTATGATGTGTTCGATTTTCTCTTTAACCAGTTGAAGTTGAAGTTTTTGATCAGTTTTATTACCTACTGAGACGTTATACGTTAAACACTGTGGAAAGACAGAAGCAACACTCTTCTTTCAAATGATCCAGTGTCGTTGGAAGCACGTGGTTCCATTTTCAGCGAGTGAATCAGAGGATCTTGAGTCGCCCAAAGTCACGATTTCATAGACCACAATGGAAACGAATGCAGCTCACCAGAGATTGTTCGAAACCAGACAAACGTCTCTCCCCTTTTTTGAAATGCAAATGCGTTGTTTCTTTGCAGCAACTCAATACACCACTAATGAGCCGTCCTCAAGCTGCCAGCGTGATTGAAAAGCCCCTCTGAGCCGTCCACGCAGCATGTCGCACAGCCGGACGGCGCTGCGAGGCGGAGGACGGGCCCGTGGTTATTAGAAGTCCCGGCCTCTTATCGCGCCGCTCCAGCTCGATCTGTACACCCCGGTGTTGTGAGTTGAATCTCTGCCACGAACGGGCTTGTTTTTTTTCTCCTCCCCCGGAATAATGCATGTTTGTGGCCTGCAGGCTTTGTCCAATATTTAATCAAGTGAAATGGCCTGAAATAGAACAATCTGGTATCATAGTTCACTGTTCTGAGCACGGAGGCGTTCATTTGTCTCCGGACAAAAAAAAAGCTGAGAGCGGCTAATGGAGATCCTCCCTTTTGTCCCGGTCTGGACCGAGCCACGCTGGAGTTGATTAACGTGCACCAAAGCACGCGCTCGCGTCGCGGTCACGTGCGCTCCCAGCGAGGGCTCAGGTTTACCAGTGTGTGGAGCCGTATCAGTGGTGCACGCTGGCAAGGAGCCATACGCAGGGACAGCCACTGGGAAGGGGGGGGGCGGGCAGCCGGGGGGGTGGGGGGGTGGGGGGGGAGAAGATTACTGTAATGGAGCTCACACATACATACTGCAGACACGTATAGGCATAAGTACACAAATGCATTCATAGAGCCGCATGCAAGCAGGCATTTTCTCTTGTGTAATGAAAGTGTAATGAAACCCAACACACACACACACACACACACACACACACACACTCACACACACACACACACACACACAGGCGCCCTGGGCTGAGGGCTTGGCAGAGCAGAGTAGATAGATTAGTGTAATAGTCTCGGCCAAGGCAATCATCTGCCCACTGTAGGGCTTCAAATACTGGCAGCAAGATCCAGCTCAGACACAAAGAAATTAGCAACAATGAATGAGTCAGTTTGGATGAGTTCACAATGCGAACGGTTCACGCCGTCGAGAAAGAATGCGGGAAGAACGCACAAAAAAAAAAAAAAAAAACGCCCACTGATTAGCATGAAAATGTATTTTTGGAGCTCAGCATGCGACAGAGCGGCTCCAGACACGTCCACGGCAGCCTGGCCGCTCCTCGCATGTGTGCGTTCTCAATGAAGACGGCTCCGCCTGCACGCTGACGTTGAAAAACATCAGAAAAGTGGTGTCAGAGTTGACGAGAGTTTGACTCCAACTCAGACGGTGTCCAACGAGTGGCTTTTGTTTGGCATCGCTCTGTCACGTCGATGCTTCGGTGGTCAAAGCTCCACACAGGTGTTCACACTCAAACGAAGGCCCGAGGCCAGAGCAGTAATGGCAGAATCAATCTCCGTCTCTGTGTGCAGCCGGAACACAAAGAGCTGCTCGGATCTTAGCTCCTATTTTCTCTCTCCGATCATTAACCTGCTCCCTTCAGTGTCACTTTATATGTCCCTAATAGGAAGCATGGCATTTCCAGCATGCATGTTTTCATGCATGCGTGAGTGTGTGAGGGCGTATTTGTGGCCAAGGTTCACCACTGTACAGATGAAAACATCAAGTGAAGCAAAAGGGCGAGCGCTCGTGGTCGTCCAGTGTTCACATGGTCCTGTTAGCATTCATGGGGTCACTCAAGAGGACACGAACGCACGTGTCCACATCCGTCCAGTCCTGCGCTGTTGTTCCACTGAGGGCGCAGCAGGAAGCTCCAGCTACGTTCATCCCTGAGCTCTTAATGCTCCGCCATTAAGCCTGAACACGGCGCCTTAACCTCCGTTTAAGTCCGAGTGTGAAGCAGCTGCCGTAACCCGTCCGGAGAAGCCCTCTGCTGGTCTGAACCGGCTGCCCTCCTGGCTTTAATGAGCAGTTTCATTTGCAATTTAATGAGGGTGTCCAGGAAAGCTGACAAGCCTTTTTTAAGGAAACTGAAGGACAAATGTGCTAAACGCCTCCGTCAATGTGACGAGTGTCTACTGAAGAATAACCGGTTTTGATTCAAAGCAGAAAAGTCCTGAGATCTGCGATTTCCCTTCATATGCTGAAACAGGAAGTCCTGGAGAGGAAAGTGTTCCAGTGTTTTTCTTTCTAAACATCCCTGCAACGATAAATCAGCTGTGATGCTTTGTGATGATTGAGCACATTTATCATCTCCATTCTACCGTCTTTGCTGACGGACTTCTTCTGGTTTCTGCAGCACTTGTAACAACAAACCAGACTGTGTGTGTTGTTTTTTTCTTCTCTTCCTCTGGAAGATGCTGCTCCAGGCTTTTAAAAACAAAGCAGTGGGCGTATTTATTATTTACAGCGGGCATATAGAGTGTGTTTGCCTTCCTCACACGAGGGCGTCGGCTGCCGCGCCGTTCTGCCAGAACATCAGATCGAACAATTTAGTCTCCAAACCCGAAAGACAGACGTGTCAGAGGCGTGTCACCGAGAGGAAAGACTTGGCGAATAATGCAAGAATTGTAGCATCTCCATTGTTTACCACCATGTCCAACAACCTGTTGAAGGCTTTAATCACCAGAACTTAAAGCTTCTTTGAACCACTCGTGTGTCTCTCCTACAGGATGATCCCTCCGTCCAGCAAGAACTTCCTGGTGAACAACCTGGCGGCGGGGACGCAGTACGACCTGTGCGTGCTGGCCATCTACGACGACGTCATCACCTCGCTGACGGCGACGCGGGTGGTCGGCTGCGTGCAGTTCACCACCGAGTCCGAGTACATGAGGTGTCACTTCATGCAGTCCCAGTTCCTGGGCGGGACCATGATCATCATCATCGGGGGGATCATCGTGGCCTCCGTGCTCGTCTTCATCATCATCCTCATGATACGCTACAAGGTGGGTGTCTGAAGACGAAGGCTCAGTAGAGGGGGCGGAGTCTCGTTCACCTCCAGGCTCCATGTGCACAAAGAACAGACACAGTCATGGTTTGTAGTAGGAGCTCCCAAATTGATGTTAATCCAGTACAGGTCCTGTCTAACAGGCTCAGTCTGACCCTGAACGTCTCTTTACAACACGTCACAGAGGATGTTTGGTCATAACGTGGAGCTGAAAGAGGAAATTTAGTAAAACTCGGTAAAACTTGGTACAAATCAGTCAATTAAAATCAGGATTTTGTGCAGTACAGCAGAGATACTTTGTGGTCAGACTCCAGGATCTGGTCCAGGATCTGGTCCAGGATCTGGTCCAGGATCTGCCCGTGTGTCGTGCAGCTAAACGGACAAGACGTGCTAATTGAGTTCTGCCTGCAAGAACTGAGTCAATCAAACCTAATGGACGTTTGAATGGCAGCAATGGCCGCTGCCGCTCTGTCAGCAGTCCTGCAGAGCGCCGCTCAGTGTCGGTCAGTCGGTGACTGGCTGTGAGAGTGACACTCGGATGAAGTGTGATGTTTTTGTGTTGCGTGACTCTGACAGCCGTTTGTCTCCGCTCTCCGTCCAGGTGTGCAACCCAGGTGAAGGTGGCAAAGGCGTGTCCCTGTCGATGACCAACGTCCACTCTCAGACCAACGGGCAGCAGTCGCAGGGCTGCACCGTCACGCCCAGCGCCTCCAAGCACGGCTCCATCGGATTGGACGACCTCTCGGGAGGCGCCAAGAAACGGAGCGGTGGAGGAGGAGGAGGAGGTGGGATGGGCGGGGGCAAGGATTCCATGACTCAATCCTCCGACTCCTCGCTGCCCGACTGCTCCACGGCGACGCTCCTCAGCCAGACTTGGGCGGCGGCGAGGAGCCCGACGGGCGGCGAGGAGCGGGCGGGCGACGACCGAGCTCAGGCCAGCTTGGTGTCGCCCACTGTCGCCACGGCAACGCTGCCCAAGCCCAAGAGGAAGCCGGCGCCGAGCAAGCCCGGCTCGGCGTGCTCCAACGGCCAGGCGGCGCCCGACAGCCTCGGCTCCGCCCCCTCCCCCCGCCCGCCCTCCTCCTCCTCGTCGGCCGCCTCGGCCGCGCCCCTCCTCTCCTCGCTGCCGCTGGAGAACCCCAACACCAACCGCAACAACTCCACCTCCCTCAACCAGGCCCCGCCTCCTCCCCCCCCCTCCACCTTCTCCAGCCCGTACGCCGCGCCCAGCCCCGCCCCCTCCAGCCGCTTCAGAGAGACGCCCATCCTGCGCCGGGCTCCGCGCGCAGGCTCCGCCTCCTCCTTCTCCTCCTCCGCTGCCAAGTACCAGACTCTCCCCGTGGAGGAGGCCGGGAGGAGCCGGGCGAGGAGGAGGTACTCTCTCAGCGAAGGAGGCGCAAAGACTCCCTCGCTGTCCCAGCAGGGGGAGGGCGGGCCCAAGTTAGGCCGCAGATTACGGAACAAAAGGAGCCAATCGATGAGCGGCATGCTGCTCCCCAAAGACGGGGAGGGGGACTCGGACAAAGGCCGGTGCGACTCGGACTGGATCCTGGAGAGCACGGTGTGAGCCGGCAGCAGGCAGCAGCGTCAGCTACACATGGGTTGGTTTGTTCTGCTGTAACGTTTGTGTCACTGCGGTGCGAGTGCTAGTTTGAGTTTGTTTCTAGGGGAACGTGTGAACTTTCTGCGAGTGTGTGTCGGCGTTTTCAACGTGGTTTCATGTTTGAAGTCTGTCTCGATGTGTGTGAGAACGACTGCTTTTTTCTGGATGTGTGTGTCTCTGTCTGTGTGTATGTGTGTGCTTTTCTTTTTCAGCCTGTTTGTTTTTTCATTCTGACTCTTCACAGATTTTCTTTGGTTTACAGTTCGTTTTTTTTTGTTCTTTTTTTATTCGTCCACTCCTGCAGCGTCCGTTCTGCCGCCGTCAGTCATTGAGCGAGTGGATAACTTGCCTTGTCTCGTAGCGTTCTCGAGTTGTCTTGTTGGCTCCACTTTATAGCACAAACAGAAACAAGACAATGGACTCGCCACGTCGTTTTCCAGTTCACACTCACTTTCTGTGAAAATACACAAAAAGGGAATTACAACAGGTTAAAAAGAGAAAAAAGAAAAAAAAAAACACAAAAAAAAATGCAAGAACAACAAAAGCACACCATCGTCGACGTTCACTCGTTCACAGGGAGTGCGCATCCAAACCGTGGCAAGAGAATAGCAGTCGGTGCCTTCTTTTGCACTAACAGACCCTCACTAACAGAAACCCGGATCTCGGACCCCACCGCTGCTCCACCAACGAGGGATCAGGACGCAGGTGGAGACCGAAAGGAAGAGAGAGAGTTCACACATAGCCTTTCTTACCTACTGCGGAGTACAGACCTTTTCTTGACATATAGAGACACAAAGTAACAAAGAAACGACAAAGACTCTAAAGGACCTCTTATGAAATTGATATTTTTTAAAGGGAAGAATAAAAAACAAAACAAACAAACAAAAAAAAACAAAACAAGAGAACCATGTGAGCTTTTCACTGACATTGGTATACGATGGCCTTGTTGGTCACGAGCTCCCAGAAAGCTTCTGTACAGAAAAAGACAACATGTACTGTGTTGTTATGTTGTGTAAAATAAAAAAGGGATAAAACAGACGACTGTGACGAGTGTGTTTAGGAGCCGACGGCACGACCTCCAACGTGTCCACTTCTGTGACAGCCGTCACAAATCAAAATGTGGGCAAACTTTTTTTTTATTTTGTGACATTTGTTTCTTTTCTTTGTGTTGTGTTTCCAGAAGAACTTTGTAAGATTAACTGTGCTGCCTTTCTTGTCACGGGTTAAGAAATGCTTACAGAGTGTAAGTGTGTTGTACACAGGACTTTAAAGAAGGTCATGAATATGAATCGAGCCCTTTGGCAAAAATCCCCCTTTTTCACAAGTTCAAACACTAATTGTATGAAAAAAAAATGCTCTGAATCATAATAAACCTCTCGAGGGTCTTTCACCTGCTCATTAAAACAGAGAATCATCTGGAAGCTTGACAACACACCTGGCAGCTCCCATCCCAGAGGTCTTTCCCACATTATCTCATCATTTGGCCGTAATTTCTGATGTAATAAGTCATCACCTGCATTAAAACACCTGCAGTTTACTGCTGCTGCCTTTACTCTCTGTGTGGCAATCAAAGCAGACTGACGTCCACATGCAGTCCGACCCAGCAGTGTTTGTGTGAAGAGGTTCCTGATGTTACCAGTGGTTCAACATCAGCACAGCCAGTTGATTCAAACCATCAGAGATCCGAGATGAGACTTATAATCAGTCTGTAGCTCTCTGTTTCAATGGTGATTGAGCAAATCTATGCAGAAAAAATGGAGTTGTCATATTGTCTCGTTATGAAAAAATCTGTTGTCTTGTTGTCATGGTAACCCTCTTTGATTTCCAAATGAGACCTAAATGACTTTATATGGACTGACAAGTGAGACATTGGTGGGGCGGTTTGGACGGCCGTCGCCCTGAATCATCGGCGTCTGGAGGAGCCGCAGACAGGAAGCGACGCGCCGGTGACGCACGGCGGCGCCGGCAGCACGCCGCCACCTTCACTCCTGCGTGTTTTGTCCGCTGATCAACGAGAGCTCGCCATTCAGAGACGGTAACGATCATTAGTTGAGGAGGTAAGAGGTCAACGTGTCGTTTGGAGTGGCTGTTGCCGGGCAGAAATTGGAGAGGGAAGGGGAAGTTTATGGGTCTTTGGCAGGCACCGAACGTGAAGGTTACAGGGTTGTTTCACTCTGAAGTTACTGACTGAGCTTTATTACATTATTACATTACATTAATGCTCCACTTATTCTTTTATATCACACCTGCACATCAAAAACTGGTTAAATGCTACACACAAAGCATGATTGGATCCTGTTTTGTTGGCTTTGATTCTGTTGAAGGAAACGATGTAGATCATCACGAGTGAAAATACTTTGAGGGTCTGAATCACATTTTGTTGTTGAAAGTTTCAAATTGAGTTTTGTTTATCTTGCTTTCTACTTGAACTTTGTCACATTTTCAATTCATTGTTTCTGTCATAACTCCTGTGGCCACTAGAGGGTGTCTTTTTTGTTTTTTACGTCCGTCTTACTGCAGACTGAGTCGCTTAGTTCTAGCAAACGCTCCGAGTGTTCCCATCATGTGTTGATGATAATGTGCTGTTTGAACGTTTCTTTCAGACCGAGCGGCTCTCGGCCGTGCAGGTAAGTCTGCAGCCTGAAATCCTCCCTCCAGATGTGTGTGTGGCTCTAAATGCAGCTTCAAAATCATGTTGAGGTTGTTTGAGCAGCACTTACAGTAACAAGGCGACCCGCGGGTCACAGCCGGTACGGGCGGAGTCACTATCGCTTAACTTCATCGCGGGAAATTGATTCACTCTGCAATTAAATTACTGGAAATTGTTTGACATGAAGCGGTTCTGACAGGCGATCGCAAATGGATGTTCGCACTTCAATTATCAGACTCTGCTGTTTTTAATGAAGGCAATTGAATTGACAGGACTGATGGGGAATCATTACGGGGCTTTGTGAGTGTGTTTCAGTGTTTACTCCTGCTTTTTCCAGCAGTGTTGGGCTCCCGATGGAAAGTCCGATTATCGGTAATGAAAGTGACACCTTTCATGCTGATGAAGATATTTAATTAAGGAGAGTGAGCGCCTCACTCCCAAACCAAAATTACCCCCGCCGCGGTGCACCTATCGCTCCGCGGGATTACATTTCAATAGGCGATGACGCCAGCAGACATCAGGTGAATGTTTAAACAGGAACCCGAGTGGCCGGGGAGTCATGTGAGAGGACGAGAGGAGAAACCAGACGCCGGCAAACAATTCTGCTTTTGATACAATTTGCGTAAAAAGCCGGCGGCCTGCAGCTGTCCTGCTCGGATGGAGCGGGCCGACGCACCTCGTCTGGTTTCCCATTGGCTGGTTCACACCTCCCTCACTGACCTTCCAGTGCCTTTCTTAAGCTGTAAATGCTTAATGGTAAGAGGCTTTGGAGGAGAAGATCCCCTCCTATATCCCTCTTCCTCATTTCCACTCGATTTCAGCCCCCCGATCTGTCCCCGTCCCTCCACCCATCGCTCACTTTTTTTTTTTGCCATTTATCTCTTCACATTTGGAAGATTTAGCAACCATTTCTCTACAGGGAGCAATAGTTTATGTAAAAGTAGAAGAGGATTAAAGCAATAATCTGTGACACCGACACTAAATTTTAAGCTAATAAAAGTCTGAATGGGCTGCAAAAACGACTGATTAAAGTTTGACGGTGCAGCTGGAAGGGGCCGAGGGGCCCTAATGGAGGCCATCTGATGGAGCAGCAGCAGCAGTGGGAGTCATCGGGGGGTGAATGACTGCCATAAAGGTAAACCCAGGCGAAATGTCACCGACTCTTGAAAACTTTGCTCTTAGATTTTAAGTACTTTTAACGATTAAATTTCAGAGACGAGAGCCCAGACTGACACGTATGGGAAGCTGGACGTCTACCGTTACAGGGTGAACCTTGTTACTGTAGCGTCTCACTGTTTAAACACAGTGATGAATCTGAGAAGAAATAACCACACAAAACTGCATTATTCACTTTTAGCTTGCTGTCCATAAAATCCTGTATCGTCCCCACACACTCTGTCAGGTTGCCTGAGAAAAGGCTGCACAGTTTTGCTTTTTAATGTCTTTCATTCACAAAAAACAATGGAATTGTTTTTTTTTTTTAATAAGATTAGTTGCAAATTTAATATTCAGCAAACTCGCGTATCATTGTAGACACAGTTCAATACTTTTACAGCTCTGTGTGTGTGTGTGTGTGTGTGTGTGTGTGTGTGTGTGTGTGTGTGTGTGTGTGTGTGTTGCCTGACAACTTGCGTATTGGATTTCGCCCCTTATTATGCTTACCATATGGTTCTACATATGTCCATCACAATACAATGCACACAAAGACACACACGCCCCGTGGCTTTCCATTAAAATTTCCATTCTGAATTACCTTTGCCTCCTGGGAGAGAAGTGGTGCATAATGAACTGAACACTATTTATTGTGCACTGTGTGTGCGTGTGCGTGTGTGTGTATGTCTCCAACCTGTACGTCTGTACATCAGATATCAGAGTTAAACACACGGTGGTTTAAACTGAGTGGAGAACACGTGTGTGAGGATATTTGTTTGTATTATTGTGAGGACCTGAATCTGTCCACACACTCGCACTGTGGGGGCTCAAAGTCTGCTTGGGGGCAAAAAATGAAGTCACCACCAGAATATGATCCAATGTTCAGCTGAAAAGACATTTATTTAAACATAAAGAATTCGCAGAGTTTATACGGAGCTGCCACAAGCAGGGCGCAGTTTGTGGTGACGCCACTTGAGGGGGATGTTTCCGACACTCGTCTGGTGGGACGTGGACCCTCATGGTAACTCTTCAGAAAATCAAACAGGATCGAATATAATTAAAAAAAGGGTCAATGTGATACTTTTAACTGCTGATTCATCATGCTAACTACAAGCTAGCATGCTAACAATGATTGCCGAAGACTTTTATCATGAGAACTTTCATTATAAAACTATATTAAAAACATTCGTTTGACATGTTTGGTCTGAAATGAAGAAGCTTCGAGTGACTGTGAAGGAAGAATAGATCTGAGCTCCTCCTGTGATCAGCAGAAGCGAGGATAATGAAGGCTGGTGGTGGTGGTGGGTGTGTGTGTGTGTGTGTGTGTGTGTGTGGGGGGGGGGTCCTGCCCACTTCTGGCCATGCATCTTTGCCAAAAAAAACCTTGAAATCACAACGTGTGTTACGTGTGCACCAGCCAGTCGTTCTGCCTGCCTTCCTCTGCTCATGCAGCCTGAAGGAAAGCCTAATGAGTGTGTCGGCGCGCCGGCCCACTGCGGCGCTGCGTTTGTGTGCGATAGCGCGGGAGCGGCGCGTCTCAGTGTGCGAATTTGCTGAAATGCACAACTGGTCAGAGTGACGGCGAAATCAACATCACCTCAAAGGAGGAAAAAACAACGGTGATTCTTTTGGACGGCGTCGATTTAGCAGCACAATTTAGCATTTGGGGAGCTAACGAGGCCTTTTCTTTCCTCTCACGTTCAAAAGTAAGAGACCAACTTTTCAAAATCTGCAGCCAAACAAAATGGTTGATCAATGAATCCTTCACGTATGTCAACGGCTCGTTCACACTGTTAAAACATCACAGAAGTGGAATAAAACTGTCGTTCTTTTGGTACTTTTACTTCCACCTGTTTGGAGATGTTTTCAGCAACGAGCTGATTGACTCGTTCGAGTTTTAAGGAGTTTCCTGACTTCCTGATGTCTTTCAGGCAGGAATCGAGCAGTGATGTGGGAACGACACCACGCAGCAGAATAAAGGCTTCACTCACTGGAAATGGACGCCGAAGAGACGCCGCAGTAATCCAGGAGCAGTGGACGGAGCGCCGGTCACATGGTCGCTCCTGGCAGGTGTGTCCGTTTTCCGGCCTCGGTACCGCGTGTTCCTGTCAGGCTGACGGAGCTTCTCTCAGTCAACATTATTGAACCTAACGAGCAAATTCAGCAGAGTTTTTGTCTCCATCATGGTGAGGAGTCGGAACACGCGCGGACACGATGTTATTTTCTGCCACTTTAATGACAGCTTTTGATTTCCAGCAGTGTCACATCAGCAGCTAACGACAGAGTGAACATGATTCCCGGTAAATGTCACAGACTTCCATCAGTTTCCAGCAGAAGTGCCGGTGCAGCCAGGAAGTGACTCAGCTCACTTTATTAGGGAAAACATGAAGGTGTTTAAAAGTTCGCCTGTCAACCTGAAGAGTTCCAGTAAACAAGGATCACACATGGATTTTTACAGCCACTGACTGGTGGCCAACCCCTCCTCCTCTTCCTCCTCCTCCTTCTCCTCCTCCTCCTCATTTCTTCTCCAGCTCCTGCACCGTCTTCCTACAGAGCTGTGCGAGTGTGGCTGACACACTGCAGCCAACAACAGGATGACAGTCGAACGGAGAGACTGGCTCCGTCGCAGATTGTGTTCTCTTCAAGCTGTTCTGTCCCGGAAAACAAAATAGACGCCGTCGCTCCGTGTTGCTGTTTTCCTTTGAATTTAACTTGCCAGCCAATTAGTCACACAGCTCGGGCTTTAAACAGAGTATGAACAGTTGAAGTAAGGAAACAAACACCTTCCTGCAGCGACACGCTGAGCGGAGGATGTCTGGCTCGCTCTCGCCACGCTAAAAATGTGAGACGGAACTGAAGCACCAAATACACTTGAGAGGCTTTGCGGGGGGAGGTGGGGGGGGAGATAAAGGAGGTGCTCATCCAAGCCCTACGCCACTCTTTCATCCGTTCCTCCACCCTTGCATCCTAAAGCACCTTAAGTGTTCGCTCTCTCCCAGGAGGCCCGGGCTGATTTCACCGCGCCACGCTGGCTCATTCCTCCTCTTCCGCCCGCTCTGTTTGTTTTTTTTGTAGTTGTTTTTTTTTCTCGAGGCGAGGATGAAAGACAGAAAAAAAGGAGGCAGAGTAAAACGATTGATGGTAACAAAAGGGGAAGTGTGGCGAAAGTAGTTGAAGGGACAAAGCTGGAATCCATATTTATTAACGGGGGGGGGGGCTGGAAAAGAGGACAGTGTGCACTGCTGCTAAAGGTGTAATTTCCAGAGCGGTAAGTATGGTGTTGTCAACACAGCTGGTGTCAAAGATGCAGTATTAGCAATGCATGCAAACGGAGCCCAGCTGTTGGGATGAAAGGCTTTTCAATGGCACCGCCATGCCGGGACGAATCCCATGAAGGCAGCAACAGGAAGAGGAGAAAACAGTTTGTACACGATCGCCTGACGTTCGCTTTCTCCACCTAAAACTGTTAAGTCATCCTCTCAGCGACAAATATCAGAACCTTTGTAATTTCTACTCTCTGTAATCGATTGGATTTGAGCTGGTGGCTCATCGATTCTGGCCGCTGCATGTTTGACTTTCTCGGCCTAATCAAATTTCAGATTTTCTGCCTCAGAGTCCAAAACGATGCCAAAGAGGGTCAAACGGTGGCTTTAAATCTTCCTTGAGGTTGATCGACGAGTGTTTGTGGGAGCGGGCGTGTCTGTGTGTGTGTGCAGTGTGATGGACAGACGAGCCGTCCGGGGGGAGCCGGAGCTGAGGAGGCCGTCCAGGAGCTCCAGTCCCGGGTCAGACCTCATCTTCCTCCTGCTGCTGAAGTGCATCTCACACCTCAATTAAATGTCAGCCGGAAGCTAACAGAGCCGCCTTCGCTCCCTCAACTTCCATCTTTCCCCCCCCATCAGGTGGACGCTCGCAGGACGGAGATTAAGGTAAATACAGACACCTCTGGGAAGGACGGAGCAGAGGAGCAGCCGAGTGGAGCCGGAGGTGAGGGGAGAGACGCGCGTTTCTTCAAGTAAGGCGAGCAGAACAAAGAAAACACTGGGGTGATATAATTCCTCGTTTCCAATGCGGTTTCATGCGTCTGCATCTATTAGAATCAAACCTGAGTGCCTCAAAACAAAGCAGACAAAAGCATCGGGCGCTTTAAGAAAATTACCCCACAACACACGCTGATTGGCAGGTTTTCGCAACATTTCTATTCCCACCTCGCAGGGAATTAGTGGGAGAGCGAGTTGGAGAGATAAAGAATGAGTTTGTGGAGGCGGCGGAGGGAGGAAACACGGGTAAACACACTGAACTGTGGGACAGATATACCGTGAACGAGGGGGAGAAATCGATGGCGAGACGGTGATGAAAGGATAAAAAGAAATGTGGGGAAAGTAAACAGAACAGGCCTCCTCCTCCTTTCCATTTCCAAAAGCTCTCTATTCTGGTGCAATTTTCTTTTCCTCCCCTCCCAGTCGCTCTCCTCGCCCGATCCCTCCATCCCAACAGCGCAGGCAACATTTGCCAATTTACTGCTCTCTACACTGTGACCACGGCGCTTCAATCCCTCTCTGTGGACGGCTGCATGAATGGTAAGTGGAAATATGTTGGAAAGGAGCGAGGAGAGGAAGGTGGATACTGGGAGGCTGACGAGGGGACGGGGAAGGAGGGGTTTAGAGGGGGGGGGGGGGGTCACATGAAGAACGTGTTTAACTGGTTTGTGGAGAACAGAGAGAGGAGAGATGAAACGAGCCTGATGCGCCTTTTTTTCTTCCTCACATTTGCCGAACACAAAGCGAGAGACCAGAGAGGGCCGTTTAGAGATGAAGAAAGGAGGCGCGATCGTTCCTCAGAGGCCACGACCAACAGGAAACTGTGGCACACGGAAAACAGCCCACATACATGTTTTTAATGGTGGTGTGGAGAAATTAGAGGAGGCTTTCACAGCAACTCTTCAGGGATTCGTTGCTCCTTCTTTGCTTCACAATCTAAACCAACACACACGGCAACAAATGCAATGATAGTGTGGATATTTGGATGTGAACAGGTGAGACCCGTTTTCCTGCAGTGTGGTTGTTGCTAGTATTGTGCAAAGGCCTGAGGAGCGTAATTCAAAGTTCAGTGTTTTCATGGTGTTTTCTCACCTCGCTCTGCAGCTCTGCTCAGATTCACCCGTTTCAAACACGGGTCACGCCAGGCACAAGCGTGTTGTCGGGGAGCTGTGACACCGAGCCCTTTCCCGGTCCGTCTCAAACATCTCGCCTGCTCCATGTTGAGACTTCACAGCGCTCGGTGCGGCGTCTTGCACTTTGTAACTCTGAGCGGTTGCTTGTTTTGCCTCCGTTGACTCACTGCGCCGACATTTCAACACAAAGCAATCATCAAGTCATCGCCCACTCGTTCAAGCAGCGGATAAGAACTAATAAAAAAAGGACCCAGACGGCCATCGAGGACGATCCGAAGAAATACGGACCAGTTTTTGGCCGTGCTTTTTGAATTCTTCCTCACTGAAGACGAGAGCGTCTGCTAGGCACACAAATAAACCTCGTTCTAAGGAGTTGAGGTGGGAGGGATCAAGGAATGACGGACAGTTAAAGCACACTTGAATCAGGAATAGCTGGAGGGGAATCCGAAGAGAGGGGAGAAAAGCATAAGATTGTAGAAGAAGACGGAATTAAAGGAGGAAGTCGGATGGAGGAGAACAGCAGCAAAGATCAGAGCGGGTTAAGCGAAGCTGTTTATTTCATCCATCCTGTATTTCCTGCTACAGGGCAGGAGGGAGGAAGAGGGGAGGAAGAGAGGAGGAGGAAACTCACAGGATCAAAGCAGCATGGCTTGTTTACTCTGCCTTATTTGGTGTTTGTGCGCTGCGAGTGTGTATTTTCAGTGTGTATGTCCATAATTGGACTTTAATACATTATAAGAGTCAATGGGGCGAACAGGGAAAACTGGTCATGTTTCGCTTCTCTGCTTTCGACTGGGTAAACAGGCCTTTAAACCCAAGTATACGCTGTGTATATCTATACAAACAGTATGTGGTTTGACTCAACAATACGCAGAATCTGAAAACAGAGTTTACTCACGATTACTTACAGGATTTATTGGGCGCATTAGTGTCAGTGAGGTGATGTCTCGGCTGGTTTGTTTCCCTCTGAATTCAGGTTTCACACAGAGATTTTTCACGATTTGCCTTCCCGACCTGTTTAAGGTCACAGTTTGGTATTCTCACAGTGGGATACTTGTCGTTTTACTTGACGTCTTTCTAGTTTACAGTACTGATTGTAATCTGGTCCTTGATCTAGTGGGGCTTGTCCGAGGTTAACACAACAACAACACCACAACACTTCCTCGATGATGAAGCCACCTGGCACACGCTTATCTTTGAGGTTTTACTTCTTATAGGATCCTGAGAGCAGGAAGAGGAACAAAGCGATCGGGAGACTCTGCCCTGGATTTATTATACGAAAACACTCGTACATTTAATTTGCTCTCCGAATCGCACCGTAATTATCACTGAAACGCGCGTTGTACAGTGTCTATAACAATTAGAGCACTGTGGTTACAGGATGACCCCTCTCTGACAGAGCTGCTGCATAGCTAAATAGAAAATTAATGTTCATTATGGAGATGAGACGGCAATACACGATGTGCACTCGCAGCCCCTGAATACATATATTTTCCCCCGTGCTGTTCTTTTCATAAACATGTGCAGGAGAGATGACAATCATGGCCGCACCGTTTGATGACAGAGTGTTTGAGAGGCCGGCCACATGGAGCGTTTCCTATATCATGCATGAATATATTTGAACAGTGTCACCCATAAATATTTTTCTACGTCTTTGGCTTCTGGTCGACATAATTGCAGCATCTGAAGTATTTCTGCAGGATGCACAATATAACCCGAGTCTGAACCAGACGCTGGGTTTACACTGTGATGAGTCCGTCTGGTATAGAAGCAAGAATGACTTGTGAAACACAGAAAAAACATCCTTAGTGTCTGTATTGAGACAGACTTAAACAGATGTGTTTGTGTAGTAAAATTTGTGCTCCTGTAATCAGATTAGTGTGTGTGAAATCCAATTTGTACACTGTTAATATGTAGTGTTGTGTCTTGTTATCAGCAGGAGAGCAATGGACACGTGTAGCACACACAAACCACGCTGTGAATGCACACAAATGTAGCTACTCCGACACAAATCTCAATACAGGAACATAAACATCATGATGCACACAGAAATCACACGTTTTAGCATTGGAGACGACACAGTTTCACTCCTGGAAGTTATCCGGCTGTTATATTGGCTGCACACTGATAAGCAGGAGAGTTTCATCGAAGAGAGAAAAAACAAACACGAGTGAGACGAAGTTGTTAAAAGCTGCTCTTCACATGCTGCTTGGCCTGATTTGTTGTGTTAGGACGATCCAGCGGCGTGTTTGAGCTGTTTGAAGGATTTGGGGGAAATAATGGGAGCCTGCGACGCCTGTGAGGTAAGGTAATCCTGCAGCAGCAGCTTTGTGGCAAATACCGAGGTACTTCTCCGCTCCTCACAAGCTTTATTTGCTGAAAACAAAAAACAAAACAAGACAAGAGCGGCGGACGAGCGCGATGCGAGCTCGTTTGTGTGTGACAGCGTGCGTGCGCGGCGCGACGACAGCGGTGCCATTACCGAGGCTGGCAAGCGAACAGAGGAGGAGACGGAGCCCAGCAGGAGGAGGAGGAGGAGGAGGAGGAGGAAGGCAGGCGTCCGTCCTGGCAGACACGGTGTCGCTCGCGCTGGACCAACGCCGCACATGTTCCCTGAATGCAGCACCTTCAGACCCGACAGTGAACCCGCCTTCTTTTATCTCAGGCCTGAACTCGTTCGTCTATTTTTAGCTCACATTTGCATTCCTGTATCATCTTGTGACGCAGGAAACACACATCATCGTAAAGGTCACGAGCTCTTATTCAGTTACGTTTGGCAGCAACGTGACATGGACCGATCACTGTAAGACATCACTTGTTTAGTCCGTCAGTTTTCATTGGACACTTTCTTCATTCATACCACTTGTAGAGCTGCAGAGCTGCTGTCTCTCCTCCCTGTCTGTACCTTTTTAAAGCAGTCGTCTCGTGACCAGGTGGATAAAGGCCATCAACTGACTGTTGGATGTTGTTTCTCGGCCTGTTGCTTTCTGACTAATTGCTTTCCATTGAAACGCAGATGAGACTCAACCAAGGACGTTGTGGACCCTCCAATCAGGTGAAGCCACCAGCTGCCAGCTTCATGACTAAACCCACCACATCTGATCACACCGCTCCTCGTTTGGCTCCATACAAAGTTCTGCTGGTATGTTCTGTTTATTGTTTGTTTGTTTGTTTTCTGAGCCCTGAGATCCCGGGCTCCTCGTGTCGGAGCTCTCTGGGCTTTTCTTGTTGACTCACAGACAGGAGGTGACCGCGCTGCTGGTGCCAAAGAGCCGAGAATCTGGAGCAACGGGACAGAGGAGTTCACACTCTGACGCTCCTGCTTTCACCTCTAAATCACGTCACTTTGTGAATGTTTCCAGGCAATCTGCTCTCTTAGTTTTCATCAAAAACAATTATATGTAAAACTTTAATGTATGTAGATGTGACAAAAACAGTGGTGATTAAAATGAAATTTACCAAAGTGAAACAAACTGAAAGTTTCCTGTAAAAATGCATTGTAAAAAAGTATTTATAGCACTTTTATTAGTCATCTAACTGTGTGCGATGGCTGCAAAGGTTTTACTTTCAGAGGCAGATTTAGAACTTTACTTCAATGTACTTTGAAAAAAATATAACTGCAGTTCTTGTGTCTAATTACATTTTCTTGTACTCGCTCCCTTTCACAGATCCAGTTCTGAGTCTGTGATGTAGAAAAGTGCCACAAAGATGAACTGAGTGGCTGGAAAACGTTCTGCTTGGGTGTTAAAGAGACACGAGGGAGAAGAGAGAGACGATCGGACAGGTGCTGACGAAGACCTGCAGCTGAACAGGAGGTAAGACTGTCGTCTGTCCTTTCACTTGGTGTCAGTCTCTCTGCTAACAAACGTCCCTCCTGATGCTGGGGGACGTTGGGTGGACATCAGACCGGGAGCGGCCGCGGCCGTACCCCGAATACACAGTTCATCTGAGGAATCTTTCTCGTACAGTTCGCTAGATTGAAAAACAACCTCATCAGTTCATCCTCTCAGTAAGAGCACAGAGATGTTTCTGTGGATTTGGCCTGTATTTACTCTCCTTCCTCTTTTGTCCTCCTTTTAGTTATTTCTCTTCATATTTGAAGCTCTGATCTGTTTCAAAACTCTCTCCTCCCTGAATCTCACTGATTTGCACCAAATTCTTCCTCCGTTGGTGGTTCTGACCAATACAGATAACGTTGTGGTGTGATACGGTCCGTGCTCGGCACCACGCTTCAGCTTCACCAGCAGCCTCAAAAACAGGAAGTCAAATTCAAGGATTGAAAGAAAAAAGGACGAAAAAAATTGTGATTATTTTGTAGCTTATCAAAAAAAAAAGTCATTTGATGTGAGTATGATTCAAAAAAGAGTGAAAAAATAAATTGTTAGAGATGTAAAGTGGTGATTGGACTTCATATAAATCAAAGTTTCTCATGAAAGCTTTTGTGTGTGCGATACTGATGCAGAGAAGAAAGGCTTTTAAGTTGCAAATCACAGCCAACTTTGCTGCTTGAATAATAACAAGGTCATCATTTTGTGTTGAGATGCCAGAACTAAGATGAGAATATTGATCTCACTGTCACATCACCCAGCTGTGTGTTGCAAGTTAGTTTTTCTTGTGCATTGACCAGAAGATCCTGATCTCCCAAATCTGTGTTTAAAAGTCTGAGATAGTTTCTACTTGTTCCAGAAAAAAAATAAAAAAAACAATATGAATTTTGCAGTCGCTGTCACATCAGCAGGAGCCTTTTGTTCGGAGTCTCTCTGTCAGTCAACACTGAGTTTTATTCACTTGGTGCTTCTGGGGGAAATGACTCAGACTTTAGCTTGAACTGGCATCAAAACACACCCACTTAAACACTGCGGTTGAAGCTTGAAGTGCTTCATGTCGGGGCCCCAGCCAGCAGGAGTCTCAACAGCACCATTACCAAATATAGCCCGCCTTTTTTCCGGCGTTCACCCCCAAAGTCAGTGTCCCAAATCTCGCACGCCCTCACCGTGGAGCGGCACATGAAGGCTGCGCCGCGAGTTAAAGACGTGCTGCCCGACCTCGTCTTTTAACCTTGACGACAGCAGCGAGTGGCACCAATACCAGACAGCGTCGTCTGGTCCAGACGCACGCAGGAGGAAAGGTGTGCAGACAGTTTGCTGCTGGAGGCAAAGGCTTATTATTTAATGGCACTTTTTATGAAACCTGGCAACTTTTCCTCTTATGAGAGGCTGAAGCGCAGCAACAGGCTGCCTGCTGGGAGGATTATTCACCACGACTCAGTGTCCTGTAAATCCAGCGCCATCGACTGGTGGATCACTGTCGGGGGGCTTCAGTCAGACCACCAGATTTTCCAGAAATGCGTCCAAAGGATCCAGTCAGAAGACTGCTCCGTATGAACGTTCTCATTCCTTCATCCACATGCATGAGAACTGCTGCATCCACAAGCAGTGACTGGCCAAACGTTATAGTGAAGGAATCGATATTTATTACACATCACTCTTTTTTTTTTTCTGTCTTTCTGTCTCTGGCCTTGAATGATGTCGGCATAGCAACATTGCACTTCCTCTAAATTACTGAGTGGCAGCCAATCAAATGCAAGCAGTGACCCTGGAGAGGCAGTGATAACAAATCAGCCTTAGTGACGGAGTGTGTGTGCATGTGTGCGTGCGTGTGTGCACGTCATTGCAAGCACTGGACACTCACATCCTTGTGTCTTGTTGAGTGGAGGCCTTTGACTTGAGGCTGTCTGATCTATTTTTCATACCGCGGATGGCTCACGTCCTCCTCTTCCTCCTCTTCCTCCTCTTCACCCTCTTCACCTCCTCTGTAGCCCTCATTTTCATGGGACCTTGAATGGGCCACTTATTCTTAATGAGTAACTTATTCTTTAGGATGCTGTTTGTCATCTTTTCAACTCGGACGCTTTGCAGCACAGATTTCGTCTCCCTTTTGATTTCTGACTGGACAACAGACTGCATGATTTCCTGCAGCAGATCCTCTCTGACAACCAGTTCATGTCATATAAAACACAGTTCAGTCTCTTCTTTTGAAGCCTGCATTCATGAAGTGAACTGCAGAGAACCTGCCGCTGTTGGAAGATGTAAAATAGACACAAAACAGAGAAAATTAAACAACATCAACTGTTGAAACGGAGAGGAGGATAATTTAGGAAGGATGTGATTGATTGTTGATGCATTTGAAGGTTTATCCAAGAATCAAAGCAACATCCAAGCATGACCGCCACAGTAATCTGCCCTGACAGATCGTCCCACACAGCTTCTTCCTCAACGATCCGACATACGGCCCCCAGCTTTAAATGAGCTCATTGACAAAGAAGCAGAGTGCTGGACCCCTGCGTCAGGCAACCCAGCAGCTGCTGTAACCCACCTAAAGCCAGCCGGAGTCGGTTGGACGGAGGGTTGGAGGAAAAGCAGCTTTATATGTCAGCATATGAGGGATCTTAGAGCTGGTTGACAGATTGCCAGGTTCTTATGGAAGTGACCCGAGACTTTCACAGCAGTTTTATTTAGCAGTTGTTGAAACAGCAAAGAGAGGACCGGAGCAGGGAGGACTGGATCTGGACTGGAGGTGATACTCCTGCAGTCCTCCGGCTCTCTCCTCAGAACGTAGTTCCAACAAGGTCCCCAGTGACCGGGGCTGATGTAGGCCAAACACGCAGAGGATAAACCCTTTCATCATCCTGTCACCCCGTCCTTTGAGGTACGAGACGCAACCAACCGGACCTCGAATGTTTTCCCTCCGCGGACTGAAGGAGGTTTGATAAGCGACTCTTGGCTGAGTCACAGTGCAAAGCGCAGGAGTTGGACTTCATGAATGTGAACTCTGGCACTCTGCAGCAGCTAAAACTTCGATTTGTAACTCTGGGTGCGACGCCGCCTCGGGAGGCAGCTGGGCTGCTGCTGCAGCCCCAGTAAAGCAGTGAAGGTGTCTGAAACCTCGATGTAATTGTGATTTCTCAATGTCTTTCTTTTGTGTGATGACTCACTCACTGTACAGCACCAAAAAAACCTTTAACCGAGTTGGAAAACTCAGCAAAACAAAAATCAATAGAACAGATGAAGCAGTATCGTGTCAGAGGCGCACGCTGGCCCACACTGTTATTGTAGCTTTCTCTATTTGGAGCTGACTGTGATGGAGTGTGTGACACTAAGTCAAGTAGAACTTTTTTTTATTGGCAGTGAGCACAATTTTAAAATAACAATTACTTTAGGATGCAATGAAACTTTAATTCTCATTTTGTGAAACTATTTTGGAACATTTTCACTTAATCTGCGCGATTAATTATCATATTTTATTTCGTCTGTGAAGGACCTTGAGCGAATTCCCCCATCGAGTCGGTAAATGCCAATTGGAACTCTGAAATTCATAATATCTGCCCGCAAATTACTCAATCAGCTTCCTCAAATGAACTGCCGGATCCTTGGAATCACAAAATTATGCCCTTAAGATCCAATTAATTCTCTCCAATTACCTTTGTCACCTTAGTGTAGGACGGAGAGCTGCAATCACCCGTTGTTGCAGCAGTGCAACGACTTAGAAAGGAACACTAGACCACTCAGGCGCGAGCAATGCCGATAACGAACACAAATTTGTTCAAGTAAATGAAGAAATAATGAATTTTCATGTTTAATTCTATCAGAAAATAATTGTACGCAAGCAAGCGAAGCATTTATTTTGGCTAAAATGGGCGATTCTGAACACGACGCATGTACAACGGCACAATGGCTCCTCAAACAGCAAGTATGTGACTGAGACTAAAGAAGGTCAAAGTGGATGTTGTTGAGGGTCTTTTACTCCTCCTCACAGATGGCTCAAAGGTGTCAACTGAGCTGCTTTCCTTACATATTAGAAAATAAACAACTGCTGGACATCTTTCTACATCAGTCAGTCGAGTAGCTCCGCTTCAAACGGGTGTCGTCACTTTGGAGAGAAACGTGTGGTGTACAGAGATCACTACCCTCGGCCGAGATACTCCTGCATGTGTCAACAAATCATGTGGCTGAAGGAGAGAAGGAGGGTAAATATTTGCAGTGAGAAACACACAGAATTTTTCCCTCCAGCTTCGTTTCTCAGCTTTACTGCATCGAGCGTTTTGCTTTCGAGAACGAAGCAGCTGAATCATCCAAGCAGATCTAATTCTGTCTGCTGTTACTACCTGTTACTACCTTGTAAATGTGCAGAGGCTACATTTCTATCCACCAGTATGAAGCTGCGGGCTCTGATATAATGAATAACCGAGGGGTGAAACGCTGTGGAAATGCTGAAGGAGAAGCACGAAGAGAACGAGGTGGAGCTCAACGTGAGCCACAAAAACAAGAGGGGAAGAAGACAAACAGCCAGTAGCAAGGCAGCTGCTCGTATCCCTCATCAGCTGCACAGAGAGGGCGCCGAGTAACGAAGACAATCCGGTGTTCGCATGCGCCTAATGAAAACAGGAGAAGCAATAAAGCACCTGAGAGGAATGTGTTTCCACATTAGCAAGGAAAGCGCTTTTTATTCCTGAAAAGAAACGGCGGAGAGATGCAAGAAAATTAAGTCATATTTTCCTGCGAAAGCAACATTACTGCGTGTAGAATATCTCACTTCTGAGCACAAGGTGGGATAAGGGAGGACGAATGAACAGGAGAAGACACTTCTAGTATTCCGGTCCATTGGCCACAACTGACAAGCTCCTCCATCAGTCGGGCAATATGCTGATCCAGCCCACTGTGCTGTGCGGGAATTGGTGAAATGGCTTCTTTTTTCTTTTTTTTTCTACTCTGTGAAAGATGGAAAGAAAAGTAACAGGGAAGTAGATTTGAATACATTCACAATTTGAAGGCAGAAAGTGAAAGATGAGAAAGATCGCGCCCAAATGTGATGGATCCGAGGTCGCGTTCGCGCCGCGTTTGGCTGCTCGACTGTTTGCTGCCGCAGCCGTCGCGTCGTCGCTCGGCGTGATGTTCACCTTCAATCTCCAGCAGGAGATGAGAGCTGGAAACACGCCGCGGCAGGAACGGGGGAGCGGCGTCCCCGACGCCGTCAGTCAGTCAGCCGCGTGCTCGCTCGGCCTTACGGGCACGCCGTCGTTACGGGAGGGGGGAGACGCACCGTCACCGTCACGGGGAGCGCCGTCATCGGCGCAGACACACGTGTCACCCCGGCGCGGTAAAAATAGCACAACAGCTGGTGGAGCCGTCGTCATTATGCATGCAGCGTCTGGTCTCTGCTGGGGGGGGTGGAGGAGGTTGGGGGGGGAGGGGGGGGGGAC